>CM038669.1:487112071-487498827 GCA_021605145.1 Aegilops bicornis | reverse complement strand
TGGGTACAAGGATCTGCCAACCATTGATGCAGACTCCAAGAAAGAATTCTATCCAGGTTGCAAAAAGAAATATTCCAGGTTGAGTGCCACCCTGGCGCTTCTCAGATTTAAAGCAGCCAACAGTCTATCAAACAAGGGCTTCACAGAGATGTTAGGTCTTTTCAGAGAAATTCTTCCAGAAGATAATGTGCTCCCCAGAAGCACAAATGAAGTGAAAAAAATTGTTTGCCCATTGGAACTTGAAGTACAGAAGATACACGATTGTGTGAATGATTGTATATTATACCGTGGTGACTACAAAGATTTGTGTGCATGTCCCACATGCAAGCATGCACGATACAAACGCAGGAGAGCAAAGGACAAGTACAAATTGGACGACGAGATCAAGATAGGAATCCCGTTCAAGGTTGTTTGGTACTTGCCTTTAATTCCAAGGTTGAGGCGTTTGTTTGCAAACCCTAGAGAGGCAAAGAGGTTGCGGTGGCATCATGATGAGCGAATTGCGGATAGGTTTATGAGGCACCCGAAAGATGGGGCTCAGTGGGAATTAATCGACAACAAGTTTGACAAATTTGCCAAGGATCCTAGAAGTATAAGGCTCGAAGAGTGTACTGGCAGGATGAATCCTTTTGGCGATATGAGCACCAATCACAGCACATGGCCGGTGCTTCTGTGCATATATAACCTTGCTCCTTGGTTGTGTATGAATAAGAAATACATTATGATGTCAATGATTATCCAAGGCCCGAAGCAACCAGGAAATGACATCGACATTTACTTTCAGCTACTGGTAGAAGAACTGTTGACAGTGTGGATAGATGCGCCTACTGTAAAATGTTATGATGCTTACAGAAAGGAGATTTTCGATCTACATGCGATGCTGGTGCACACCATTCAAGATATGCCGGCATTAGGCAACACATCAGGGAAGAAAACAAAGGGAGATATAGGGTGTGTCACATGCATGGATAGGACAGCTAGCAGAAGACTTCCCAACTCGCACAAAACAGTGTATTTGCACCATCGTAGGTTCTTACGGAAAACTCACCCATACCGAAAGATGAAAGTTGAATTTGATGGTACGGCAGAGGTAGGTGCGGGCCCAAGACCCTATGACGGGGAGGTGGTCCACAACATGGCTACAAAAATTAATGTTGTGCTTGGCAAGAACCACCCTTTGACGGTGAAACAAACACCCAAGGGTCAAGTGTTTAAGAAGAAGTCGGTGTTCTGGAAATTACCTTAGTGGGAGATTCTACGTGTACGTCACTGCATCGATGTCATGCACGTAGAGAAGAACATATGTGAAAGCATCCTTGGTACTCTGCTCAAGATTAAAGGTAAAAGAAAGGATGGTGACAGTTCACGGCTCGATGTGCTTGCTGGTCAATAAAAACGCAAGAGTGAAGCAGAAGATGATGACAAATTCATCAAAGCTCGCCAGAGTTACAATTTCAGTACAAAAGAAGCAACACGGTTCTTCAACTATTTGTTGTCAGTGAAGACACCCTCTTCCTACTATGTAAACATCAGAAGTCTCGTGGATGTGAGCTCAGGTAAAATGAAGTTGGGACACATGAAGTCACATTATTGCCACGTAATTTTGACACAAATCCTCCCGGTGGCCATCAGGAATCTGATGGACAAAGATATAAGAAACACACTCATTGACCTCTGTGATTTCTTCAACCAACTATGGCAGAAAGTTGTAGATCCTAAAGAGTTGGATCACATGCAAGATGATATTGCAAGAATATTGTCCAACCTAGAGATGTTTTTTCCACCGTCATTCTTTGATGTCATGGTCCGTCTCACTGTGCACCTTATCAACGAGATAAAGTATTGTGGTCCTGTTTTTCTTCGAAACATGTATCCCTTCGAGCGGTTCATGGGAATACTGAAGCACTTTTGTCGGAACTGAAACCATCCAGAGGCAAGCATCCTACATGGTTATACCGTGGAGGAGGTGGTTGAGTTTTGCATCGAATACATGAAACAAAGACCTATAGGTTTGCCCCTCTCTCGCCACGAGGAAAGGCTGAAAGGTAAGCCGGTCCTTGCTGGCACGCAAATGGCTGCACCTGGAGAATTGGCAGAGAAAGCCCATTTGATTCAGATCGCTTAACAGCCCAGTTCTCAGCGCTTATGCCGAAGAACACTTGGCGAAGATACACCAAATCTTCTTACCAATGGTGCCTTCATCAGATGTGGAGATGAAGGAGCACACTAAGAACTACGCTGAATGGCTGAAGAATCGTTTGGCACAAGGATCCATCGATGACATTGCTACGTGGTTGGCACAAAAGCCATCGCCTACGGTGTTGACGTACCAAGCATATGACATAAATGGATACACATTCTACACTGAGGAACGTGATCAGAAGACCTTGTATCAGAACAGCTCTGTTCGAATAGAATGCATGTCTGTAAATGAAGCTGATAAAAGGGTATACTATGGAACCATAAAAGAGATTTGGGAGCCTGACTATGTGAAAGTTAAGGTGGCATTATTCAGGTGCGCATGGATCCCTCTTGGTCAGGTAAGGATTGATGAGTACATGAAGACCTGTGTTAACAAGACAATGATGGCATATCACGCGGACCCATTCATTCTTGCCAGCGATGCTACCCAGATTTTCTTTGTGGAAGACCCTTGCATAAGAACTACCATTTAGCGATGCATGGGAAGAGAAGGGTACTGGGTGTCGACGATGTTGCCGATGAGGACGAGTATGATGAATTTGATTAGTTGCCAGCCTAGGGATCACGCACCCGTGTAACAGAGCATCCTAAAATCATCAAAAACCGCAAGTTCATTCGGGGTCAACGTAATGATCCCAGTTCCCCCATGTACATGGGAATTAAGCCGTAAGACTAGTCTTTATGCCTACCCGCAACTTAATTCGTTCAATTTAGAACTGTCACGTGTACTGAATTTGTGAGTTATGCCCGGTTTTCTATTGATGTAAGAACGATTTATAGTCTGAAGTGCCGCATCTCCTTTTGGAAACTATGATCCTTCTTGTGAGATGCTCCGGTATGGAAGGTGCGAGCACCAAAACTTGTGCCAAACTTTACCATTTTTTTCATGCGATCGAGAGAGCACGCGATAGTGACACAATGATTTTCGTTATTTTCCAGACTCTATATGCATTTCCTGAAATTAAAATACCAACAAGGCCTACGCCTCTGGCCGCACCCTAAGGCTGAACTGTTTGAAGTTGTTTCCCTTTTCTCACACAATGAATATATATATATATATATATATATATATATATATATATAGACACACACACACATTTGGGCTATTCTGTTTCGCGTAACAGAATATTATTCAGTTACCCTACTTGAACTGATGAATTCGAGCGGTTGGGCTGATGAATTCGAAGCGGTTGAACTGATACTTTCATTTTCCGTTAAAAATCGTCTTCTTTAGTTTAATTTTCTTCCAAAAAAATTTTGTCGAAACGGGGCATGTAATATATCGTTGGAAAGCTCTTGACATCTACATTCCAATCATATAATTTGTTTTTGCAAAATCATCATGGTTTAAGAGCAGTTTTGAAAAACCCGTTTTTTTACATAACCGAAAAGGCGAATCGTATTTTGGACTCAATTTTCAAATTGTTTGTCAGAATTGAGAAAATAAGATGGCGTTGGAAAGCTTGTCAAAATCTGCATCTTCCATATATCTATTGTTTTTTCAAATTCTATACAATTTAAAAGTAATTTGAAAAACGGTGAAATTCTGGGTGAAATGTATTTTCGCGTTATTTTTTGCAAATGGTTTGTCGGATTGAAACAAATGATACGGTGTTGGAAAGCTATGGAAAATGCGCAGCTTTTTTGCATTGAGATATTTTTCTAATTCCTTACGGTTTAAAAACGAATTTGAATACGATCAAATTTGATTTTGAACATGATTTCTTTAAAGGTTTGTCGAAATGAGGCAAATATATACCGTTGGAAAGCTATCAAAAATGTGAAACTTAGTCGTGTTGAACATTTTCTCAAATTCGCAGCTGTTAAAGAGTAATTTGGAATACGATGAGATACGTTGTGCTGTTTTTCCGTCAGAAAAAACAGAGTAGTTGTACTGATCTATGTGTGTGTTTGTACTGAGGTATTTTTTCATAGAGCAGTTTTCAGTGGTTTCAAAAAAATAGTACTTGAACTGATGCCCGTATGGGTTTGTACTGAGCGTGTTTTCCCAAACTAGACTTTATTGGTTATCTTTTGATATGGTTTCCCTCCGTTTACAGTATCATAGTCCTTGAACTTGCATGGTTTATACTGTTGAGCTGAATGATATTTTCTCATAAAGAAAAAATTCATTACGGTTTTGGAGCCCGTTCTTTTTTATGTTGAACATTTTCCAAATTCATTACGGTTTTCGAGTAGTTTTAACTTTTGTAAAAACAATATCATCTTTTTTCAAAGTCGCAAAATGAAAAGTGGACTTATATGACTGGATTTTTTGAACGGCCTCAGTGTAAGAATGTGGACTTATAGAAGTCAACCTTTTTTGGGTTTTTCTTTTAAATTTGGTTTCCCGTTCGAACTAATGATGTTGCTAGCTCCGAACTTGAATAGCTTATCTAGTAAAGGTAATTTGATTTAAACAAAATAAAATGCTATGTTTGTTTTACGAACTTTTTTGCAACAAAGTTTTGGACATGTCATAATTTGCAACTTGAACTTTTTCTTGATGAAGTTTATATTGTATGAAGTATTCACAATGTCTCTTTTTTCCAGACCTCTTCTTTTCGTGATTCCGAACTTTTCACTTTTTTATCTTTGAACTTTCTAGATTCTTTGTACCTCAAATCTCCTCAATTCTTCTCTGAATGCCTGACATTCCTTCTTTTCTAAATTTCCAAAAAAAATGGTTTTATGTAACTGTAAAACTTTTTATTTGTGAACTTATGTTTTTTCTACCATGCACTTGCCTACATTTTTTTAAACAAAATATGATACCATCAGCTTACGAAAATACAAAGAAATTCACAAAGAGTACATCTCTCAGGAAACTAGCCTTGAACATATTAATGCATAGAGAGTGCACCTCTTAGGAAACTGTGTGAACCTCGCTGCTTTAACAATATGAACTTATAAACAGACATTACAATCCTTTTTCTATCTTATGTTACCAAAATAAAAAAAATACAAAGACAATGTGAACCTCATGGCTTTAACAATTTGAACTTCAGAACAAACACTATATTCATACAATATGAACACTTCTCTTTTTTATATACCAAATTCACAAACTTTCACCGTGGCAGTGTGTGAACCTGACGGCTTTTAATAATTTGAACTTTAAAACAAACACCATAATCTTACAATATGAACTCTCACATAGCACAAATCACAAATATATAAACACAAAGGTTTTCTTTACTGTTAAAGAACTTTCTTTGGAGGTTTGGACTTTCTCAATTCTGATTTTTGCAACTCTCCATGTAGCTAGACATGAACCTTTTTCATGGGCGACCACCGTAGGAGAGCTCATTGACGACCACACACGCCGAGTTCTTATGCTGCAATATAAAGCAAGCGCCAATTAAAGCTCATTGCAAGGGCATCCTACCATTAAATATATCCAGCAAACAAGTAAAGAGTCTTGAAACCCAGGATAATATACAAATAATGTGTACAATAAGACAATAGTCAATACAAGCTAGTGAAGGTTTACTGGCTTTTACTATTGTCAAGTTATTATTAAGGTTCAAGCAGGGGGTTGAGAGGCTGTGTGGGACTAATATTGCAGTGTCAGAATCAGTTCAATAGCTGCTCACCACGCACAACTAATCAACTGCTTCATGCTACTCTCCCGCTGCTCACCAGTACACTTGTCGCCTACTCGTTGTCGTTGGATGTACCCTGCACACACACAACATCCACCAATTAGCATGCACAAGTTCATGTAAAAAAGAACAACAAGTTCATGTGCAGTAACGTCACAAGTTCACAACAAAACCTAAAAAGTTATGTACTTTAAAATACTTCATTTATACAAAATGAATTGCTAAAAATTTGTATATTCCAAATTTTTATAGAAATTCATCACATACACGAAAATTTATGTATTAGTACCATCGCTGATTTGTTGACAAAGGAAAAAACCTGTACTTACCCCAAGGTGCCTGCCATGTGAATTTGCCAAGGTATTTCTTGGGTAAACCTTTTTACCTAGTTGTTCCTACTTCATATGAAGTTCCCAGCGTTTTTTGTGCAATGAACTTGCTATCTCGGACTACTCTCTTCCCCTACCATCCTAATAAAACATTGATTTTTTGGTTGAGTGCTCTAGTACTGAACGACTCCCTTCCCACTTTGTCAAAACTCTCTTCCAGCTCTATCAAAACTCTATACTTTTCTCAACTCTTGTATTTGAACTACTCATAATATATTAACTGAACTCTTTTAAAATCATTAAAACCAAGCGATCCCGTGGCAGCTAAGAACAGAAACAAAAACAAAGAGAGCTAGCGAAAACACCCTGCACCATTTGCTTTGGCGATGGAGCTAGGCGAACATGGCAGAGGCTGATGGTAGTTTAGAATAGAGCAAATGTCTGCTTTGGTGAAGATTGTAGAAGGGATTCAACTTGGACGGCAGCCAGTGGTCGATTTGGACTGAAAAGGATGCCGCGGCTGTGCCTGGGAGGAAGAAAAGAGGTTTGCCTGGGCAGAAGGCCGACCGTGGTCCCATTTACTAGAAACAGAACCTGCTACTTCCCACCATTCCATTTTTGATCATGTCATGATTAAAATGGGTTTGATCCCATTGTTCATCGATATACTATAGCGGTTCGTGATCTAAAAGTTGGCAACTATGCATCAGAAGTTATAATAAAGGTCTTTAACATTTGCCATTGCTTGAATTATTCGAGCACCTTTTGAGCGACCGACAATGAGAGAATTTTTGAAAATGTTTGTTAACATTGATTCTACTTACGTATTTGAAGGGAAAGAACAAGAATAATGAGTAAAAGCAGGTTACCTTTTCTTTGTAAGATGCCACCATCAACAAAATGAGGACCTTTTCACACAGAATAGCAACATCGCTCTGAAGTAGCCGTTTAGGAACCTTAGAATGTGTATCTAGTGAGTTGGAAGCAAGTAAGTAGCAGGCTGTTAATAATCTGGAGGTGTAGTAGCCTCTAGTAGCCTTAAAAGTCATGTATCTGCAACACTTTTCTGTATAAATTCTGTGTATGGCTTGCAGTTCCTGTAAAAATGTTAGATCATGATTTACTGTACTGGACTATAAGATAACGACATACTGCACTGTAAGATAACGATGTACTGCACTTAAATAACAATGTATGCACTGTTAGATAACGATGAAACATAACATCCTAGTCCAATGGTGACTACTTTGAATGGGCTCGATTTTATCAACGAGGAGCATGTACTGGTTTAAACATTAATTCCTATTTTTCACGTGTTAGTCATTCTTGCAAGTTTATTTAGAGGTAGTAAAACAGGCGAATGGGTCAGTGCAACCGAACCAGCTAAGCTTTTAAGCTAAAATATTTGTGGAACTGATCAGATATCATATCTCGATACATGGACTTCAGGGAAAAATGATACTCAGGACCTTCGGCTGGCGGAGGTCGTGAACTGCAGCTGCCAGAGTCTGCAGCTACCAGAGTCCGTGACCTGTAGCTGATGGGGGTGCGAGGCGCGGCTCGCTCCATGCCATCGGTGGCAACATCTCTGAACTTGGCATATACTGACAGTAGAACTTACTAGCCTTCGACACGCGCACTAAAGATATGTACAAAAGAAAAGCATGCATCATGATTCAGAAGGCATACAATAGCTACACAAAGTCGTGAGGTACCCAAAAACAGAACACTTTAGTGCATTTTTTATAAAGCTTTATCTCCATAAAACAATGAAAAGCTCCACACGAACTGAAAAATTGCCGAACTGACAAGCTCCACACCAACTGAAAATTGTCAAACTGAAGAGCTCCAGATCAATTTCTCTGTGGTGAGAATCTTCTTACCTATACTTGAACTTGTCCTGAATGGATTACATGAAAAGAGAAAGGGAGAGGAGTCGCCAAACCTGACAAAACTTTAGATGGATTAATAGGACAAGATTTAGTCTAGGAATGAGTGGTAACAATATATCATGTATAGATGGGAACATACCTTTGATGCTTTTTTTGGATGAGGCACCTTTAGTTAGTTTGTGCTTCCCCCTGAGTAACTTATCAAGCCAACCTCTCTTTCTCCTCAAGTTTTTTGATTGAACCTCTTCTTTCTTGAGCTTTGCGGCACTAAGAAACTCACTAGTTAGTTGCACATTTGGGTCAACATTTTCTTGGTCATCACATGGCTTGTTCGTAGCATCCATAGTTGCATTGAGTTTCTCCTCTAGTTGTGGACCAACGCAATCAAGTGCATCTTCTAATATCAAACGAAACTCGAGAAAGTTGGCTAGTTTAGCTGCCATGGTGTGAAACTTGTGAGACACACCCCTGTACCAAAGTTGAGCTTCAAACTTAGGATTCTCTACCACATTCCTTCCTTGTCTATCTTGTATGCTTCCATTGCGTGCTTCTCTAGTCCATCTCTTTAAGACATAATGTGTTGGTAATGTCTTTATATTCATCAAGTCAAGAACTTTGAGACCATGTCCATACAATATTCCTGTCCTATTGAACATTCCACAACTACATGAAGCTGTTTTTGTCAAAGGATCGCCAATCACTATGTGCTGCTCCTCAAATTCTAAAGCACCATGCAAACTCCCAATAGCAACCCCAAATTTGTTATTTCTATCCAACACTCTAGCGCATGCAGCCATGGATCTCTCATATTCACTTTGAAAAGATTCAAAGATAATTGGAATGTATTCTTTGCTTTCTAGAACCAACATAGTTGTGTGCATCAGGATTCTTGGCAACTTATTCCTTTGATCAAATTCAGATTGCAATTCTGTTGTTGTTTTTACCTCCACAGTCCTCTCAAAATGCATAAAGAACCGAACAATATGAAAAATCTGATTTCAAATGGTTTTTCAATGAATTATTGAAGCTCTCACTAAGCTGTGTACTTCTCACTCCCAAACTGAACACATCTCTCATATAACATTCAGCCCATTTTTCTTTCACCTTGTAGATACTATCTAACCAAGTTTGCTTGAGCACTTTACTTCTCATATTGTTAAATGCCTCTTCAAACTCTACTTTGTCCTCATAGCCATACATGCATTCACCAAAATCTGTGAGAATATGAGACTCTTCCTCTTCATCTTCACCGCTGCCTTCACCCTCCTCTTCATCTTTTTCTTCACCCTTCAATGGACATAAATGCTTAACATCATTTTGCATTATATGAAAGGTGCACAATCCATGATATGATTCCATGAAGACTTTCTCTATAGCTTTCCCCATTGCCGCATCTTGATCCGTATAAATAGTTCTAGGTTGCCTCCCATTATGTGTAGCTAGAAAAGTCTCAAAAAGCCATGTAAATGAGTCACATGTTTCATCAAATAGCAAGGATGCACCAAAAATGGTGGTTTCTCTAAACTGATTGAGTCCAAGAAAAACACCAAATGGCCTATATTCTTTATTTGTGCCAAATGTTGTATCAAATGTGACAACATCACCAAAGTGTGCATAATCAAGAATTTTAGCATCAGCCGTAATATGTTGGCTATATCTTCCTCACAATCCAACTGCAAAGAATATTGGAAAGATGGGTTCTCAATCATTTTGTCATGAAAATACTTCAACATACTACCGGCTTGACCGAAAGCCAACTCTCTTTGCCGCTTGCTTCGCAAATAATTCTTTTGATCACGACAAGTGTAGCCGAGATTAAATGGTCCACCAACTCGATGACAAGCAAGCTCATGTGCAGCTTTGGGCATGATTCCAGAATCCTCGGCAACTTCTATTTCAAAAGCTTGTAGTTCCAAAATCTTCCTTTATGATGCCATCAAGTGACATGTTTGTGGCAATTGAAGGTAATGATTGTGTGCCAACACAAGATCTGTGATTTCGTAATTCATTGCTACTCGATCAAGTGATATAATCATGTGAGTTTTGTAATTTGTTCTTGTTTCAGCTCAAACACACTTTGGCTCATGATCGATTGTTATCCCTTTGTTTCTTATACCCTCATTGGAACAAACAAATTTGCATGAAGTCACTTGACCATCCATCTTGCTTACATGTCTGTTTCTCTTCCTCACATCAAACCCAACACGGCCTCCATATGCAACCCAAAATAGCCAAGCTTCATCCGGTTTTCTAAACCTCATGCCAATTTGAGGCATCCCCTTGTCAATTCCCCCCATTGCAGAACACTTGCAAATGCACAACACTCACAATTGCATAGCACACTAATCAGCAGGAATTTTGTAAAATAAGACAATAAACACATCAATCAAACCTCAGATTAATGCATGACAATGGAGACAATATAGGGTAAAGAAACACACAACCAGAAATTTTTCCAGCACTATTTTCAGTATTGAAGTAACAATCCAATGACATGGCTAATTTTCAGTACTAAACTAACAAGCAAGCACAATTTTCAGTTTCGAAATATATATATACAGAGGGCCTTACAGGCGGACAGAGGGACGGACAGGGATAACCTTTCTGTCTTTGGAGAAGCGGTAGCAGGGGTCGCAGGGGAGAACCTCGGTTGAGGGGACGCGGTCGTCAGAGCGGAGGGCTCGTCGGAGCGGGGCGGGAGGGCGGACGCGGTCGTCGGAGCTGAGGGCTCGTCGGAGCTCGTCGGAGCGGGGAGGGGATGAGAAGCCGTGGGACGGAGGGGATTGCCGGCGCCGTTTATCTAGTGGATGCCGCCGGAGATCCCTTGGCGCCCTTCCCCACAGCGGCGACGACGGCACAGCTCCATGGCAGTTCCCGCGCGAGAGTCCTTCACCGTGCGCTTCGTTTCACGCGGTTTAGGCTGTCTCGCGTGCGAGGATCGAGCGGACTGGTCCAATTTTAGGTTGACTCACTGCAGTCCGTCGGATGAGGAGCGGATGGTGGATCTTGGGCCTCAGGGCACAGCGTGCCCTGCCTTGAGAGGGGCCCGGGATCTTGGTCCAAGATTGTGTAGCCACATGTCACGAATATCTACCTATTCTCTCAACATGCACACTATCCACATCATCACCATGCCACATCATCAATACTAAATAGGAGCAACCCACTAACTCATCCTATCTTCTATATCTAAATAGGAGACCCCCACTATCTTATTTCTCTTTACACACAAATCAATGAATCCCGTGATGCAATATTCTGTTTTTTTACGTGTAGTCGTTCCTGATCACCGAAGCGACAGCTCCTTCGCCTTCCATAACTGAGGATTGAGCCTAGCGTATTTTCTCTTCCGCTCCCTATTCCCGAACCATAAAAACCCACCACCAGCCGCATCTCGGCTCCTCTCTAGATCCCTCGATCTTCATCTCTTCGATCTACTCTCGGCTGTCTCGCAGCGTTATCACCTGCAGTCCTGCACCAACGAGTACCAACAGTGGTCGACAACAGCTGCAGGACAGCCACTCGCTCGCCCGGTCGCCAATCTTCACTGCTAGGTTGGACAGCGCACCGGAGTTCTTCGATTGCTAGGTTTCAATGGTGCTCCCTCAGCCTACACACAAGAACCATAACGTGTTGTTCTTCCTGCCGAGGACACAGGTGGCTGATATGGAGGAACATGATTGATCCGGCGGTGGCTTTAGTATGGCGTGGAAGGGTGTTGTATGGGCCAACTACATGTTCCTTCATAGGTCGCCTGACTCCTACCCTAGCGATATCCATGATGGGACCATGTCTTCTGCTGATGAGGAATCAGGCAAAATCTGCTACCACGCGATAGGCCGGCGAGGCGAGCCATGTTGTGGACCAGAACACCGACTATTGCTCTAGTGGGAATTCCGATGTAGGAGGGGAACGAGTCGTGGGTGCCGTGGAGCTCGGCGAGGAACCTTTGTTATCGTCAACCGAGGCCGATTGTGATGACCCACGGCACCGAGGACCGAGCAGTGCGATTCACCGGTGTCGTCGGGCTATTTCTGAATTTTGCCAGGTTCCTCTCCTGTTGCAAATATGCTAGACATCCTGCACGGCAAGGGATATTAGTTTGGACTTTTGAGTTGCTTGCAAAGTTAGAGATTCTTTGTTGCGGGCTTGCTGCTTGCATTGGTAGTTTATTAGTATACAAGGTCCCGTATCTGATCTTTTGTCACTGTGTTATTATATGTACATTCATTAGTTTTCATACATATTTAGAGAGAATAGGATTTTGATGGAATCTTTTTACAATCAAAATCTGGTAACCATTTTGGATGCCAAGCTTATTTGCAGATTCAATCGAGATCAACCTGTCTCACCGCAAGTGTGTCAAACAATTTTCTGGCGGACAGAAAGATTTAGGACGGTTTGGTGGTTCTTGCCATAATATTGTTGCTGCTCTGTCAATGGACAATTATCCTACAAAATTAATGGATGGGTAACCACGGGTGTTGGCACCCTAGCTATTCTGTTGATGCATACAACATTCATGCCCTGCACTCCCTGTTTGATCATCGCGCAAGGTATATTTAGTTTCATCATTTGTTTTTTTAAGGTTAATGACTCAACGCACCATGTTTTCATTTGCCATGTATAACCATTGATGAGTTGAGCGTCAATGGTTTGAACGCATGCTTCCAATTGCTTGGGGCACTTGGTGAGAGACCACTGTGATATTATTCTTTCATGTAACCTATATTCAGGTTGCTACTCATGTATGTCTATAATACATACGCTTAAATCACATTGAGAGCTAATGGTTTTGTTTTTTGGGCTGAGTCGACCAAGGCTTTAAGTACTTCCTAATCTTTCACGGATTCATCAAAACGTTCATGACAACAAAATCCCGCAGCAACGCGCGGGGTATCATTTAGTATAAAGAAACGGAAACACTAACGCCCACACGTGTGGGCGTTACCCAACTCGCCCACACACCTCGATCGTCGTCCAGTGCTTTTTGCACGAATCTTGGCATGAAAAGGTTGATTTTGTGCGCCACGTAGGACGGGGCTGGTGTGTGGGCGTTGGAGAGTTTGCCCACACACTAGCACCACGCTGTGTGCCAGCTGCGCTGTGTGGGCGAACTAGTTTCTGCCCACACGGCCAGCCACCTAGTTCATGCGCGTGTGGGAGAACTACTTTCCGCCCACACGACAATCCTACGTTGTGGATGGCAACTGCAGTTAGACGAACATGGCAACTAGGTAAACACACATGGCAACTATGATTTTTTGCTAGACGGCAACTGCAGTTGCGCGTATGTGGCAACCAGATAAACACACATGACAACTATGGTTGGACCACACATGGTAACTAGGTAAACACACATGGCAACTACTGTTTGACCATATGTGGCAAGTAGTTAATCACACACGACAACTATGGTTGGACCACACGTGGCAACTAGGTAAACACACATGGCAACTACTGTTTGACCATATGTGGCAAGTAGTTAATCACACACGGCAACTACGGTTTGATTACACGCGGCAACTACCGTAAATTAGGCATGGCAACTATAGTTAAACAAAACAGATAGAGTTGCCATGTTTTTACAACTACACTTGCCATCCCGGATAACTACATCTGCCAACCAGGATGGCAACTAAATCGTCATCCCGCGGTGTACCTAACGTAGTTGCGCCAGGACGTGTGGGCATTTTTGCTTCGTGCCACACGCGCGGGGTGGAGATGAGTAGTACTTGTTGGCGTGTGGCACGAAGCAGCCGCGCCCACACGTGTGGGCAATTCTAATATCCGCCCACACACAGCCCGTGTGGGCTGCCTCCTGCTCACACCACACATGGTGTGTGGGCGCATGTCGAATACACCACACGTGTGGCAATTATTGGCATCCTAAAGAAATAGTAGCAGCAGCATCTCAAGATCCTCCTCCTATTTGTACAGGATGCACCTCTTGTGCGATTCAGATTGTGGAGATCGACCAGACCGATGTGGAGGGAGGGAAAGGAGGCAGCCTCCTAAGCTGTGACGTCGAACTGCTTGTCGTATGCCCGTTGAACGACTCGGGTGGCGGTAGTAAACGGCTGGGGGGCTGCAGCGACGGAGCCCCACCGACGGGAGGAGGTAGCGCTGCAGGGGCACCTGGTGGTGAACATCGAGATGGGATCCAGGGAGATGGCAGCGCTACGGTGGGGGCAGGGGAGATGGCAGCGCAACTGCTGTGACCAGTGGAGATGGCAGTGCGGCGGCGACCAGGCGAGATGGCGGCGTGACGGCAGGGGGCAGGGAGATGACGGCACAGTGGCGAAGGGGTTGGCGGCGGATCGCTGGGGAGGGAACTGGACGGTGGCACGCTGGAAGGGAGTCGAGCGGTGGCGCGCTGGGGAGGGAGCTGGGCAGCGGCGCTGGAAGGGAGTCGGGCGGCGGCACGCTGGGGAGGGAGCTGGGCGGCGGCGCTGGGGAGGGAGCTAGGGGCGGCGCTGGGAAGGGAGATGGGCGGCGGCACGCTGGGTGGGAGTCGCGCGGCGGTGGGAGGATCGGGTCGTGGGCATGGAACGATGGGGGTCTCACTGGGCTCCAGTGCGGCTGTGTTTTTTCGTTTCAGGCCTGGGAAGATTCGGTGGGCTTTCGGTCGGTCAGGTCTGCGTGATCGTTCGCTCCTTATAGGCCCGGGAGTAACAGAATATTATTCTATTTCTAGTAACTGAATAGCTCAGTTCTATATATATATATATATATATATATATATATATATATATATATATATATATATATATATATATATATATACAAACGAGATTTCTTTTTTTGCATATTCAAAGTTTGAGATTTCTAGCGAGGCTTGCCGCCTGGTAAAATGTACCAGAAAATCAAAGCATAGGGTACAATCGTGATTTCTTACCGTGGTAAAAATTGAAGGCGAAACGATGAACTCATGTTTTCATTCAAACAAAAATATGATGTTAGAAAATATAAATGTTTTCAAATAGCACACGGTTCACTCACGAAAGTCGTGTGTCCACTAAACCGTGGCCGATGCCCCCCCCCCTCTGCCACGCGCGCGATCTTAGTCGTGCATTCTGATTGGCCAGAACCCAAACCCCACGGATCGTACGTCTGCACCGTTGAATTCTCCTTGATCAAACGGCGATCCTCATCCCTTTCGATAGCACATTTAACTGTTTTCAAATAGCCCCTCACAAAAAATGTTTTCAAATAGCACACGGTTCACTCCCGAAAGCCATGTGCCTACCAAACTATGGCCGATGCCCCCCCCCCCTTTGATGCGCACGCGATCAGAGTCGTGCGTTCTGATTGGCCAGAACCCAAACCCCACGGACGTACGTCTGCACCGTTGGATGCTCCCAGATCGAACGGAAATCCTCATCCCTTTCAACAGGAAATGCAGTCCGGCTAGGAAATGATTTATATGCCAAAATGCACGGTAAATGCCAAAAAATGTCTTACATATAGCACACGAGACCTGAAATGCGCCAGCAAATCAAACCCGTGGTATAATTGTGATTGCTTTATGTGGGAAAAATTTAGAGGTGAAACGATGAACTCACGTCTTCATTTCAAAATTAGTACGTCTTCATTTCAAACGAAATTATTCTGTTTGTGCACACGAGCGCTTAGAGGCAACCGTTTGCATAGGCCTTTCATGCTGCGGCATCGGGATATTTTTCACCCTTTTCATCTAGGCTACCAACACCCCCCACCGTCTGCCTGCGTTTCACTCAACTAGTCCACCCAATCTCCATCGCCAGCTCCCCCCTCCCCCAGATCCATATAAGAACCCTCTCCGGCACCGCTGTGCTCACCCCGACCGTGTGCCCGCTCTTCGGCGTCAAGCCTACCTCCACTGACGTTCCCAACACGTGGCAGCCCGTGCCTTGTCGTCTTCGTTTGCTCGCTAGCCACCCTCGAGCATATCGATGCAGTAACCCTCGCCTCTCCTGTGGTCTGGCCGGGTTTGCATGAAGAAGCCTGTTAGTTACTGCTCTCCATCGCGGTGAGGCATATTTCCTCGCAATCCCTCTTCCAATTTCATTTCGTATGTTCCCAAATTGGCTATAAAATAACGGAGAGCGTATATATGTTCATTATCTACCTTCCTTACTACATATAAGCTGTATTTGTTCCAATAAATTACTGCCTATTTACAGATCGCGGGCGCCCAAGTCACACAAACTAGCCGTACATTTTCTAAATTATTGCATGTCTTGTTTAGAAAGCTTGATACCAAGTTGTTAGTTTTATGCTTATCCTCCTTTCCTGAGTTTCGCATGTGTTCTCTATAGATGCCGAGTAGCAGCGACTGCACTCATGCTTCAGGCGATGTATCTTCATCTGATCCGGACAACCCTAGGTCTTCAGCTGATTGTGAGGGATCAAGTAATCTTGAACGGGATAGAGCTGCAGCAATTACCCTTCCGGTCAGGACAGGAAGGAACGCTCCAAGGAAGCCCACACACCAGCCTAAAGGTGTATATGAAGTAACCGAGATTGATTTAAAGTCTTGGGCTCCAACTAAACCAGATAAAGCACGCATGAGGTTTAGGAGTGTGTGTGGATTTGTTGGCAGGGCAAGGCTCAACATTAATCTGCCGGGGTTTCGGAAGGCTGACAGAGAAACACGACGAAGGATAGTCCGGGAAATCATGGATCACTTCAACGTTCCAGAGTAGTGGAGAATGCATGTGGAACACACTGCACTGAAGAAGTCTAGGGATGCTTGGAGAAACTGGAAGCACGTGCTGTACAAGAAGTACTTGAGTGAAGGCAAGGACCCAATCCCTACATACCCCCAAATTACAAAAGCGGACTGGGCAGAATTCAAAAGGGTCAGGGCAACTAAAGAGTTTGCTGAGAAGCGTTTCAAGCAATCAGAACTTCAGAAGAAGAACATACACCCCCACCGTATGGGTGTGGCAGGATACTACGGCATGAAACTGATATGGGAACAGGAGGACAAAGAAGGAGTAGCGGCGGGTGGGAATCCGGCCTTTAGTGAAATCAGGGGCGAACGCACCAGAGACTACTTGCGGGCACGTGCAAAGAGGCGTGATGACGAGACTTATTACTTTGAAAACTCACGTGACGCCAAACTGTATCAAGGGATGTTAGAGGCTTTGAAGATTCCTGGAAGGTTCTACTGAACTTCGAGGCCATGTGACATTCATCCATTGCTCTGGAAACAAAAGAGCCCCCTGGCCGTGCAAGGGGTATAGGTGTTAATGTCCCGCACAAGAGGGCTTTCACACTCAGCAAAGAAGAGAGGCTCGGCATGAAAAAAACAAGGAGTGAAATGAAGCAGAATGCATTGTATGAAAGGTTGAGGAAGGAGATTTATCCAGATGTTCGAAAGGATGTTGAGGAGTCAACGATGATGCAGAAGACTCTAACACTGACAGATAGCCAGCAGATGGGAGGGGAGGCGGGCATGGAGGATGCTGCTTATTGCGTGACAACACTACACAAGAGTAGCTGTGCATCAGCTGACCCCAGCGACACTGAGACTGCAGCTGCTCGTGATGATGCTATATCTGATCTATCTGGAATGAAAGACAGACTGAATGGCGTGCTTACACATTATGAAGGTACATTAAAATGTGCAACAGCCTGGGTTTTCCCACCCTTCTTGGAAGATGGCCTCTTCTTTGACAATGTGCCATTGATGCCGGGGTGTGTGAAGTGCTACGTGACTGAAGTAAAGCCTAGATTCAATGAATTTTCCCTAAAGAATGTCCTAGGAGACTTCGATGAGCAAAGGACCTCGGGAGAAACACTGTTACATCACATCCAGTGCCCACGAAAGGAAATAGAGTTCATAGATGAGATCCCTGAAGCCCCGCCAAGTGCAATCACTGTCGCCCCTCAACCGGGGACACTCTCCTTGCCGCAGCAGCTCTCACAGGCTGATGCATCAACCTGTGATCAGCCGGCCCGACTTTGTGGCGTACAGGCCATGTCATCCTCCGCCCCAAAGCAGCCAGTGGCAAGGCCTACAACTGCTGAAGACGCACCACCGGTTCAGATGCCGGCCGCTGAAACAGCGAGGGGAGACCCACCTGCAGTACATGCTCAGCAGACCAACCAGGTAGAACAGACTGCTAAGCAGTCTGTTGCTTCGGAACCGCCTGCTAAGCGGTCTATAGGTCCAGAACAGACTACTCATCAGTCCATCGGTCCGCAATCGCGTGATCAGCATACCAATGCGCCAGCACTTCCTGCTCAGCAAACCAACGCGTTGGCATGGCCTCCTCATCACACCGACAAGTTGGCACAACCTGCGCAGAAACCCGACATAGCTTCAACGCATGGTCAGCAGTCCGATGCCTCTGCTCCTATAGCCCAGTAGTCTGTCACAGTAGCACCGCCAGCTCAGTGGTCCGGCATAGATAAACCGTCTGTTAAGCAGTCCATCCAAGCTTCACCGTCTGCTCGGAAGTCTACCTTGCAGGCAACCAGACATTCTGCCAGAAATGCTTCGGTAGGACCTTGAAGTATGTCTAGAGGGGGGTGATTAGACTACTTGACCAATTAAAAACTTAACCTTTTCCCAATTTTAGACTTTGGCAGATTTTAGCTATCTTTGCACAAGTCAAGCAATCTTCACACAATTCAAGCAAGCATGCAAAGAGTATATGAGCAATGAATTTAAAGCATGCAACTTGCAAGAATGTAAAGGGAAGGGTTTGGAGGATTCAAACGCAATTGGAGACACGGATGTTTTTGTCGTGGTTCCGATAGGTGGTGCTATCGTACATCCACGTTGATGGAGACTTCAACCGACGAAGGGTAGCAGTTCTTGTGAGTCCACGGAGGGCTCCACCCATGAAGGGTCCACTAAGAAGCAACCTTGTCTATCCCACCATGGCCGCCGCCCACGAAGGACTTGCCTCACTAGCGGTAGATCTCACGGGTAAGCGATCTCCTTGCCCTTACAAACTCCTTGGTTCAACTCCACAATCTTGTCGGAGGCTCCCAAGTGACACCTAGCCAATCTAGGAGACACCACTCTCCAAGAAGTAACAAATGGTGTGTTGATGATGAACTCCTTGCTCTTGTTCTTCAAATGATAGTATCCCCAACACTCAACTCTCTCACAGGATTTGGATTGGTGGAAAGAAGATTTGAGTGGAAAGCAACTTGGGGAAGGCTAGAGATCAAGATTCATATGGTAGGAATGGAATATCTTGGCCTCAACACATGAGTAGGTGGTTCTCTCTCAGAACTGTAAGTTGGAAGTGTAGGTTTGTTCTCGATGGCTCTCTCCATGAATGAAGAGGAGGTGGAGGAGTATATATAGCGTCCACACAAAATCTAACTGTTACACACAATTTACCAAACTCGGTAGGACCGAATCAACAAACTTCGGTCGGACCGATTCAAGAAACCTAGTGACCGTTAGTGATTTCGGTGGGACCGACATGCAACTCGGTAGGACCGATATGGTTAGGGTTAGGGCATAACGTAATCTCGGTGAGACCGATTACACAAACTCGGTGAGACCGATTTTGGTAATAAGCTAAACAGAGAGTTGGTCGGGCAAACTCGGTGGGACCGATTCGCTCTTTTCGGTGAGATCGAAATGTTACGAAAGGGAAATAGAGAGTTTACATTGCAATCTCGGTGGGACCGATCGCTCACTTCGGTTAGACCGAAACGTTACAAAGGTAAACAGAGAGATTACAATCCCATCTCGGTGAGACCGAGATCCCCATCGGTGAGACCGATTTGCCTAGGGTTTGTGGCAGTGGCTATAACATTTGAATTCGGTGGCGCCGGATAGAAAGAATCGGTAGGACCGATTTTGACATTGGGTTTAGGTCATATGTGGATGTGAGAAAGTAGTTGAGGGTTTTTGGAGCATATCACTAAGCACTTGAAGCAAGAGGCTCATTAAGCAACACCTCATCCCTCCTTGATAGTATTGGCTTTTCCTATAGACTCAATGTGATCTTGGATCACTAAAATGTAAAATGTAGAGTCTTGAGCTTTTGAGCTTGAGCCAATCCTTTTCCTTAATATTTTGAGGGATCCACTTTCATCATCCATGCCATGCCATTCATTGAGCTTTCCTGAAATATTTGTCTTGGAATAGCATTAGCTCAATGAGCTATATGTTGTTATGAATTACCAAAACCACCTAGGGATAGTTGCACTTTCAATCTCCCCCTTTTTGGTAATTTATGACAACATATAGATCAAAGCTTCGATAAATGATAATAAGATTTAAAAACATCGTCGCTTTGAGAAGTATGTGATAAGCAAGAGCTCCCCCTAAATTTGTGCATAGTTTAAGATTTTCTTTGGACTGCAAATGCACAAGGAATTAGGCTCATGGGTTACTCTTTAATGTCACATACATCTTGGTGGAGCGCTCAAAATAATAAAGATTCAATACATGCACTCATCACCAAGCAAAGTTAATGATCATATAAGGATAAGTAAGATAATATCATCTAACAAGCATAAGTGTAGCTTATGATCAAAAACATGATCATCAAAGTCTCACAGATAGTAGCATAGTACCTCAAACAATCAAAGGAAAACAAAGTTCAACCAAGAAGACAAGAGAGAACAAAAGCAACCTCAAACTCTCTCTCTCTCTCGAAGCCTATGATCTATACATTTTTCTCCCCCTTTGGCAACAAGTTACCAAAAAGTTCCTAGAAAATGCATAGTACTATATCGTCTCTCAGGCTTGGTCTTCAGTTGGTAGTGTAGAGATGGCTCCTTGGACGAAGACTTCAGTTGATGTGGATGGAGCTGAAGGAGTTGGTGCTGGAGTTGGTTGCACTGGAGCTGTAGCTGGAGTAGATGAAGTGACTCTGGTGTCTGTTACTGGCTCTGCAGCTGATCTCTGAGCTCGAGTCACTCTGGCAAATGCATCAGTAGTTGTCCTGCCTTTCCTCTCCTGCATGTCATCCTGTAGCTGCTCCACAACCGATCAATCTCAGTTACTTTGACATCTAAATCATAGAATTTTTGTTCCATGATTCTTTCCGTGCTCTCCTGGTTTTGAGTTAGGGTGGCCAACCCCTTCTCAATCCTCGAGTTGATGCTATCAAGTAACCAAGCTGGTCGCTTACTCTTCAAAGTACTCAGATGCCTCCTCTTGAGTTGGCATCTTGGCAGCCTCTCTTTCTTTGCTTTCTCCTTCTTCTCTTGAGCTTGTCTTGATGATGGTTCATTCTCATTCATGACAACTTGATTGTCCTCAAAGTCTGGATAGAGAACAAAGTGTTCCTTATCCAACAGATATTTTCCTGTGCCCATCTTTGAGTTAATCAACTCCTGAATTTGTGGGGCATATCCACAACTTCTCTTTTGGTCTACTGCTATCCTCTTGATAGTCTCAACCATGAGGCTCATGACCTTGAATTTTGGTGGCACATCAAATATGTGTAGCAAATTAATTGCATGCCATCTGATCATGTTCTGGTCACCTGACTTGGGCAAAAGAGTGTGCCTTAGGATCCAGTTGATCGTTGGCAGCCCTGATAGAAGAAAGTGGACTGGCCCAAACTTGTAAGTCTCAAGAGCTTTGTCTGGGATCTCCTTGTACATTTGTGAAATATAATTGTGATCCATCTTTTTCTTGGCATAAACGTCCAAGTCATCTTCACTGTCCTTTGGGGCATTGATCAGATTGGCCCATTCCTCAATAGTTGATTGGTATCTCGTACCTTCAGACATCCAAACTATCCTGCCATCTAGATAGAAATGTGATGTGGAGTAGAATTGCATAATGAGCTCATCATTCCAGTTTGTGAGCTTCTGCCCAACAAAGTCTGCAACTCCACACGCACTGAAGCTGTCATACACTCCTGGATAACGTTCTTCATTCTCCTTTATGTAGGTCCAGTCGACCCACCTCATATCACACACTATAGGCTTTTTGTCCAACAAGATTGTCTCATAGAAATCCTGTTGTTCCTTTGTGTGGAACTTGTAATCGACAGCAGTCCTTCTCCTGGTGGCATATGGATCTGACTCTCTCCAGAGCCTCAAACCTGAATCTCTCCTGATCTTCATGTTCTCAGCCACAGGATGAGCATCATTGTGGTCTGGAATCTTGGGTTTGAGCTTCCTCAGGACTTGTCCTTCACCATCATCTTCCTCAGCAGCAACATCAGGCACTCGGGCCATGTTCTTCTCAGGAGCTGGTATAATCCTGGTATTCCTCTTAGGTGCACTCTTGGGCTTGGAGGCAGCTTTGGGTGCTTCTTTGGGCTTTGATGTTGCATCCCCTGACTTTATAGCATCACCCATCGCCTTACATGCCTTGGGTCTTTGGTGCGACAACCTCTTCTTCTTCTTCTTCTTCCATCATGGAAGGCTTTCCAATCTCTCCGCCATGGTCTTCTTGACCCTTTCCTTCCTTTTCTTTCCTTCTGCAGCAGGCTCTTTGGGTTGGGATTCCAAAGATGTTTGAGTGGAGGCTCTGGCTTTAGACATAGGTTGTCTTCCTGCTGGCCTTTTGATCTTCAGCCCTGGCTTAACTGCAGCTGAGCTATACTCCTTCTTGAGCACTTTCTTCTTTGAAATGGCCTCATCTTCTTCTGCCACATAATCCTCATCCTCAGATTCTGAGGTTCTCTCTTCCTTGTCCTGGTGGCAGCTTTGGGCAAATTGCTGGGGTGCTTCTGCTTCCCTCATCTGAGCTGCTAGAGGGACTAGTGCCCTCACTCATTTGAATCTGCTCCTCTGACTTGTTCTGGCTGTCACTTTGGTCTGACATGCTGCAAACACCGATCGCTGACCACAGCGTGAATAGTTATAGATGAGATAGAGTGGATGAGCATCACAAAATGCAGAGATTTTTGCAAAGAATGATTCAAAAACTTAGTTTTAGTTTTCCACAGAAAGCATTTCGGATCAACCGATTTTCAAACTCGGTGATACCGAAGCAGTTTTGGAACCTAAACTAGTGAGCTCGGTCAGACCGAGTCACAGTTTGGTGGCACCGAGACTGCTAGGGTTTCACAAAGTTCTAAAATCGGTCACACCGATAGCAATTCTCGGTCAGATCGAGAGTTACTAGTGCAATGGCATTAGCCGAATCGGTGGGACCGAGTTTTTCAACTCGGTGGGTCCGAGATGGTTTCGGTGGAAACCTAACCCTAAATTTTCAAATCGCATCTATTCTAAAGATTGTTTTGACTGGATAGAGGTGTTTCAATCGTGGCAAGAGTCATAATGAACACAATGTGCTGAGAATCAGACGAGGATAGCACTGTGATCGAGTTCATACCCTAGTTCGGCGATGAACTCGCTACGGCGGCAACGGCGGAGATGAAATCCATTGACGGCGGCGGAGACCAGCGACAGGAGGCGGCTGGCGACGAAGTCGACGATCCGGAGACCTAGAAGGCAGAGCGAGCTATGCGCGGGCGAAGAGGTTTGGAGAAAGTTTTCCAAATTTTGCCCGTGTGAATATATAGCCCGACACTATCGGTGTGACTGAGTGGAACGACTCGGTGGCACCGAGATGCATAATCGCTGATAGATTCTGACAACTCGGTGTGACCAAAAAGTTCAAATCGGTTGCACCGAGATTGAAAACCTAGATCGACTTAGTGATCTCGGTATGACCGAAATGGAGGAATCGGTCAGACCGAAAAGCACAAACAAGTTTTGGAAGTTTAAGTCTATGACGAATTGGGGACTCCGAGTGCTCCTCACACAGAGTGGTTCAAACTTGACTTGATCAAATTTTGTGATGTAGCATGAATAGAGTTTGAGACGAGAAAAGCATAGATAGCTAGATAAGGTTCTTAGGCATTCTTGCCCATCCACTTGGCCAAAGAAAAAGAAACCAATCAATCAAAACAACAAGTGGATGTCCTCGAATGAGTAAAATATGCAACCAACATGCTCACACAATAAAATGACAAATGAAATATGTGACAAAGCATGCACAAACAATTCTAGCATCTATCAAACAATTGGCGATGACTAGGTCACCTATATATGAGTATATTGACTTAGGAGTCAAATGAGAACATTTGATCATAGGTCATACTCATCGTTTAAGCTCAAGTGGGGTTACCACTTTTACATAATGCATTGATGTGTTCACATCATTAGAGTTGCTTTGACTCGATTCTAAGAGTTAAGCTCCCCCTAGATGTGAGATCCCCCCTTAGAGGGATGAACTAACCTTGGGTTTTGTTGATGATGACTTCATGTAGGTGTTGAAGATGTGGATGCTCAATGTTGATGTAGATCATTTGGAGCAATCCTTTGGAGTGAGTTGCACTTTCAATACCTACATGGGTTAGTCCCACAAGGAACAAACAAGAATATCCATAGACATAGAGTGATGCACACATAAGATGAGGTCCATGAAAACATTAGGTTACCTTGTCCCTTGCCTTACCAACATGAGGGTTTGTGACTCCTTGAACTAGTGCAAGATATGGAAGATGATTGCACTTTTCCTTGCCATAATGATATGAGTGAAGAATGTTGGCGGAGTTACCCTCAAGAACACTCTAGTTCTTCTTCTTCGGGATCCACATCATCTTGATGGGAATCCTTGGAGTTGTAGTTGTACTTGATGAAGTAGAACTTGACGTAGTCTTGGGAACCCACTTGACCAAGGCCTTAGGCGCTTCTTCAAATGCATCAATCTCCTATTGAAGCTTGTCCTTGCCTTTGTTCTTGTGTTCTTGTGGTGGAAGATCATCGTGTGCTTGTGTTCCCTTGAAGGAAGTAGGATCGTACTTCTCTTGTTGAGGAACAAACTTCGTCTTGGGGTATTGATCTTCTTCCCACTCAACTCCATTGGCATTGAACTTTCGTTCAAAACCAACACCTTGATTCTTCCGGTGCCTTCCTTGCTTGCGTACAATTTCCTCGAATTGCTTACTCCCGGCAAGGCTCTTGTATACACCTTTCTCTATAATTCCCTTCAATAAGTTGTTTTCTTGCTCAAGTGTAACTTGGCTAAGAGAATCATTAGTGGAATCAAGAGAACTACTAGAAGCAACAGTATTGGATTTAGCATTATTATTGTTACTACTAGAGGATGAATCTTTCTTGTTCTTGTTACTAGACTTGACTTGAGGCATGTAAGTAGATAAGAGTAAACGCTTGGCAATGTAAGAAGAACTTTTCTTACGGAGATCATCATTGATTGCCTTTAGGAACTCATGCTCTTGCTCAAGATTGAGCTTTTCAAAGCGTAACTTTCATGAGCCCTCAAAAGTTCTCGATGATCTTTGAAGATAGTTTCATGAGCTAACTTAAGAGTGTTTAGTTCTTTACTTAGAAGCTCAATCTTCTCCTTATCATTGTCATTCGTTTTATCTTGATTAGCATGAATAATTGATGTTTCATCATAGTATTCATCACTAGAGTTGTCAATAAGTAAATCATCATCACCTAACAAGTTATCTTCATCACTATTAAAATCAACATACTCGGGGTGTGTTACCTTTGGCCATGAAGCATCTTCCAATTCCTTCATTTGGTGAATCAAATATGTCATAGGAGTTGGTTGACACAAGTGCTAGAACGGCAACACCTTCATCTTGAGTGTATTCGGAGTCGGCGTGATAGCTTCTCTCAGAGTGATTGTCGGAGTCGGAGCCGGATACCCATTCACCAACATGAGCTTGATGTCTTCATTTTGTGTAGCTCTTTGATGACTTGTCCTTCCTTTCTGAATCCTTGCTTCTCCGTGAGGGTCTTCATTCATAACGATCATCTCTGCTCCTTCTCTATCTTGGTGGTGATTCTTCTCTTCGACTTCTTCTTTTTGGAGAATCTTCTCTTCTTTTGTAGGGTGTCGTACACTCATTGGAATAGTGTCCGGGTCTCCCACAATTGTAGCAATTGCGCTCTCGACTAGAAGATCTTTTGTCATTGTAGGACCTTGACTTAGAGCTTCTTTATTTGCTTCTACTCTTGTAGAATTTGTTGAAGTTCTTCACCATTAAGCTCAATTCTTCATTGAAGGTTTGTTTCTCACTTGATGATGTGGGGGCTTCACATGAGGCTTTGTAAGCACCACTTGACTTGTTGTGAAGTTCCTCCTTATCCTTGAGTGACATCTCATGAGCAACAATTCTTCCAATGACTTTCGTCGGCTTGAGATCTTTGTAATTTGGCATCATTTGGATCAATGTGCACACGGTATCATATTTTCCATCCAATGCTCTTAGGATCTTCTTGATGATGAATCATCGGTCATCTCTTCACTTCCTAAGCCGGCAATCTCATTTGTGATAAGAGCAAGCCTAGAGTACATTGCAGCGACACCTTCACCATCCTTCATTTTGAACTTGTCAAGCTGACTTTGGAGCACATCCAACTTGGATTCCTTGACGGAGTCGGTACCTTCGTGCATATCAATCAAAGTATCCCAAATTTCCTTTGCATTCTCAAGACGGCTGATTTTGTTGAATTCTTCGAGGCACAATTCATTGAAGAGGATATCACAAGCTTGAGCGTTGTATTGCAGCATCTTCAACTCTTCCGCGGTAGCTTCACGGTTCGGTTCTCTCCCATCAAAGAATTCACCTTGCAAGCCAACACACACAATAGCCCAAATGGCGGGGTTATGTCCGAGAATATGCATTTTCATCTTATACTTCCAACTAGCAAAATTAGTGCCATCAAAGTAAGGACCTCTACGGTGATAATTTCCCTCGCTAGACGCCATACTCTCCTAGGTTGTGAAACCAAGGCTATGACCACCAAAAGATATGGAAATCAAAGCAAATGGAGACCAAAGCTCGATACCACTTGTAGGACCTTGAAGTATGTCTAGAGGGGGTGATTAGACTACTTGACCAATTAAAAACTTAACCTTTTCCCAATTTTAGACTTTGGCAGATTTTAGCTATCTTTGCACAAGTCAAGCAATCTTCACACAATTCAAGCAAGCATGCAAAGAGTATATGAGCAGCGGAATTTAAAGCATGCAACTTGCAAGAATGTAAAGGGAAGGGTTTGGAAGATTCAAACGCAATTGGAGACACAGATGTTTTTCTCGTGGTTCCGATAGGTGGTGCTATCGTACATCCACGTTGATGGAGACTTCAACCGACGAAGGGTAACGGTTCTTGTGAGTCCACGGAGGGCTCCACCCACAAAGGGTCCACGAAGAAGCAACCTTGTCTATCCCACCATGGTCGCCGCCCACGAAGGACTTGCCTCACTAGCGGTAGATCTTCACGAAGTAGGCGATCTCCTTGCCCTTACAAACTCCTTGGTTCAACTCCACAATCTTGTCGGAGGCTCCCAAGTGACACCTAGCCAATCTAGGAGACGCCACTCTCCAAGAAGTAACAAATGGTGTGTTGATGATGAACTCCTTGCTCTTGTGCTTCAAATGATAGTCTCCCCAACACTCAACTCTCTCTCACAGGATTTGGATTTGGTGGAAAGAAGATTTCAGTGGAAAGCAACTTGGGGAAGGCTAGAGATCAAGATTCATATGGTAGGAATGGAATATCTTGGCCTCAACACATGAGTAGGTGGTTCTCTCTTAGAACCGTAAGTTGGAAGTGTAGGTTTGTTCTGATGGCTCTCTCCACGAATGAAGAGGAGGTGGAGGGGTATATATAGCCTCCACACAAAATCTAACCGTTACACACAATTTACCAAACTCGGTAGGACCGAATCAACAAACTCGGTCGGACCGATTAAGTAAACCTAGTGACCGTTAGTGATTTCGGTGGGACCGACATGCAACTCGGTAGGACCGATATGGTTAGGGTTAGGGCATAACGTAATCTCGGTGAGACCGATTACACAAACTCGGTGAGACCGAATTTGGTAATAAGCTAACCAGAGAGTTGGTCAGGCAAACTCGGTGGGACCGGTTCGCTCTTTTCGGTGAGACCGAAATGTTACGAAAGGGAAACAGAGAGTTTACATTTTAATCTCGGTGGGACCGATCGCTCACTTCGGTTAGAGCGAAACGTTACAAAGGGAAACAGAGAGATTACAATCCCATCTCGGTGAGACCGAGATTCCCATCGGTGAGACCGATGTGCCTAGGGTTTGTGGCAGTGGCTATGACATTTGAACTCGGTGGCGCCGGATAGAAAGAATCGGTAGGACCGATTTTGACTTTCGGTTTAGGTTATATGTGGATGTGAGAAAGTAGTTGAGGGTTTTTGGAGCATATCACTAAGAACTTGAAGCATGAGGCTCATTAAGCAACACCTCATCCCTCCTTGATAGTATTGGCTTTTCCTATAGACTCAATGTGATCTTGGATCACTAAAATGTAAAATGTAGAGTCTTGAGCTTTTAAGCTTGAGCCAATCCTTTGTCCTTAATATTTTGACGGATCCATTTTCATCATCCATGCCATGACATTCATTGAGCTTTCCTGAAATATTTGTCTTGGAATAGCATTAGCTCAATGAGCTATATGTTGTTATGAATTACCAAAACCACCTAAGGATAGTTGCACATTCAGCTTCAAGTACCAAGAAGGAAGTAGCCAAAAAGGCTACACCCACGACCACAAGGAAGTGCGGCGGGAGAGTGTAGAGGAAAGAGAATGATTGCCTCTTACTTAAAGCACTCATCGTGCAGAACCAAATTGTGACGCCCGGATAATTAAGCTACAGTGATCCCACGCTAATGGTGCCACGTCACCACGGTTACTGCTGCTAATCTACAGTTAGATCAAAACCGGTCCAAAATTCAAATTCAAAGTTTGGTAAATAATAAAAATTTCAAACATTAAAATAAAATGTTAAGGTTGTACTAAATATCACATAGATAAATATGGTATAGTAAACACATTTTTATAAAAGGCCTAAATAATTTAAAATGATTTAAAACAGAAAAGTAAATAAATAAAAGAAAAGAAAAACTAAAACTAAAATTGGAAGAAAGGAGAGAGGAAGACGCCCGGGCCAGCAGACCCAGCGGGCCGGCCCATTCGCCCTCCAGGCCCAGCCGGCCAGCCCACTACCCCCCTCCTTATCCACTCCCTCACCCAAACCCTAACCTAACCACCCCCCACTCGCACCACTCCACCCCCCGCTGGATCTGGATCGGGAGGACTCCCGATCCCCTCGCCCCTGCACGTCGACGCCGACGCCGGCGCCCGGAGCTCCACCACCCGCCGGACTGCTTCCTCCACCCCACCGTCCTGCCTCCTCTACGACGTCGTCGCCGTCTTCCTCCCCAACCCCCTGCTGCCCAGACCCTACCGGCCCCGTGAGCATCCCCGCGCCCCTCCTCTCTCTCCCTCGCCCGGCCACGTCCCCTTCCTGACCCCACGGCGCCGCACCACGCCGGATGCCCCGTGCCCCGCGTCGACCAAGCCTTGCCTCGCACCGGGCCGCACCGCACCCGCTTGCGCCCTCCCGTCCTCGCCCGTTCACGGCGCCCTCCTCCGCCCCAGCCGGCACCAGGGACCTGGCGGGCTGCAGCGCCCCGTCGCCAGGGTGGCCTCGCCCCTCTGCGCCACCTGCGGTCACCGCCCGCCTCCCCCTGCGGCTCGGCCTCGCCTTCCCTCTCTGTGCACCACTGCGGCCATCCCTGCCTCCTCTGCACATCGCCAGCAGCCACCACCGTGGCTGCCACATCGACCTCGCCGCGCCACCTTGCCCGGCTATGGCCGTATCGCCAGGCGCCATGATGCCGCTTCGGCGATGCCCAAACCGCGCTGGCGCTCTTGCACCGTTCCACTCCGCCCCTCCGCATCGCTGCCACCCACCGCTTCGCCCAGCCTTGTTGTCCCGCCTCGCCGGGTTCTTTGCTGCATCTCCGTCGCCCGGCGGATTAGCCCGCCACCATTGGTCTCGCCCGAGGCCCGCGCCCATTACCAGTGGCGACCGTGCCCGTTCGCGAACCCGGCGCCCGCTAGCCTATGACAAAGGGGGCCCGCCCCAGAACGTTTAGTAAAAAAAAGAATTAAAAAATAAAATTAAATAAATAGATATTAATAATTAAATTAATCAATTAATTAATGAATTAATTAAGTTAATTAATCACAATTAGATTAACCTAATTAACTGTTAGTTAATTAATCAAACAATGACAGTGGGGCCCACCCTCCTAATTAATTATGATTAGTTTAATTAATCTGTTATTTAAAATGTATCAGCGACCGATGGGACCCACTGGTCAGGTTGACCAATCAACTCTGTTGGCTGATGTCGACATGACATCATCTTTGATGTCATTAAGTCATTTTCGAATTAATTAAATAATTAATTAAATTCCGGAAAATTAATAAAGTCTTTATAAAATCATATCTTTTAATCCGTAACTTCGGATTAAAATATTTTCAACATGAAAGTTGCTCGTAGCGACGAGACGAACCCGGATACGCAGCCCGTTCATCCGCCACACACCCCTAACATATCAAACTCGCAACTTTCCCCCTCTGGCTCCTCTGCCCAAAAACGCGGAACCCCGGGGATACTTTCCCGGATGTTTCCCCCCTTCACCGGTATCATCACATACCGCGTTAGGGCACGCCTAGCATCACGCTTTGCTTTGTCATGCATCGTCATACATCAATTTGCTTAAATATTCATTGTTTCTTCCTCCTCTTCTTCCGCTAGACACCGAGACCGACGTTTGTCGCCCGATTCGACTACGGAGTTGGCGACCCTCTCTCTTGCCAGAGCAACCAGGCAAGCCCCCCTTGATCACCAGATATCGCCTATTCTACTCTATACTGCTTGCATTAGAGTAGTGTAGCATGTTCTTGCTTTACATTATACCTATCCCGATGCATAGCCCGTCCTTGCTACTCTTTGTTGTTACCTTTACCCGCAATCCTACATGCTTAGTATAGGATGCTAGTATTCCATCTATGGCCCTACATTCTTGTCCGTCTGGCATGCTATACTATCGGGCCGTGATCACTAGGGAGGTGATCACGGGTATACTTATACTTATACATGATACATGTGGTGATTAAAGACGGTCGGCTCATAGGAGTACCCATGAGTGGATCTTTGTGGCGGAGCGGCAGGAAGGTTGAGACCGCCTAGGAGAGAGGTGTGCACTGGCCTGCTCGGCGTTCGCGGATACTTAACACGCTTAACGAGATCTTGGTATTTGATCCGAGTCCGCCATTTGGTCTATACGCACTAACCAACTACGTGGGAAAGATATGGGCACTTTCGGCGTCGTGGTATCGGTCGAAGCCTTCGTGGACGTCGGCCGAATCGGCGGCGCCGATTTGGAATGTAAGCCTGCTCTTGTATTAAGGGGCTAGTTACGCTTCCGGCCGCCCGCATAGCGTCTTGAGGTGTGCTAAGGCGATGGACACGCACCCTGCGCTTAGGTTTAGACCGGCGTCTTGACCTCTCTGTTGGCCTAGGTGGGGTTGCGACGTGTTGATCTTCCGGCCGGGCATGACCCGAGAAAGTGTGTCCGGCCAAATGGGATCAAGCGTGTTGGGTTATGTGGTGCACCCTGCAGGAAGTTAATCAATTGAATAGCCGTGATCTTGATAACAGGACGACTTGGAGTTGTACCTTGACCTTATGACAACTAGAACCGGATACTTAATAAAACACACCCTTCCAAGTGCCAGATACAACCCGGTGGTCGCTCTCTATCAGGGTTACGAGGAGGGGATCGCCGGGTAGGATTATGCTATGCGATGCTACTTGAAGGACTTCAGTCTACTCTCTTCTACATGTTGCAAGACGGAGGATGCCAGAAGCATAGTCTTCGACAGGATTAGTGTCGTGGTTTTGTCATGGCAGATGTCCTCATGAAAGGACTTAGTCATGGAGCCATCGCTACGGGTTAAATTGAAGGGGTTAAAGCGGACGCAAAGACACAAGAGTTATACTAGTTCGGCCCCTTCGATGAAGGTAAAAGCCTACGTCTAGTTTGTGATGGGATTGATGTGGTCTCGATGACTAGGGAGCAAACAAGCTTCGCCTAGGCCTCGAGTTGTTGTTGTCTGTCCTTGAACCGCCCCGGGTCGTCCACCTATATACACGGGTGGCGCCCATCGGTTCGTAGAGTCCCAATCTCCGGTTCATATTCGTATCCGGGTTGGTCTCTCTCTATTCCTAACTTACAATACAAGTTTACATATCGGGCGGTTTACGGCTCTGAGTTCTAAACCGACTACAGGCCTTGGGCCCTTACTTTCATGCCTCTTGGGCTTTTACACTGTTGAACTACTGATGAAGTTAACCCAGCCCAGATAGGCCGGTTTACGCCCAGTAGTAATATCCCCAACATTAGGCCCCAGATTGATTTGAATAGGGTCATGTCAATCCTTGATAAAAAAACCTTCATCTTCAATACCGTCTCGAAATCGTTGAACTGCCGTGATGTCACCTTCTCCAGTTGTTGTAAACCGGCATGACGTCCTCATAAAGATAGCATTCACGATATCTTCTTTGTTTAATAGATCCGCAATAATCGAGGCGACAGCTCCGCTTCCTAGGTTTGTGGTTCCTTGATTCCCGCGCCTGACACAGGTATCTTGCCTATAAATAGGACCGAAGGGTCATTCCTTTTCTCCCCTCCGTCCTTTCTCTTCGTCTTCCTCGCGTCGCCAAACCTCGAAGCTCCGCCCGCCCGTCGACCTCTGCACCGTCTTGGGCGGCCATCAACCTGAACGCACCAGAGAAACGCAGACTCTTCCGCACCTCCTCAACTCAGGTAGGTCCTTGTTTCCCCTTTGACCTAGATCCGTTCTAGGGTTTCCTGTTCTTGCCGTGCTCCATGAACTGTTCCTGCTCATACCAGACTCTTGGATAGATCTGTGACACCTTGCACTGATTAGTAGTAGCTTTTAGCACCCGCCTGTAGTCTCGTGCTTGCGTCCATGGATCTCGCACATCATCTCTGCTCATTGCATCAATCTTTGCTCTTTGTCTTCCTTTTTGGATATTTTTCTTCTTTTCTGATCTGGCTTCAGATCCTTCGTTGTAGAGAAATCTTGCGAAACTTGTTTCTGCATACTTAGCCGTTCGCAACTTCAATTGTTCTCAATCTATAACCCTTAGACCAGGCGGTTTAACTTTACATAGAAAAAATTAGATAAACCGGTATACACCATTAGTCCCCTTGTTGAACCGCCAGAACTCCTTGACCAGATACTGTCGCTTCATAGAACTCCGGTTTAGACGTATTTGTCTCTGATTTAGCATTGTACACCGGTTCTCTCTTTGTCCCAATACATTTCTTGAACCGGCTTTATATATTTTTGTAGATGGCCAAACAAGTGTATGAGTGCAACTGGGCTCCTTCCCGTGTCACCGAAACTCAATTAAACAACCTGGTCTGTTGGCGCTTTAGCCAAGAAAATAGTATCCATTGGAGGGTTCCTGGCAAAGAATGTCCATCCACACCTCAAGAAGGAGAGGTTGTAGTTTTCGCAGATCACCTAGCCCGGGGCTTCAATCCGCCCGGTTCAAAATTCTATCGAGATGTGCTAGCCAATTTTCAACTCCGTCCACAAGATACAGGCCCCAATTCTGTTACTAATATCTGTTACTTCCAAGTGCTCTGTGAGGCATACTTTCAAGAAGAACCTACAATTGAACTGTTTAGAGACTGCTTCCATCTAAACCGCCGCACAGAATTCACTGATGGGCCCAACACAGAATTGGGTGGTGTGGCGATTCAAAAAAGAAAGGAGGTCACTTATCCTCATGTCAAACTGCACAGCCACCCCAAGGAATGGAATCAAACATGGTTTTACTGCAAAGACACTTACCGCCAACGAGAATCCCTTGCCCGATTTTTAAATGGAGCGACTCAGCAACACACATCCCTTTCCGCAAAGATTAACCGCCAGTGAGAGAAGTAAATATGCTCCTCAACTCTCCAAGCTCAGAGCCTTCATGGCTAACGATTTAGCCGGAATTGATCTCGCACGCTGTTGGATATCTTGGAGCATGCTGCCCCTCTCCCAGTGCTCCGGTTTAATGTGCGAGTATACTGGTAGTGTCGATGACCCCCTCCGACATATTAATATCCAGCTTACCGATGATGAGGTCACCGAAGCGGTGAAGAAGATGTTGAACGAACCGGAAAACCTCTGTGCCCGGACCGGTCTGCTCCCCTTCTGTGCTACCAACAAACCGCCATCTGTAAGACTTTCTGACTATTTTTTACTAAATATATTATTGCCATCTCCGGTATCACGTTGAACGTAAACTGCTGCTTAATCAGGGTGATGATCCGTTCTAGAGCAAGAAACGTCCACAAGAGAAGCCAGAGAAGCCAGACAAACCGGAGAAACCACTTAGGCAAAAGACCAAAGCTGTCAAGAAGACTACTCATAAGAGGAAAACCACTCATCTTCTGATCCGGCTGCGGATGATGATGTGGGTAATCCGGACCTTGAGGTAGAACTTGATTCACTTGGCTTACTTTTCACACGCCTAATTAATGATGATGTTTGTCAGGATGATCTTTGAAACCAGTAATGTCTTGATGTTGTAGAGGTAACTATTCTCTCCTCGACTCAAATCCTTTGCCTTCACTAAAAACCGTCGAGCAAACCGGAAAGTTAAATTTTCTCATCCCCTTGCTTACTTGGATCCCAAATTTCTTATGAAGACTCAACAACATGAAGCTCGCCGCTTTAACTCGGCACCAATGACGGTAGTTACCTCCACGGTTTACCGAGCAGTCCGGTTCGGAAACGTCGTTCGAAGGTCTCTAATTTGCTTGTCGCTGCTTATCCTAAAGCAGGCTGGTTTCGTCAACCCCTTAATCCGTCGATTCCGATTATCAGGTCACTTCCCACTTCTCATCCCGTGAGTCATCACCACTCACCGCCACCACTAAAAACGGTGCTTGGGTAAGTTATACCTTTCATATTGTTCCTACTGCATCATTGCGTAGTATATGCCGTATTTGACTGTTGTTGTGCCTTTTCAGGGCCAAGCCTAGGCCGAGCAAAAAGGCTCGTCTGGACAAAGCGGCCGACGAAGAGACTGCCCCTGAACCGGGTAGCACCCCAAACCTTGAAGCGGCCATCTGTGAAGACACGCCCAATGATCCGCCACAGCAAGATGACAATTTTGTTCTTTGAAGAAAGGCACATTGACACCGCCCTTCCTGGCGACCAGCCCGTAAGCCCAACACGGATTGAAAAATCCACCGGTCCAATCCGGCTGGCGACAAACCGACGGCCCTGGTCAAACCGGTGACTCCAAGGGCGATGACGTCGTAATTACTGGTTTTGGCCACAGCGAACCGGCAATCCGATTCGCTTTATCCAAACATTCTGCCAAAGAAGAGTTTGCCACTATGAGCAAGGGCAAGTGGGATGTTGATCTGGCAACTTATGCCGCTCTGAACCCCCAAGACCTTCACTCCGGCTACTTGAACCGGCTGTATACCAGCCGTGACTATGAAGCTGGCCTGGTGAAGATGATGAAAGAGAAATTCGAGGTAACCTCCATGTTCTTTTCGCTTTGAATATTTCAATTTTTGTTAACTCTCCTAGCCCTCAAGGGCCGGTTCAACTTAGCATAGTTAAACCAGGACTTAATATAAACTCAATGCTTCAGAATCCACTGATGTAGCCCCCAAGGGCCGGTTCAACTTTAGCATAGTTAAACCGGGACTGTATTTTATATCGCCGCATCAGAACATGTTGGTTCAAGTAGCCATTAGCCCCCAAGTGCCAAGTTGAATACTTGTATTGAGCTTGGGACTTTGTGATTTTATTGATAGACAAAGATCACATGCATTAGCCCCCAAGTGCCAAGTGTATAACTGGTTATGCACTGGGGACTTTGAAACGACGATATTTAACATGCTCCCTTTTTGTTGCAGAGTGATATACGTCAACAGGCCTCACAAATCCATGACCTCCAAGAAAATCTGAAATCTCAACAAGCAAAAACCTCCAAGGCCAAGGATGAACTGAAAATCGCTTTAACTACTATGGAGCAACTCAAGGAGTGGTTCAAGTCTGAGCGGGCCGGCTGGGATACTGAAAAGGCCGCTTTAACCAAAAAGATTGAAAATCTTTGAGGCTGCCCTTAAACCGGTGGTAGATGAGCTGACCGGCGTGAAGCGGCAAGTGCACTCCATGACTGCTGCCATCTTGATAAGTTTCCGATGGCTTCTATGATAATCTTGACCTTCTTATGATAAGTCCGGTTTGTGATTTCTCTTGCAATCTTTGTAGGCACACGCATTGGTCACTTGGGGTCGATGTTCGAAGAAATTGAAGGCTGCCTATACCTTAATAGAGCATTTGTACACCGGAGCGCAGACGGATCATCTCCACCGCATCTCATAACAATCCGGCACCTTCCTTAATTCAAGATACCCTTAGGAGGTTGTCCATGCTTCCGCCGGATTGAAGAGCTGAAGAAATCTCTTTGCCGAACCGGGCGCCATCAACGCCTTTAATCCGGGCCAAAGCATGGGTGCGATTCGATCTCGTTGAAGCGGCTCAGGGCTATCGATCTGAAGGAAGACGGCTTAGAGTTCAACGAAGATGATTTGAGAGCAATAAACCGGGCGGTCGCCCTCTGGCTTGCCAATTAGCTGAAGAAGCCAACTTGTCACATTATCAAGCTCAGTATGATGATCAGAACAAGTGAGTGGCTGCACCTGTTCCTGAAGCGGAGAACCTGATCCCTCGGATCCGTAAGCATACTTACGCCCCTGATATTGACCCAACTTCCCTGATCCATGAGGAGGCTGTCTTTCAAGCTTTAATGGGAATCGACTGGACCACTGTGGACTTCCAGCAGCTGGGTAGAGAGGAAGAAGCTGAAGCGGCGCAGGACGACCCACAACCATCAAACCGGGGCGGCGAGCAAGCATGAACCGGAGGCCGGTTTTAAGAGCTGCTTCATTACATTCCGCCAAGAAACAATGATCTTATTCGGGCACCATGTTGCCTTGTAATAGGATAGCCAACACTCTTGCTTTGAATATGCCTTCGTGCATAGGTGCTGATACTCTTGCTTGAATGATCGAATCTTTCAATCTTATATTGCCTGCAGTCATAAAATCTTAAACCGCCACGGCGGTTTATGCCGCCAGCTGGCTTGTGACGTTCATATATATATGAGATGAAATATTAAGGTATATAATCGAAATTTATGATACCAAATACCTGCCATCGCTGGGCATAAGATTGGCTTAGCCAATCTTGAAGCGGAGGTTGTATAAACCCTTACCGTCAAAGGAGAAAAACAGCTCCTGTTATTTATAATGCCGGTTTACAACGTAAACCGTGCCGGGTCATGATAAGCCCCCTGTTACTCCATAATAGGATGTTAACAGAAAAAACATCAAACCGGTGAAATTATCTCTGGATTAAAAATTGACCGAATTTCGTCAACTGACAGTTTTGAAACCGGTTTAAAAATGTTGTCGGTTTAAGAAATGCAACAAAAATCAAATAATAGTTATGACAAACATGGAAGCAAAGGCAATAATAAACTGTTTGCAAAAACATAAGGCTTTACTGAGCCAATCAGATGGTGTTACCATGGTCGGACATGACCAAGCTCCCTATAGGTGTAGCCATGGTTCAAGTCAGCCAGGTCCCCAACTGAAACCGTGGCATTATGCCGATCAAGTGGCGTGGCAATGGTTCGGGTTCGACCAAGCCCCCAAGTGACTCTATGGCCTTAGGCCGATCAAGAGGCATGACTGGTTCAGACTTGACCATGTCCCCAAGTGATCTGGTGGCTTTCGCCTATCAAAAGGTGTTGCATTGGTTCGGACACGACCAAGCCCCCAAGTGATATCACAAAGCTTTTTGAAAAGCAAAATCGGGGGGTAAACCGGAGGCTGCTTTAAGACAGAACAACTCCATCCACGCATGATGTAACAGAACAGATACCCCGCTTTAGCTGAGGCTCCGGTTTATCACTTTATTCATAATATATACACTGTCATAATATGTACATAAGGAGAGCCGATGGCTCGGTATAATAAGGCGAAGATGACCTATGTTCCACGGCTGTTGGTCTCCTCCTCGGCGTGTGAGTCTTTATGCTCTCGAACATCGATCGAGATAAATGCGACCGTTGTGCAGATTCTTGCTGACCATGAAAGGTCCCTCCCAAGGTGGGGATAGCTTGTGCATATCAGTCTGGTCTTGGATGAGCCGAAGCACCAAATCTCCTTCTTGAAAAGTTCTGGTTCTGACTCGGTGACTATGATAACGACGAAGATCTTGTTGGTAAATCGCCGAGCGGGCAGCTTCTATGTCACGCTCTTCATCCAACCGATCCAAAGCGTCCTGCTGGGCCGGCTCGTTGTCCGCTTCAACATAAGCTGCCACACGAGGTGAGTCATGAAGGATGTCACTGGGGAGAACCGCCTCCGCTCCATAAACCATAAAGAACGGCGTGTATCCCGTGGATCTGTTAGGCGTAGTATTTATAATCCATAACACGCACGGCAGCTCTTCTACCCAACAACCCGGTGTCCTCTCGCAAAGGGACCATAAGCGGGCTTGATGCCTCTCAAGATCTCTTGATTGGCTCTTTCCGCTTGACCATTGGGTGTGGGTGAGCTCTTGAAGAAAGCGTCAAGCGGATGTGCTCCCGTTCGCAGAACTCCTTCATGGCACCTTTGGACAAATTGGTACCATTATCTGTGATGATACTGTGTGGAAAGCCAAACCGGAAAATCACCTTTTTAATGAACTGAACCGCCGTGGCCGCATCACACTTGCAAAAAGGTTCTGCCTCTACCCACTTTGTAAATTTGTCGACCTCCACCAGCAGGTGGGTCTTCTTGTCCTTGGACCTTTTGAAAGGTCCAACCATATCTAGCCCCCAAGTCGCAAACGGCCAAGTAATTGGAATCATCCTCAATTCTTAGGCCGGTACATGAGCACGTCTGGAAAACTTTTGGCAACCATCACATCGTCTGACCAGATCTTCCGCATCAGCATGGGCAGTCAACCAATAGAAACCGTGGCGGAACGCTTTAGCCACCAAGGATTTTGAACCGGTGTGGTGACCACAATCTCGTTCGTGGATCTCACGCAATATTTCACAGCCTTCCTCAGGGGACACACAGTGTTGAAATGCCCCTGAAACACTGCAATGATGCAATTCGCCATTTACAATGGTCATAGACTTAGATCGCCGAACTATCTGCCGGGCCAACGTCTCATCTTCTGGTAACTCGCCCCGGTTCATGTACGCCAGATAAGGAAGCGTCCAATCCGGAGTGACGTGCAGAGCTGCCACCAATTGAGCCTCCGTGACGAATAGCCAAATCTGCTTCACCGGGGAGCTTGATCGACGGGTTATGCAAAGACGTCGAAAAAACATTGGGCGGGACTGGTTTGCGTTGAGAGCCCAACCGGCTTAAAGCGTCCGCCGCTTCATTTTTCCGACGGTCCACGTGGTCCACCTGATAGCCCTTGAAATGACCTGCAACAATATCCACCATGAGTGGGTCCTTTGAATCCCAAGTGCCAGACACCTGTTGAGCCACTAGGTCCGAGTCACCGAAGCACTTAACCCGGCTTAGATTCATCTCCTTAGCCATCCGGAGACCATGGAGCAAGGCTTCATACTCAGCTGCATTGTTAGTACAAAGGGAACATTAAGCGGAGAATGTAACAAAACTTGTCACCTCGTGGGAAGTTAGTACGACTCCAGCCCCGAGCCCTCCAACTACTCCGGATCCGTCAAAAAGAATGGTCCAATATGTGTGATCCGGCTTTTCTTCAGGTGCTTGCAACTCCGTCCGATCGTTAATGAAATCCACAAGCGCTTGAGACTTCACCGCCGTCCGAGGCACATACTTCAAACCGTGCGGCCCAAGCTCTATAGCCCACTTGGCAATCCGGCCAGTCGCTTCCCGGTTCTGTATGATATCACCTAAGGGAGCTGAACTGACCACCGTGATGGGGTGCCCTTGGAAATACTGCTTCAGCTTCCGGCTTGCCATAAAAACACCATACACCAGCTTCTACCAATGCGGATACCTTTGCTTAGATTCAATAAGCACCTCGCTGATATAATAAACCGGACGTTGAACCGGATGCTCCTTCCCTGCCTCCTTCCGCTCTACCATAATGGCCACGCTGACCGCCTTGGCGTTAGCAGCAACATATAGCAGAAGAGGATCCTTGTCGATGGGAGCGGCGAGCACAGGCGGGTTGGCCAATTGCCGCTTTAAGTCCTCCAACGCTTTATCGGCACTAGACTCCAGACAAACCGATCATCTTCTTCAAAGATTCGGTACAAAGGGATGGCCTTCTCTCCGAGGCGGTGATAAACCCGGCTCGGTAAGGCAATCCGGCCTGCCAAACGCTGGACATCATTAATACACTCCGGTTTAGCTAGGGAGGTGATAGCCGTAATCTTCTCCGGATTAGCTTCAATCCCCACATTGGACACGAAAACCCAATAACTTGCTCGCGGAACACCAAAAACACATTTGGTCAGGTTGAGCATCATCTTATAAACCCGCAGGTTGTCAAAGGTTTCTTTCAAATCGTCAATCAGTGTTTCCTTCTTCCTTGACTTGACCACAATATCATCCACATATGCGTGCACATTACGGCCGATCTGTTTATGCATGCAATTCTGTACACAATGTTGATAAGTTGCTTGGGCGCTCTTGAGCCCAAAAGGCATAGACACATAGCAGAAGGCTCCAAAGGGAGTGATAAACACCGTCTTCTCCTGGTCCTTAACTGCCATCTTGATCTGATGATACCCAGAATACGCATCCAAAAAGCTCAACGCTCACATCCCGCAGTGGCATCAATAATCTGGTCAATGCGGGGGAGGCAAAAGGATCTCTTTGGACAAGCCTTGTTAAGATCTGTGTAATCCACACACATGCGCCAAGTGCCGCTTTTCTTAAGAACCAGCACCGGATTAGCAAGCCACTCGATGGAAAACTTCAATGATAAAGCCAGCCGCTAAGAGCACAGCTACCTCCTCTCAATGGCCTTACGCCTCTCCTCGTTAAACCGGCAGAAACCGCTTCACCGGTTTGTACTTGGGATCAACATTAAGAGTGTGCTCGGCGAGCTCCCTCGGTACACTGGCATGTCGGAAGGCATCCATGCAAAATGTCCCGATTCTCACGGATGAACTTCGATGAGCGCTTTCCTATTTCGGATCCAAGTTGGCACCGATCTTTGAACTGCTTGGACGAATCGCCAGCACGAAGTCAACAAGCTTAGTCTCACCGCCGATTTGAATTTCGGGCGGATCGTGCTCTGTAGTTGGCTTCTTCAATGGAGTCATGTCCGCCGGATCAACATTGTCCTTATAATACTTCAGTTCCTCGGTGGCACAAACCAACTCTGCGTAAGCCGCATCACCTTCCTCACACTCCAAAGCGATCTTGCGGCTCCCATGAACCGTTATTGTCCCCTTGTGACCCGGCATCTTGAGCTGCAAATAGATATAACAAGGTCGTGCCATGAACTTGGCATAAGACGGCCGCCCAAACAGGGCGTGATATGGACTTTGAATTTTCACCACTTCAAACGTCAATGTTTCTGATCTGGAGTCATATTCATCTCCAAAGGCCACCTCCAGAGCTATTTTACCAACCGGATACGCTGACTTGCCAGGTACCACACCATGGAATACCGTATTGGACAGTTTGAGATGTTTATCTGTTAACCCCATACGACGGAAGGTCTCATAGTACAGGATGTTGATGCTGCTCCCTCCATCCATAAGCACCTTGGTGAACTTATAACCTCCCACCTGAGGTGACACCAATGACTAGCTGACCCGGATTGTCAACCCGGGGAGGATGATCGTCTCTACTCCATACAATGGGCTGCTCTGACCAGCGTAGGTAATGAGGCACGGCCGGTTCAACAGCGTTGACTGCCCGCTTCTGAAGCTTCCGGACTCGCTTGTCTAAACTGGTGGTGAAGACGTGGTACTGCCCACTATTCAACTGCTTTGGGTTGCTTTGATAACCCGACTGCCGTTGCTGCTGATTGTAACCACCTTGGTTATTCTGATTGTTCTGATTGTTATGTCCGCCCGGATTACCATTAAATCCTAAACTGGAATTTCCTCCACCGTAACCCGGCCCGGATCCTGAACCGCCGCCGGAACCTTGATCATACCGGAAAGCATTAGAACTTTTGAACTCCTGCATAATGTAACAATCCTTCCAGAGGTGATTTGCTGGGGCCTCCTTCGTCCCATGCTTGGACAGGTTGATTCAACAGATAGTTCAAGCGGTCTGGATTGGGATTAGGCGCTCCACTTCGATTTGGCTGTTTACCCTTGCGCCGCTGGCCCTTGTCCTGCGCGTTGGTGTTGGCTACGAAGTCCATGTTGCCATTAGCTTTACGCTTGCCTCCACCATTACCTGCCGAGTGATGCTGCTGGCCTTTGGAGTTGTTGTTCTCCTTTCCCTTCCCTGTCTCGTCATCATCAGACTCGGGATCTTTGGTACTATCAGAATCAACATACTTCACTAAAGCGCCCATGAGAGTGCCCATGTCATTGCAAAACCGCTTCATGCGCCCCAGCTTCAACTTTAAAGGTTTAAACCGGCAGTTGCCCTCCAGGGTCAAGATCGTAGAATCAGCGTTGATCCGGTTTGACGAGTGCAAGATTTCCGAAACGTGGCGTACCCAATGGGTTGTTGACTCCCCTTCACCCTGGACACAAGCTGCCAAGTCCACCACAGACATGGGCTGCTTACAGGTATCTTTGAAATTCTGGATAAACCGGGTCCGCAACTGGGCCCATGAATTGATAGAATTGGGTGGCAAGCTCTTCAACCAAGTACGGGCCGTGCCTTTGAGCATCATGGTGAAGTACTTTGCACACGCGGCTTCATCCACATCCAGCATCTCCATGGCCATCTCATAACTCTCTATCCATGCTTCCGAGCCAAATCGGTGGTGTAATTTGGCACCTTGCGCGGACCCTTGAAATCCTTGGGCAAGCGTACATTGCGTAAAGCGGGGACGAGGCAAGGCACCCCCAAAGAGCTAGAGGTAACCCCAGGCTCAAAGATGGTCGGACGAATCGGCGTAAGCTGATAATCCTGATGCTGTGCTGCTAACTTGGCCTCCCTGCGTGCTCGGGCCCGGTCCACCACCTCCTGAGCGTTGTCGAAACCACCTGCCGGGTTGTTGCCACGGGGCGCACCACGCCGTGAATTACGTGATACGGCAGGTTCATCCACGTGCCTGCTATAGCTTCGGCTTGGGCGGGGGTAGAGTGGATCGGTCGCGGCTATCTGAATATGCTTCTGTTGGACCAAAGCTGTCCTAAGGAGCTCCTTGACCCGGTCGTCTCTGCCTGTGGTGAATCGCCTTCAATTGGAATTGCCTCGGTCGTGCCGCAGCTGCAACAAGGTTATCCATCGGGTTGGAGTAGTGACACTGGAGGTGTTTTGCGGCTGAGGCGTCTTTGGCATTATGGCGAGGTAGATCTATTACGCGAGGCTGAACCGGCGAGCCCGTCCAGTGCTTCCGCCGGTTTACCGGCGGATTATCGTCCCAGCTCACAGGGTGTTGAAGAGATCTCTTCCTCGGCCCGAAGGAAAAGCAGGATCTGTATTTCCTCTTCATGACTTCATGCGACGCGCTCACGATCCAAAGATGAGCCTATAAGCCTGCGCATCCAAAGCGGCCCGCTCTGCCGCCATCCTAGCGTCTGCAGCTGCCAGATCCGCTTTAGCCTGAGTGATTTGTTCCTTCACCTTCACAATATCCGCGTTATGAGCATCCTGATCCGCCGGGTTAACCTCTGCCATGAGCACAGCCAACGCATCGAATAGTTCTGATAAAACTTGAGCCGGCGGGCGCACAGGGCCTCCTGCCTCGGCAGCCGTCGCCACTGTTGAACCGGCAACCATTGTCGCAGCGGTCGAAGAGTGAAGCATTGCTTGTGTACCGGCCATGAATATTCCAAGCCGGTTGGGCAGATCAGAGGGGTCCGGAATACTGTCACCATCGGAACAGCCCCCAATCTGGCCATCTTGTAACTGATATAGAGACTCAGTTTCTCCGGTCGACGACTCGTCATCAGAGTAGACGACGGTTTCGCCACCAGATTCTGATCCGCCCTCGTAACTTCCTCCGTGGATGACTCCCACAAAGGCACGCTTCACGGCCGGTTTAGCTCTGGCAGGTCTCGTATCTTGAGCCGTCTCGGCGAGGTCGGTGCAGATGTCCGGCTCGAGCCACAGCTCACCGATCTTGCCGATGAAGACGTGTATGCCACCAAAGGGGACCCGGTACCCGTGCTCAATCGAGCCGGCCTCGGGGCCCCAAACTGCATCGTCGATGTAGAGTTTGCCGCGACGACTCTTGGTCATCCGCCCACAACAGTAGCCTTCGAGTCCTTCGAACTTGCCCTCCAAGATCATCAAACCATCATGCGATAGCCCCACGGTGGGCGCCAAGCGTAAATGGTTTTGTCACGGCAGATGTCCTCATGAAAGGACTTAGTCGTGGAACCATCGCTACGGGTTAACTTGAAGGGGTTAAAGCGGACGCAAAGACACAAGAGTTATACTAGTTCGGCCCCTTCGATGAAGGTAAAAGCCTACGTCTAGTTTGTGATGGGATTGATGTGGTCTCGATGACTAGGGAGCAAACAAGCTTCGCCTAGGCCTCGAGTTGTTGTTGTCTGTCCTTGAACCGCCCCGGGTCGTCCCCTTATATACACGGGTGACGCCCGTCGGTTCAGAGAGTCCCAATCTCCGGTTCATATTCGTATCCGGGTTGGTCTCTCTCTATTCCTAACTTACAATACAAGTTTACATATCGGGCGGTTTACGGCCATGTGTTCTAAACCGACTACAGGCCTTGGGCCCTTACTTTCATGCCTCTTGGGCTTTTACACTGTTGAACTACTAATGAAGTTAACCCAGCCCAGATAGGTCGGTTTACGCCCAGTAGTAATATCCCCAACAATTAGCTATCCCCCTCTTATTCTGGCATTCTGCAGTTCGGTCCACTGATATGGCCCTTTACACATATATCCATGCATATGTAGTGTAGCTCCTTGTTTGCGAGTACTTTGGATGAGTACTCACGGTTGCCTTGTTCCCCTTTTCCCCCTTTCTTTACTCCGGTTGCTACGACTTGACGATGAAGCCTGTGAGCCAGACGCCACCGTCGATGGCGACTACTACACCGAGGCGCCTACTACTACGTGCAGCCCGCGACGACGACCAGGAGTAGATATGAGGATGCAAGGCAGGAGGCATGCGCCTCTTTCGATCTGTATCCCAGTTTGTGCTAGCCATCTTATGGCAACTTGTTTAACTTATGTCTGTAATCAGATATTGTTGCTTCCGCTGACTCGTCTATGATCGAGCACTTGTATTCGAGCCCTCAAGGCCCCTGTCTTGTATTATGATGCTTGAATGACTTATTTATGTTTTAGAGTTGTGTTGTGATATCTTCCCGTGAGTCCCTGATCTTGATCATACACATTTGCGTGCATGGTTAGTGTACGATTGAATCGGGGGCGTCACACAAATTAACAGCAGCTTGTTCAAATCAGGGAGTAATATTATTTCTGGCGCCATGGATGATGAAGAAGTACGTTTGTTGCTTGCTAAAAGTAAAGCAGACGTACTTGAAGCACGCAATTACGTCTATGGCCAGCCATTTCTTGTTGGCGAATACTTTGATGAGTGGAGCTCCAGTTGCCGCGAGTTACATGAATATTGCAATGATCAAATGTCAGCAGGTCTTCATGGTTTGCTAGTCCACTACAATAGAGATCATTTCTGACACGATGCTGGTTCCATCCATGTGAGTTTCGAGGACTTACATCTCTTCTTCAACTTCAACGTGCTCGATGTCACTCTTGTTAGATACCTGATTTTGTAAGTACTTAACAAACTTTGATCAACTTCTCCATACAAGGCTGTAAATGATAAAGAGCTAACTACATTTTATTCCTCTCAGGGGATTGAACGCGCAGAGAAGATAAAGGGAGAGTGTGTTTCATAGATCCTAAATTAGCAAATGGCACAACAATACATGGTAAGGACCTACGGGACTGGGCCGTTAACACGGTCGTCCGTCTCTTCGAAAACACGTCCCATGCAGAATAATTTCTCTGGCCATATCATCAACGGTAAGTCAAGTAAACAACCACGCATACACTTATTGTCTTTCAGATTTCGACATAATTCGTAAGTTCATGGCTTTTTTAATATGTAGTGATCACTGGATATTGGTATTCATTGTTCCAAACAAGAACACAGTTTACTACATCGATTCTCTCAGAGAGTCAACAAACGCTCAGTATCTGACGCAACTTCAGCAATTCATGGATAGGCATTGAATTCTATGATGTTGAAATTAATTTGCATTCATATCTGGTTCAATAATTGATGTTGTCAAAATTCATCATCATTTGCAGTGTGCTCGCATTGTGGAAAACTAAACCAGGGAACCTGTTCAAGAGGGAACCACCTCTGCAGCACGAGATCGTTTCTCCGGTAACACACCGAAAACCGTTATTTTCGGAAAATGTATCCAACAGTCTTCAAATACCTTTCCTTACGCTAGTCAAATGTTCAAGCTTCTAAATAAACCTCTTTCTATTTTGTCCAAAGAAAAAATAATAAATCTAACACCAGTTAGGTTGTTCCTAATAGGTCAAATACATGACTAATTTTGTACAAAAAATTTCAGTGTCCTCAGCAAGAAGCAGGGACCAACCTTTGTGGATATTATTTTTGCAGACACATGATCTCCATCTGCAAATCTGCTGATAGTTGTGACGATCCTTGCGAATTAGTACCAGTAAGTCTATCTTAATTAATATCTTCTACTCCACTCATATGGCACATTCTGATCTTAAAAATACTGCAGCTCATCTTAAAATCGAGGACCCCTGAACCGCTCCTGGCTGGTGAATTGCTGATGGTTCGGAGATTTATCAGTGACTTCTTCCAGGATCACTACATCAATCCCATACGTGATAAACAAGATTTCAGCATGCCTTCTCCTGAAACATTGAGTAAGAGTTAGCCGCTAAACATATAACGCATGGATCCATTGTTTTCCATCTGATGAGGTCTTCGTATTTCGTAGACTATGATTAATTATGTAATGCATATATGTGTGGAAAAATCATTGGAATTTAGCTACCATATGTTCAATTGCAATTGTTGCGAAATCTGATGAATGTTCTTCCTGTGGACACTATTTGTTTAATTGAATATTGTGGCGAATTTGCTTTTTGCGTGCCGATTCAAAATGGGATATTTTTGTTTATTTGTTCGATTGAATATTGTGGTGAATTTTCTTTTTGCATGCCGATTCAAAATATGATTTTTTTATTTGTGCAATTGAATATTGTGGCGAATTTGCTTTTTGCATGCCGATTCAAAATGGGATATTTTTGTGTTTAACCTGGCAATTGCTCCACACACGGTTCAACTAAATGAGTGTGTGTGATCCACATTGGAAAGCATACGTCAATCATGGCGGAACCGTCGGTGATACACAGCAGATCGCAAATGATTTGCAGCGCTACTACGTGTGCGTAGGGTCTCCGAAACCGTTTTTGATATAGCGATATCGCACACGAGAACTGGGAGTAAACCTTGCCCAATGTAAAATACAATCCCAGTCGTAATTTTTTCAGGAAAACGTGTGGGATCCCAAACAAAAAGCACACGTTACTCTTGCAGCAACCGTCGGTGATACCCAAAAAATCACAAACGGTCTACATCACTTGTATGTGTGCGAAGGGGCTCCTGAACTGTTTGTGATAGAACATTATCGCAGACGGTAATTGTTGGCAAACGTGTGCGATGGAGTCTTGCAAGGCAGACGGGTTACACAGAAAACTCGTGTGCGATGGGGGACAAATCGCACACAGTTCATATGTTGGTCAGTGTGCCTTACATACTGTTTCCCAAACGGTTCATTACAACAGACCGTATGGTTTCACTGCATCATTAGAAACCTTTAATCACTGATACCACACGTGTGAAAGAATTTAGTGTGTGATGCATCGCACACGATTACATTTTGGAAGGCCTCTGGATCACTGCTCCATATCCCCGACGGTTTCTGGGTTGTGTGGGAAGGACACCCTATCGCCCACACTCACTTGGCGACGGTCCCAAATGTCGTCGTGGAAAGGGGTTAAAAATGTTTGTATAGCACCAACGCATACTAGTGTAGGGATAGCTTTCTTTAGCGTTGATATTTTGAAAGACGTGGTTGCTTGTTGATATGCTTGAGTATTGATGTCCTCATGTAAAATTATAGGCTATTGATTTGAATCATGCAAGTCCAAATGCCTATGCTATAAAAGAAAAGAGTATATGATGAATATGATAGGTAGCATTCCACATCAAAAATTATGTTTTCAATTGCTACTTTATCACGATGAGTTTTATGAGAAAGATTTGTTATTATGATGCTAGGAAAAGTGATTGAAATTATCATTGATCGAACTTATGCACTATGCTAGCATTCACACTTCATAAATTATTTCTTTTATCATTTACCTACTCGAGGACGAGTATGAATTAAGCTTGGGGGTGCTGATACGTCTCCAACTTATCTATAATTTATGAAGTATTCATGCCATGTTTACAACAATTTTATATGATTTTGGTACAATTTACATGGAACTAACCTGGACTGACGCTGTTTTCAGCGGAACTACCGTGGTGTTGTTTTTGTGCAGAAATGAAAATTCTCCAAATGGGCTGAAACTTTTTGACATTTTTTTTGAAACAAAAGAGGCACTATAAGCTTCGTGGGGGGCAGAAGGTGAAGTAGGTGAGCAAGATACACCAAGGCGTGCCTGGGCCCTTGCCCGTGTGCAGGTGTATCGTGCTCACCTCGAGGCCCATCTTCGTGTGAAACCGACGCCAAAAAATCCTATAAATACAGAAACCCCCAGAAATAATGCTAGATTAGAAGTTCCGCCGCCGCAAGCCTCTGTAGCCACAAAAAACCAATCTGGAACCCTGTTCCGGCACCCTGTCGAAGGGGGAAATCATCACCGGTGACCATCTTCATCATCCCGGCGGCCACCATGATGAGGAGGGAGTAGTCCACCATCAGGGCTAAGGGTTCATGACAGTAGCTATGTGTTTAATCTCTGTCTCTCTCTCTCTCTATCTCTCTCTCGTGTTCTTGAGATGTCACGATCTTGATGTATCGTGGGCTTTGTTAATATAGTTGGATCATATGGTGTTTTCCCCTTTCTATCTTGTTGTGAATTGAGTTTTCCCTTTGAGATTTCGTTCTTATCGGATTGAATACTTTTATGGATTTGAGAACACTTTATGTATGTCTTGCTATGAATACCCATGGTGACAATGGGGTATCATATTGATTCACTGGATATATGTTTTGTCACTCAACTCACGGATTCCCGAGGTGACATTGGGGTAATTTATGCATAGTGGTTGATGCACGTTCTTGTCTTTGTTTCTCTGGTAGAAATCTTGGGGCACTCTTTGATATTATTTGTGTTGGATTGAATATTATGAATCCGAATTTGTTTTGGTGTTATTTAGTACAAACTCTTGATAGATCGATTGGAAAGAATAACTTGGTGTTATTTTAGTACGAACTCTTGATGGATCGATCGAAAAGAATAACTTGGTGTTATTTTAGTATGAACTCTTGGATAGATCGATCAGAAAGAATAAGTACAAACAATTTCTTCTTATGTTCTCCGCTAGATAGGAACTTTGGAGTGAATCTTCATCGCACGTTGAGGGATGGTTATATGATCGAATTATATTAGCATTGTTGAGAGATTGCACTAGTGAAAGTACAGACCCTGGGCCTCCTTTTCAAGCATTGCAATACCGTTTGTGCTCCCTTTCTTTACTTGCTACCTTGCTGTTTATTATTGTTCCTATTACAAAAATCAATATCTAGTATCATTACTACACTTGTATTATCATCTCTTCACTGAACTAGTGCACCTATACCATTTTTGCTCACTTTCTTTACTTGCTGCAGTCCTTCCTATCTCCAGAAACATACAATGTTGCATAAAACTGAAGAATAATTTCTCAGTTACATCCATGATTGAAGCGGAGAAATCTCTTAGGCCGAATGTACGATCCCTCTGTGGTATCCACGTGTTTCGTGTCAATGGTTTAGCAGCATTCTGTTCTCCAAGACAAGGAACAACTGGAGGACAAGAGAGAGGTGGAGCAGCCTAATGGCATAAAAATGTAGGGAGAGGGGGAGGGCGCAATCAACAAATATAATCATTTGGAGGGTTGTTCCTCCCATCTGTATATAGTAGCTAGGGGGTCACGATTTGGAGGAGGGCCTCCCTCCTCCTAGGGCCAACGCACAAGGGAGGAGGATTCCCCTCCCAATCCCCACACACTACTTGGCTTGTCCTCCAAGCCATGTGGGGGCGCTGCACATGAATTGTCGCCAAGTTCTGCTCCTTATTTAAGAGCATTCATATGCGAAGCTAAATTCAACAATTCACATGATGCAAAATGCCACCGCTCCGGATAGCATGCACAGGATAAAAAAAGGCGATCATGGCTTCCCTTTGCGTGTCGCTAGTGCTGCCGCTGATTCTCACTCCCTCCGTCGGCCGCTCCACCGGCGGGTGGGAGGGTAAACCTCGGATCTGTGTGTGGAGTGGGTTCGTAGTAGGGTTAGAGTTGAGAGAGACGTTCTTGAGGTTGTTGCGGCGGTGACTCACCTGAATAAGTTTCCCCGGACTCCATTCACGGTCAGGGGAAGCTCTCGCCTTCGTCTAGGGGCCAGCGGGGTGGGGGATCCCCAGATCTCCCCGAGGTCGCGGGCTATGGTGTCTGAAGGTCGACCGACACTGGCCGGTTGGGTCCCCAGATGGGAGGTGGTTGTGTGGAGACAAATATTCTTCTTTCTCCTTGTCGGTATGATTTTCTGCTGTTGTTCTTCATCTTACTTTGTGTTGTTGTTGGAAGGATGTCCTGCTTTGCCCGGGCGGTTGGCCCGACCGCGGCGTCGAAACCGGATCCTAGTTCTCATCCATCTGAAAGAGACACGTATATGACAAAGGCTAGTGCAGGCATGTTGGATGCACATGTGTGTCCTTGTCTTTTCAACAACGGGGCGAAGAAAAGGGGAGCAAAGCGGCGGTGATTATGCCATGGTTGAAGATGATGACCTACTTGGGTATGGTTGCAGAGTCTTGTGTTGCGAGAATCTTCTCGCATGATTCAGGAATGATGGCACAGAGTGAAGGAAATATGCCCTAGAGGCAATAATAAAGTTGTTATTTATATTTCCTTATATCGTGATAAATGTTTATTATTCATGCTAGAATTGTATTAACCGGAAACTTAGTACATGTGTGAATACATAGTCAAATCAGTGTCACTAGTATGCCTCTACTTGACTAGCTCGTTGATCAAAGATGGTTAAGTTTCCTAGCCATTGACATGAGTTATCATTGATTAACGGGATCACATCATTAGAGAATGATGTGATTGACTTCACCCATCCGTTAGCTTAGCACTATGATCATTTAGTTTATTGATATTGCTTTCTTCATGACTTATACATGTTCCTATGACTATAAGATTATGCAACTCCGAATACCGGAGGAACACTTAGTGTGCTATCAAACGTCACAACGTAATTGGTTGATTATAAAGATGCTCTACAGGTGTCTCCGATGGTGTTTGTTGGGTTGGCATAAATCGAGATTAGGATTTGTCACTCCCTGTTTCGAAGAGGTATCTCTGGGCCCTCTCAGTAATGCACATCACTATAAGCCTTGCAAGCAATGTGACTAATGATTTAGTTACGGGATGATGCATTACGTAACGAGTAAAGAGACTTGCCGGTAACGAGATTGAACTAGGTATTGAGATACCGACGATCGAATCTCGGGCAAGTAACATAGCAATGACAAAGGGAACAACGTATGTTGTTATGCGGTTTGACCGATAAAGATCTTTGTAGAATATGTCGGAACCAATATGAGCATCCAAGTTCCGCTATTGGTTATTTACCGGAAGTGAGTCTCAGTCATGTCTACATAGTTCTCGAACCAGTAGGTTTCGCACGCTTAACATTTGGTGACGATCGGTATTATGAGTTTATGTGTTTTGATGTACCGAAGGTTGTTCAGAGTCCTGGATGTGACCACGGACTTGACGAGGAGTCTCGAAATGGTCGAGACATAAAGATTGATATATTGGACGACTATATTCGGACGCCGGAAATGTTCCGGAGAAGTTTCGGATAAAACCAGAGTGCCGGAGGTTACCGGAACCCCCCGGGGGAACTAATGGGCCACATGGGCCTTAGTGGAGAGAGAGAGGGGCGGCTAGGGCAGGCCGTGCGCCCCCTCCCCCTTGGGTCCGAATTGGACTAGGGAAGGGGGGGCGGCGCCCCCCTTTCCTTCTCCCTCTCTCCCTCGCCTTCCTTCCCCCTCTCTTCCCTTCTTGGAAACCTACTAGGAATAGGATTCCTAGTAGGAATCCTACTTGGAGCGCGCCCCAGGAGGGCCGGCCGGCCTCCCCCTTGCTCCTTTATATATGGGGGCAGGGGGCACCCTGGGACACACAAGTTGACAGTTGTCTTAGCCGTGTGCGGTGCCCCCCTCCACAGATTTCCACCTCGGTCATATCGTTGCACTGCTTAGGCGAAGCCCTGCGCTTCATCATCACCGTCACCACGCCGTCGTGCAGACAAAACTCTCCCTCGACCTTAGCTGGATCTAGAGTTTGTGGGACGTCACCGAGCTGAATGTGTGTAGATCGCGGAGGTGCCGTACCTTTGGTGCTAGGATCGGTCGGATCGTGAAGACGTACGACTACATCAACCGCGTTGTCAAAACGCTTCTGCTTTCGGTCTACGATGGTACGTGGACACACTCTCTCGCTCGTTGCTATGCATCACCTAGATGGATCTTGCGTGTGCGTAGGAAATTTTTGAAATCATCGAGATGTCAGTTTCTCCAACTTTAGTTGAATCGAGTGTGACTACACCCGATCCTTGTTGAAGGTTAAAACAACACACTTGACGAAAAATCGTTGTTGTTTTTTATGTGTAGGTAAGAACGATTCTTGCTAAACCCGTAGCAGCCACGTAAAATTTGCAACAACAAGTAGAGGACGTCTAACTTGTTTTTGCAGGGTATGTTGTGATGTGATATGGTCAAGACGTGTGATACGTCTCCAACGTATCTATAATTTATAAAGTATTCATGCTATTATATTATCCATCTTGGATGTTTAATGGGCTTTACTATGCACTTTTATATTATTTTTGCGACTAACCTATTAACCCAGAGCCCAGTGCGGTTTACATTGTTTCCCTTGTTTCAGTGTTTCGCAGAAAAGGAATATCAAATGGAGTCCAAACGGAATGAAACCTTCGGGAGAGTTATTTTTGGAACGGAAGCAATCTAGGAGACTTGGAGTGCATGTCAGGGAATCAATGAGGAGAGCACGAGGCAGGGGGCGCGCCCACCCCCCCCCCCCCCCTGGGCGCGCCCTCCACCCTCGTGGCTCCCTTACCGACATATTTCGCCTATATATATCCATATACCCTAAAACCATCGGGGAACAGAATAGATCGGGAGTTCCGCCGCAAGCCTCTGTAGCCACCAAAACCCAATCGGGACCTGTTCGGCACCACCTGAGGAGGGAACCCTCACCGATGGCCATCTTCATCATCCGGCGCTCTCCATGACGAGGAGGGAGTAGTTCACCCTCGGGGATGAGGGTATGTACCAAGAGCTATGTGTTTGATCTCTCTCTCTCTCTTTCTCTCTCGTGTTCTTGAGGTGATACGATCTTGATGTATCGCGAGCTTTGCTATTATAGTTGGATCTTATGATGTTTCTCCCCCTCTACTCTCTTGTAATGGATTGAGTTTTCCCTTTGAAGTTATCTTATCGGATTGAGTCTTTAAGGATTTGAGAACACTTGATGTATGTCTTGTCGTGCTTATCTTTGGTGACAATGGGATATCACGTGATCCACTTGATGTATGTTCTGGTGATCAACTTGTGGGGTCCGCCCATGAACCTATGCATAGGGGTTGGCAGACGTTTTCGTCTTGACTCTCCGGTAGAAACTTTGGGGCACTCTTTGAAGTACTTTGTGTTGGTTTGAATAGATGAATCTGAGATTGTATGATGCATATCGTATAATCATACCCCACGGATACTTGAGGTGACATTAGGGTTTTGGTTGATTTGTGTCTTAAGCGGTTATTCTAGTACGAACTCTTGAATAGATCGATCCGAAAGAAAAACTTTGAGGTGGTTTCATACCCTACCATAATCTCTTCATTTGTTCTCCGCTATTAGTGGCTTTGGAGTGACTCTTTGTTGCATGTTGAGGTATAGTTATGTGATCCAATTATGTTATTATTGTTGAGAGAACTTGCACTAGTGAAAGTATGAACCCTAGGCCTTGTTTCCTAGCATTGCAATACCGTTTACGCTCACTTTTATCATTAGTTACCTTGTTGTTTTTATATTTTCAGATTACAAATACCTATATCTACCATCCATATTGCACTTGTGTAACATCCCAAATTTCCAATTTGGAATGTTATACATAGAGCATCATTGCATATCGTATTTTTTTTGTTGCATTTTGCTCGATCCTAGAAATTCTACACAACTCAAGGACCCACGGAGAGAGTTGGGGATTTTGGTTATTTTCATATTTGAGTTTTCTCAAATTTTGAAAATAGGATCATTTGATTTTAATTATTTTATCTTCAATTATTTCTACTACCAAAATATGAGAGAGGGAATAAAATGACTTTCCCAAAATAAAGAAATAATGAAGATTTAATAATAAAATCAAATAAGATTTTATTTTGGAGTTTTTCGCCTTTTATTTGAATTTAGGAAAAATGCGCGTTTTTCAAAATTGCATTTAGGCCCCAAATAAATGTTCATTAAATCCGGCTTGATTTTAGAAGCCGGGGAAATTTTATTTCGGAATTTTTAGAGTCCGTTTAGTATTTCTTTTTATTTTTTTCTGCGTGTTATTATTTAAAAAAAGAACCGCCTTTGGGCCGTGCCCGAGCGGGACTCCGCTCGGGGGCGCACTATAAAAGTGCAGCCACCCGGCGCCCCAGGCCCAGCCGCCTCCCAGCCAGCCCGCCACCGCCACTAGGCCCAGCCGCCTCCGCCGCCGGCCCACGCCCCGCAAACCCTAACCCTAGCCGGACCCCGCCGTCGTCGCCCCCGCCGCCTCTGTCACATCCCCAGTTTAGGCCTTGCTTGTTTTTGCTTTAGCATCCATGCATCATGTTTAAATTTTATTTAAATTGTAATGGGGATTGATCAAACCCTAACATCGTAAAGAATTCAACTAGGTTCAAATAAAAATCATTTTCAATGAATCCAAAATGCCTTGAAAATGTTCATGATTTTTGATAAAGGTGAAAACCTCTGCCAACAATGGTGGACATATTTTTAGGTCATCTTGGGATTTTCGAATTAACACAAAAGTACTTGAATTGGAGCCGTTTAAATGCTATATATATTTTAAATGGTCCAAATATTCTGAAGTTATTTGTGGAGCCTGAGATAATTCAGTTAACCACCAAAATAATTTCCAGAATTATCTAAAATGATTTAGTTCCTAAACTAAATCAGAACAAAGAAAAACAGAATAGAAAAAGAAAATAGAAAAGAGAGAGAGAGAGAGATAGTACCGCGCCCAACCGCCCACCTCTCAGAGCCAGCTGGGCAAAGCCAGCCCAACCCACCAGGGGCAAGGTTGTCTTCAACCTTGCGCCAGTAGGACGCCGAGCGTGTGCTCGCCGCACGCGCGCCCTCCGAGCGCCACCTCCTGCCTCTCTGCTCGCTTCCCCGACCCCTCTGGAGATACCACGCACCTCCCTAGCGCCACGTCCACTTCTCCCTCCGTCCCTATCCCCCTCTGCTCTCTCTCCCTCCCGCGACCGAACGGAGCCCGTCGCCGTCGCTCACTGCCGCTGCGCCCACCGCCGTTCCCTTGCACCGTGGCCGTGACCCCGAGCTCCGCCCGGACCCCAAGCCCTCTCGTCGACCGATCAAGCCCGGATGCCCCAAGACGATGCCGCGGCTTCTTCCCCGACCACCGCCGTTCCTCGATTCACTGGCCCACAGGCGTCCGGGCCTCGCCCTCGCGCTCGTTGGACTCATGATGAGCCGCTGAACTGTTCCCCTCTTCTTCCCATGTCGATTGGCCACTCTAGCCGTTGTTTCCGCCGGACCCGAGAGCTTGCCGCTGCCGTGCCATGTCGTTGCCGTGGCCACAGTCGCCCTCGCCCGTTTTTGAGCATGCCTCCGTGCTCACCGAGATCCGAGGTCAGAGCACTGTATGGCGTTCGCCCGCCGTGCCCCGTAGCACCAAAACCGTGAGCACCCGAACTCCGGCCGCCGCCGATTTGGTCGCCGCCGTAGATCCCGACCACCGCAGCTGCTGCCGCCACCACCACTAGATGCGCGAGTCTTCCAGCTCGTTGTAGCCGCAAACCCCGAGCAAAATGGTGCATCAGTAAGCGAAACCCGAGCCCCTCCAGTGCCTCCGCGTTACAGTGGTCGCCGCGGCGTAACTCCGGTGACGCTGACGTGGCAGTTTCATTAGCCGCTAATGACCGCTCTAAACAGCCCCTTGAGCCACTGCCATGTGGGCCCCGAGCCTAATTAGATTAGTTTAATTTTTCTGTTTAGATTAGTGCTAACCTGTGGACCCCACGTGTCAGATTTTGACTTAGTCAAGTCAACATTGACCGGTCCCACCTGTCAAACACCCAAACTAGCCTGAGACACTGACGTATGGGTCCCACAGGTCAGGTTTGACCTGGCCAACCCAGTTGACCTACTGACGTCACACCTATGTCATGCTGACGCAGTAACTTATTTTCTGGAATTATTTTTATATAGGAAATTCCAGAAAATGTTGCAAACTTCAAAAATTCATAGAAAATCAACCGTAGCTCCAAATCAAATAATTTATATATGAAAAATTATCAGAAAAATCCAATCTATCCATCTGTACCACTTTCATGCATGATTGAACAAGTTAACCTCACTGAATAGGATAATCATGATTAGGGCAACTTATGAACTAGCATTTGGAGTTGGAGTTTACCCTTGTTTGAATTCCACTTCAATTAACTTGGCTTACTGCTGCATTAGCTCAAAACACCAGCATATTGCCATGTCATTATCATGCATCATATTGTTGCATCGCATTGATTGTGTTCTTTCTTGTTTGCCGGTAATTGTCCCTCTCGGTGAGCGGCGTCTGACGATGAATTCGATGACACCGATGAAGAACTATATTATCTTCGAAGTGCCGGGCAAGCAAAACCCCTTGTTCATTCCGATATAATCCCAGTCTCTCGCTCCTGCTCTCTTTTCTTTGCATTAGGACAACAACGATTTATCTGTTACTTGTTGCGGTAGCTGAACCCTTTATCCTCTCGCATGACCTGTCATTCCACAAGAAATAGATGAAACCCACTAGCATGAGTAGGAGTTGTTTGAGCCCTGTTGTGCCTACTCATTCATGCTTGTTTGTCATGCCTCTACTGCTTAGAGTTGAGTCAGTGCGATTCATCGGGAATGAATCGGAGGTGTGTGAACATGTCCTCACGTGTGTGAGCTAAGTGTGCGAACACGATTTGGTAAAGGTAGCGGTGAGAGGCCATGTAGGAGTACATGGTGGGTTGTCTCATTGAAGCCGTCCTCAGGAACTGAGTTCTGTGTTTGTGATCCATGAAACAGTTACTACCACACATTGGGATCCTTAATTGACTCTCTCGGCTTCTTAAACACCCTTGTTCTCTGTCCAGGATTTGCAACTAGTTTCTGGTGTTTGTAGGATATGTGTTGGAGGCCGTGCGTGGCCCGACCCTAGGGGTGGGCTATGATGCGGTAGATACACCGTGGCCGGTGTACCGATTCACCCGTTTGGTGTCTCGGGAACCCTGCACACATCGTTCGGGGCCGTTAGTGGAAACCTCGGCGGACTCCTGTGGATGGAACCCGAATAGGCGATAAACCCGGACTAGGGACTTGAGTGTTTAGGTAGGCCGTGGCCGACACCACGTTGGGCTACCGCTTGAAGGTTGCCGAGTACATGTCGTGTAAACGGCGGTAAGTGGTGAGCGTGTGTGAAGAAGTACACCCTGCGGGGTTAATATGATCTATTCAATAGTCGTGTCCGCGGAAAAGGACTTACGGGTTGCCTATATCAGTTCATAGACAAGTGAAAGTGGATACTCTAAAATGCGCAAGATAAGCGTGAGTGCTATGGATGGCGTTCTCGTGAGGGAGACGGGAGCGGGTCCATAGTGGTGTATTGATATGGTGGATATGTGGACTCGTGTCGCCACCTCAAAAGAGTTACTTGCGATGTAGTTTAGGAGAGCCACCGAGTCAAAGCTGGCTTGCTGCAGTCAAACTCCACCACCCCCTTTGTTGATAATGATGCATACGTAGATAGTTCTGATGTAAGTCTTGTTGAGTACGTTTGTACTCACGTTTGCTTATTTTATGTTTTGCAGAGAGACGTCAGTCTCGCTAGTAGTTCTGCTTGGACTTTGACGTTTAGCTTGTTACCTCAGCTACGATCTTGTGCCCTCGACAGGATCTGGTAGATAGTCAGGCTTCTCAGCCTTTTTCATTTATAGTTATGCGTACTCGGACATGTTTAGCTTCCGCTTGTGCTCGACTTGTATGCTCACGAGTGTTGGGTCATGAGACCCATGTTTGTAATATCTCGCTCCTCGGAGCCTAATGAATAAATATCTGAGTCGTAGAGTTATGTTGTGATGCCATGTTGTATTTACACATATTGAGCATATTGTGTGTATGTTTGAAATGCTTGGTATGTGTGGGATCCGACAATCTAGTTGTTTATCCTTGGCAGCCTCTCATATGGGGAAATGTAGTCTAGTGCTTCCTGAGCGATAGTAGTCCGCTTCTGACCGGTTCACCGAGTCCTGCTAGCCCAGCACTACTGCTTGGACACTTGACTGGCCGGCATGTGTTTCACTTCGTTCCTATGTCTGTCCCCTCGGGGAAATGTCATGTGGTGATATTCGGAGTCCTGCCTAGCCTGCTATAGCCCGGGATATCGGAGTCCTGTTAGCCCAGTGCTACAGCCTGAATTCATACGTTGATGACCGACATGCTCGATGTGATTCATGTATGCCTGTCCCCATGGGTTAGCGCCGCTTTGGGTTCACGACTAGCCATGTCGGCCCGGGTTCTCTGTCATATGGATGCTAGCGACACTATCATATACGTGAGCCAAAAGGCTTAAACGGTCCCGGGCCATGGTAAGGCGACACCGTGGGAATACCGTGCGTGAGGCCGCAAAGTGATATGAGGTGTTACCGGCTAGGTCGATGTGACTTGGAATCGGGGTCCCGACAGCGTTGGTATCGAGCCCTGTTGCTGTTTGATTACCAAGCCAATCTGGTCGAAGTTGTGTCTAGAAATGCTTTAGTTATTTAAGGGAATTGATTGTGGAAGGGAACGTAAGGCTCTTTTTACTCCTTATACCTCATGGCCTTCTGATCTGAGTCATCCTCTTCTCTTCTACGGGGTTTAAGAACTAGGCTTCTCATCTATCTATCAGGATGATGTGTTACTAATCCATAGACCTTTAAGATTGTTGGTTTTAAGCCCCAGTTCAGTTCCTACTATTTATGTATGATAATTGTTGATTTCGGAACCTTGATATTGTGATGTTGAGTGGTTATGCCACCATTTTTGCAGAATGTCTCAAATCATTTTGAGCATTTACAGCCGTTATCTTTGTCATCTCGAGTCATCCCAGGTCTCTAAATAGTCTGATGCATTTGCAAATCCTTTCCTTCCGTTCACGACGTCCTTTTTGGTCAGAATAAGCACACTAATCGGTAAGTTGAGGTACTTCGTTGCCTCGGCGTAGATGTTGGAGATATTATTATGACCCTAGGTGTTTAGGAAGTCAGCTGGTAAACTAGCCATGTTTTGTGTTCCCCAGTGCGATGATTTTGTCCATTATTCTTGAAAGCATCCCGTGATGTTATTAGTTAGTAGGCATTCTATTCCTGGGTTCTTGAACCCGAGATTCACCCTACTTCATTTTGTTAGTATTTGCTAGTTCCTTTAGGATATTAGTAACTTTGCGATAGTCCTCGAGGTCCATGGTATTTCCTTCTTCCAAATACCATGAACTAGTTATGGCAGAAGTTCTTTTGAACCAAAAGATCACAACCAGAGTGCTCTTGAGGAGTACTCCATTCATATTGTGACTCTGCCAGTTCTACCTTCTCTGCATGGGTTATCCGGAAGAAACCTGTTGAACTTGATTCGACATACCAACCTATGCATCCACAACTCAGAAGATTATATGTTCCTTTGAGCTTGTTCTCTTTAGTTGTATCCCGACCATCCTCTATCAGTTGATAACCAAGAGTATGTGTGCGATCGTGTTTATCGATGCCTGTTATCCTTGTGGTCCGTCAAGCCATTCTATTCCGGAATGACTAGGAGAGACAAACTCCAGTACCTCATCCACATCTAGGATTGGGTCAAAGTAGTTGTATCCCGTAGATCAAAATGCCAATTCAGCTTTTGTTACATTTCTACCACAGGTGTTACCATCTTTATGTCAAGAGTGTCATGAGAATCGCACCACCTCTTATGAATTCTTGATGCAGTGATACCCTCGCCATCATCGTTCATTCCTCGGTCCCGTGTTGTTGTAACGGAATGCCGACAAATGAATTGTGATGTGTGAAATCAATACTCCGAGCAACTCGTTGCTTGGCAGCTAATGGACAATATCCTCATTCTTAGCGTGTTGATTATTAAATCATCATCCTAAGATTGATCGTGCCACCTAGTCCATTTTCCTGGTGCACTCTTCGATCAATGAGTTAGGATTATTCAATCCCTTGCTTATTTGATCGTATCGTCTTGCTCTGGAAAGCAAGATTGTTCTCGAGCTTAGTAACATACCGGTGGTTCGTGATATTCCGATTATCTTCTCGGAAGTATCATCAGGTTGTCACTTGACGGCTATGTTGAGTTCGTGATCAAGTTGGTTTTTCTCCAAACCAGCCATTCTCCAAGAATACATGTTGGATGCCCCGAGCTAGTTGGTTAAGCTAAACAACAACTTGGAGAGTTGGAAGATAAAAGCTTGCCTAACTTAGTTCGTTCCAAAGGGATATTCTTGTGTGTGTGTGTTGAGGAAAGATGATATTTTCATCGATTGGTCCCTGTGATCAGTTGTTGGATCTATTGCCTTGTCAAAACTTTGACTTGAGTACGGGCCATCGTCAAGTCAAATCAGAACCAATGATGTTTGTAATGTTGTCTTACTCGTGGTTGATCCCTCGAGCATACACCATTATATCTTTTGGTCTGACCAATACTATCACCGTGTTCACATTATGGTGGAAGTCCAGTGATATGGAAATTCCGATGAGTTGCTGTTGAGCCCATCAGTAGCATTTTGTCTCCCCCATGAGTCATGTTGAACATCAACCTAGTGTTGGAAACTTTTATAAGCATTATCTTCATGTCCCATTCGTGAAGAATATGTTGGATGAAAGAAGTGACTTTCTCTGATTCACGTGCATCTGGTGCAGGTTGCCGCCGTGAGTTCGAGAAAGATTGCTTTTGTTCCCCCTGGTACCATCCCAAGTCAGTCATGCATGTGCGAAGTATGCTATGGTTTGACAGGCTAGCAACCTTCACTCCATATGTATCCCTAGCACACCAAGCCACTAACTGATTTGTTCCAGAGAAGGAGTTTCTTTTAAGAGCTAACCCGAGCTTAATTAAGAACTTCGTTATCCGCGATGATGGTTCCCAACCAGAACTCGGTAGTGTTTTATCATAAGACTACCATGTGGTCATGCTTGTCTAGGACAGTGTGTTCACAGGTTTCTAGCGGAACCAGCTCATGTTTTGGAGCTTGCTATCGTAGTTCATATCCCGAGAACCTCGCAACGTCATCTCGTCGATTTGTGTTGCGACCTTTCTTTTCGGACATGCTGAGTCCGAAGTATCCTATCATCCAATCGGATCTGAATCTCAGGCAGATATGATGGTTGGAACATTCCAACAGTTGCATTTCGTTCCCAGCTTGCGCCGTCCTTGTGCCATTTCACTATGGGCTGCCTTCTTAGTAATTCTTGTTCAGGATCATCTTCAAAAGCGGTCCTACCATGGGTCCCATCCATTTCCGATGATAAGCAGAAATCATCTATTGCTTTGCCTTCAACAAGATAGTCCACATCATCCATTCTAGTCCGAGTATGTCATCCTTTCGAACTCTTTCAAATGATCGATTGTGATTGCCTTAGGCTGGTATAAAGAGTTCCAATGATCTATGGATCAAAAGTAATTCTTTTTGCCACTTAAGGGAGTAGTTCTTCGAGTCACCTTTCTCGAGGTGCCCTGTTACGGGATCTTGGTAAATATTTCCTCGCCACCTTGACACCATCCACCCTCTTTCTAAGCATGGAATTATTGCCCACCAATCAAACCCCGTCGTTTGTTCTTCCATCCCTCTCGATGTGTTTTGTGTCTCAACTCGAGATGTTTCAACATCTCATTCTGTGAGTTGATCATGAGTTGCTCGATCTTTAAGAAGATCGATTCCTGCAGAGTTCCTCTCTGTCGTTGTCGTGTTGGATGAAGTTCTCGAAAGCAAAGACGTCAAGACCAAGATGATGGAATGAATCAACATCTTCAAGAAGGGCAAATGGATCATGAAGATTGTGATAGTTTTGTGACTCCCCTTTTCCTCTTACCTCACGTCTTGAATCTCGGGGCGAGATTCTTGTTTAGTGGGGGTGAGTTGTCACATCCCCAGTTTAGGCCTTGCTTGTTTTTGCTTTAGCATCCATGCATCATGTTTAAATTTTATTTAAATTGTAATGGGGATTGATCAAACCCTAGCATCAGAAAGAATTCAACTAGGTTCAAATAAAAATCATTTTCAATGAATCCAAAATGCCTTGAAAATGTTCATGATTTTTGATAAAGGTGAAAACCTCTGCCAACAATGGTGGACATATTTTTAGGTCATCTTTGGATTTTTGAATTAACACAAAAGTATTTGAATTGGAGCCGTTTAAATGCTATATATATTTTAAATGGTCCAAATATTATAAAGTTATTTGTGGAGCCTGAGATAATTCAGTTAACCACCAAAATAATTTCCAGAATTATCTAAAATGATTTAGTTCCTAAACTAAATCAGAACAAAGAAAAACAGAATAGGAAAAGAAAATAGAAAAGAGAAAGAGAGAGATAGTACCTGGCGCCCCAACCGGCCCACCGCTGTAGCAGCCCGGCTGGGCAAAGCCAGCCCAACCCACCAGGGGCAAGGTTGTCTTCAACCTTGCGCAAGTAGGACGCCGAGCGTGTGTGCTGCCGCCAGCGCCCTCCGAGCGCCACCTCCTGCCTCTCTGCTCGCTTCCCCGACCCCCCTGGAGATGCCACGCACCTCCCTGGCGCCACGTCCACTTCTCCCTCCGTCCCTATCCCCCTCTGCTCTCTCTCCCTCCCGCGACCGAACGGAGCCCGTCGCCGCCGCTCACTGCCGCTGCGCCCACCGTCGTTCCCTTGCACCGTGGTCGTGACCCCGAGCTCCACCCGGACCCCAAGCCCATCTACGTCGACCCACTGAAGGCCGGATGCCCCAAGACGATGCCGAGGCTTCTTCCCCGACCACGGCCGCTGTTGCTCGATTCACCGGCCACAGAGCGTCCCTGGCCCCGCCCTCGCGCTCGTTGGACTCGCGGTGAGCCGCTGAACCGTTCCCCTCTTCTTCCCATGTCGATTGGCCGCTCTAGCCGTTGTTTCCGCCGGACCCGAGAGCTTGCCGCCGCCGTGCCATGTCGTTGCCGTGGCCACAGCCGCCCTCGCCCGTTTTTGAGCATGCCTCCGTGCTCACCGAGATCAAAGGAGGTCGTAGCACCAGGCCGTTCGCCCCGCCGTGCCCCGTAGCACCAAAACCGTGAGCACCCGAACTCCGGCCGCCGCCGATTTGGTCGCCGCCGTCGATCCCGACCACCGCAGCTGCTGCCGCCACCACCACTAGATGCGCGAGTCTTCCAGCTCGCTGTAGCCGCATAAACCCGAGCAAAATGGTGCATCGTGGCGAAACCGAGCCCCTCCAGAGTGCCTCCGCGTTACGGTCGCCACGGCGTAACTCAGTGACGCCGACGTGGCAGTTTCATTAGCCACTAATGACCGCTCTAAACACCCCTTGAGCCACTGCCATGTGGGCCCCGAGCCTAATTAGATTAGTTTAATTTTTTACATTTAGATTAGTGCTAACCTGTGGACCCCACGTGTCAGATTTTGACTTAGTCAAGTCAACGTTGACCGGTCCCACCTGTCATGCACCCAAACCAGCCTGAGACACTGACGTATGGGTCCCACAGGTCAGGTTTGACCTGGCCAACCCAGTTGACCTGCTGACGTCACACCTATGTCATGCTGACGCAGTAACTTATTTTCTGGAATTATTTTTATATAGGAAATTCCAGAAAATGTTGCAAACTTCAAAAATTCATAGAAAATCAACCGTAGCTCCAAATCAAATAATTTATATATGAAAAATTATCAGAAAAATCCAATCTATCCATCTGTACCACTTTCATGCATGATTGAACAAGTTAACCTCACTGAATAGGATGAATCATGATTAGGGCAACTTATGAACTAGCATTTGGAGTTGGAGTTTACCCTTGTTTGAATTCCACTTCAATTAACTTGGATTACTGCTGCATTAGCTCAAAACACCAACATATTGCCATGTCATTATCATGCATCATACTGTTGCATCGCATTGATTGTGTTCTTTCTTGTTTGCCGGTAATTGTCCCCTCTCGGTAGACGACGTACTGACGATGAATTCGATGACACCGATGAAGAACTATATTATCTTCAGAAGTGCCAGGCAAGCAAAACCCCCTTGTTCATTCCGATACAATCCCACTCTCTCGCTCCTGCTCTCTTTTACTGCATTAGGACAACACCGTTTCAACTGTTACATGCTGTGGTAGCTGAACCCCTTTCCTTTGCATGACCTGTCATTGCCACAGTAAATAGATGAAACCCACTAGCATGAGTAGGAGTTGTTTGAGCCCTGTTGTGCCTACTCATTCATGCTTGTTTGTCATGCCTGCTACTGCTTAGAGTTGAGTCAGGTCCGATTCATCGGGAATGAATCAGAGGTGTGTGAACATGTCCTACTGTGTGTGAGCTAAGTGTGCGAACACGATTTGGTAAAGGTAGCGGTGAGAGGCCATGTAGGAGTACATGGTGGGTTGTCTCATTGAAGCCGTCCTCAGGAACTGAGTTCTGTATTTGTGATCCATGAAACAGTTACTACCACACATTGGGATCCTTAATTGACTCTCTCGGCTTCTTAACCACCCTTGTTCTCTGTCCAGGAGTTGCAACTAGTTTCTGGTGTTTGTAGGATATGTGTTGGAGGCCGTGCGTAGCGCTGACCCTAGGGGTGGGCTATGATGCGGTAGATACACCGTGGCCCGGTGTACCGATTCACCCGTTTGGTGTCTCGGGAACCCTGCACACATCGTTCGGGGTCGTTAGTGGAAACCTCGGCCGGACTCCCTGCGGATGGAACCCGAATAGGCGATAAACCTGGACTAGGGACTTGAGTGTTTAGGTAGGCCGTGGCCGACACCCACGTTGGGCTTCCGCTTGAAGGTTGCCGAGTACATGTCGTGTAAACTGCGGAAAGTGGTGAGAGCGTGTGTGAAGAAGTACACCCCTGCAGGGTTAATATGATCTATTCGAATAGCCGTGTCCGCGGAAAAGGACTTCTGGGTTGCCTATATCAGTTCATAGACAAGTGAAAGTGGATACTCTAAAATGCGCAAGATAAGCGTGAGTGCTATGGATGGCGTTCTCATAGGAGAGGGAGCGGGTCCATACTTGGTGTATTGATATGGTGAATATGTGGACTGCGTGCGCCACCTCAAAAGAGTTACTTGCGATTCGTAGTTTAGGATAGCCACCGAGTCAAAGCTGGCTTGCTGCAGTCAAACTCCACCACCCCTTTGTTGATAATGATGGATCGTAGATAGTTACGATGTAAGTCTTGCTGAGTAATGCGTTTGTACTCACGTTTGCTTATTTTATGTTTTGCGAGAGACGTCGGTCTCGCTAGTAGTTCCGCTTGGACTTGACGTTTAGCTTGTTACCTCAGCTACGATCTTGTGCCCTCGGCAGGATCTGGTAGATAGTCGGGCTTCTCGGCCTTTTTCATTTATAGTTGTCTGTACTTTCGGACATGTTTAGCTTCCGCTTGTGCTTTGACTTGTATGCTCGAGTGTTGGGTCATGAGACCCATGTTTGTAATATCTCGCTCCTCGGAGCCTAATGAATAAATATTTGAGTCGTAGAGTTATGTTGTGATGCCATGTTGTATTTACACATATTGAGCATATTGTGTGTATGTTTAAAATGATTGGTATGTGTGGGATCCGACAATCTAGTTGTTTATCCTTGGCAGCCTCTCATATGGGGAAATGTAGTCTAGTGCTTCCTGAGCGATAGTAGTCCACTACAGCCCGGTTCACCGGAGTCCTGCTAGCCCAGCACTACTGCTTGGACACTTGATCGGCGGCATGTGTTTCACTTCGTTCCTATGTCATCCCCTCGGGAAATGTCACGCGGTGATATTCGAGTCCTGCCTAGCTCTACATGCTGACCGGGATACCGGAGTCCTGTTAGCCCAGTTACAGCCCAATTCATACGTTGATGACCGACATGCTCGATGTGATTCATGTATGCTGTCCCCATGGGTTAAGCGCCGCTTTGGGTTCACGACTAGCCATGTCGGCCGGGTTCTCTGTCATATGGATGCTAGCGACACTATCATATACGTGAACCAAAAGGCGCAAACGGTCCCGGGCCATGGTAAGGCGACACCCGTGGGAATACCATGCGTGAGGCCGCAAAGTGATATGAGGTGTTACTGGCTAGGTCGATGTGACTTGGAATCGGGGTCCTGACAGCCGCCGCCTCGTTTTCCGCGCTGATTTTTTCTATAAAAACCGAGCGGTTTTTCTTCGGTTTTTATTTTCGGTTTTTTTATTTTTGTTTTTTAGCGAACTTTTGTTCGTTACTTTGTTTAAACGAATGCGTTCGTCAGATTAATTTAGTTAACGAATGTCCGTTCGTTAACCCGTTCATCGTTTTTCTTTTTTCCCGGATTTAATCCGCGATTTTTCTGATCGCGATTTCTGATCCGATTTTCGTTTTAGTATAACTTTTCGCTCGTTTACCGGAATCAGGCGATTCAAGCGCCTAGAGTTTCGTCTCGAAACCCTCTTTCCGAATAATCCACTTAAACAAGTTTTTGCTACTGTAAAATTTGACTTAGATCCAGATTAGTAAAACGAAGTTGTTTTTTTCCGCCGTTTGACTTTCGTTGCTTCGTTTGATTTGATTCTTTTTGCAAACCGGAGTTCTTGAATTGAACTATCTGGTTAGATCTATTTGAGTTTTGCCTATGCATTGGATGAGTACTTATTGTATGCTTGTTTGTTTGTCTGCGATAGAATACCCAGAGTGTGCCGCTTGTTACTTCGAGTCTCTAGGTTTCGCGGATCATCAGCAAGGCAACTAACACTTTGATCATACTTCTTTCTACTACCCAGTTTTTATGCATTAAATCTATCCTCAAACATTGCATGATTAGGATCTAATTAAATTGTGGGTTTTATAGTTGAGTTAGTACCTATTACATGTTTTATTATCAAACCCTTGGGAGTTACTTCTACGTTTGCTTATTACGCCATGCTATGCTAGTAGACGTGGATTGGGTGAGTGTATCCATGACAGATGTGAGATTGTTATTTAATGGTTTATTTAAGGTGGCAACTTAAACACACATCTGGGTGGATTGAGGCACCTGGTTTCTATCAGGACTTGCCTGTATTTCTATGGACCGCCACCCAGGCTCAAAGGGATCATGAGATTATTCAAACTAGAAACTTACGTGTGCAGCCACAAGCCATTATGGGCTCTGGCGTAGTTGATTAAGTTGTGCGAACTCTTACGGGTAGGCTAGCAGATGTAGGGGATGTAGGTTGGTACGGTCTACCCACATGTAAGGTGCTAGCGCTTCTGAAAGACTATGTCTCGGTCATCCGTTTCTCAGACATCACGTAGTGCGAGAAATTAAACGGAGGCGATCGAGTCTTGTGGGGAAAAGTGCGCAAACCTCTGCAGAGTGTTTAAACTAATCATGGTTAGTCGTGTCCCCGGTTACGGACATCTTGAGTATCTAGTACTTGGATATCATGTGAATCTCATCATGTTACTTCTAATTAATATTGTTGGGTTCTTAATGAGTACTTTTTAATTGGGATTGAGAATGTTGTCAACCATTCTCAATGTTTAACAACCACCATGATAGTTAAATAAATGTATTCCTTTGCAGTAGGGAAAAATTGGCTTTATGCAAAACTGTAACCATAGAGCTTTCTACCAGCCATATATGCATGTAGTATAGGCTTACCATTCCATTATTCTCTATGTGTTACATTGCCAGCATATTCCATGTGTTGACCCGTTTGGCTGCAACGCTTCATGTTGCAGACTTTTCGCATTTACAGTAAGGTTCTTAGGTCGTGGTTCTATACTCAGTGATGCCGTTGGAGTTGATGGACTCGCTTATTCTTCCAAGCCTTCCGTTGTTATCATATTAGATGGCCTTAAGCCATATTTATTTTATTAAGTTCTCTCTTGAGACATTCGATTTGTAATAAGTGTGTGATTGCTACTCTGTTATAAATCCTCCGAGTATTGTGTGGTGTCAGCATTACTGATCCAGGGATGACACTGAGCACGAAGATCGATCATTTGAGGTCCTGTCGCTACAAAGATGGTATCGAGCACACGCGGTGTTGTAGGACCACGACCATTAAGCTAAACCCCTAGATCACTACTCTCTCTTCTTATTTCTAACTCCTCATCTTTTCTACTCTTTTAGGATGACCAGGCGAGGATCAAGTTCACCCAGCCGGATGAAGATACACCCTTTGGACGACACCTGAAGGAAGTCACTAAGTACCTAAACATTGGATTACCAAGCTTCACCGGGACCTACAATTCCACTTTACCCGAAGAAGAGCGCTGGAAGATTCAAGCTCAAGTTCCCGGAAGGACGTTTGCGCCAATCACGGAGCCCATAGAGTGTGTTTTCAATGCACCAACCTGGAGTTTGGGAAAGAGCATGGCAGCTCACATAACCATGGGACGCATTGGAGAAGTGTACAAAGAAGACCTCAAGGATACTATCTACCTGATTTGCGGGCGCCGAGATGAACAATGGGAGATAGTTGGCACTAAGAAGGATCGATCCATTGCAGCTTTCATCCAGGAGTTAAACCAGCACATACGGCGCCAGAGAACCGGATGTCTTGAGACATGATAGAGTTGAGGACAGAAAAAGCCAAGATTATCGAACTAGAAGGAGAACTGAAGGCCACTCGCAAGGACTACATGGAGGAGATTGTAGCTCTAGTGGGACAAAACGGCGATCTTAAGGAGAAGATTGAAGAACTCATGGGAAATTCAGCACCCGGAGGAGAAGATGAAGATAGCACCTGTCCAGAGAACTACATCATCATCGACGACACCGATTCCGATCCTAGTGATGATGATTTCGAAGATGAAGCTGGAGCAGATATCATGGAGTCTTCATCGGAGCAGTTTTTCTAGTTGACCACCATAACAGTAGTAGATTCCCCCATTGCAGATTAGTTTTAGTTTCAGCACTTTGTAACGATAGATAGACCGTTGTATGCCCTTGTTTGAATTGTTTGGAGTGATATTGTGTGATTTTGTCTCATGTGCATATGGGTAGTGTTTTCTCTCTAGACCTCATTCTATTCTTAACTCTCGTCTTTTCTTAAAACCCTCAGATGCCTCCGAGACGCGACCCCGGATTTGTTTTCCCGCCAGAGATCACTCAGTTGATTCAGCAGCAGAACGCCTTGATTCAAACATTGGTACAGAACCAAGGCAACAACAACAACAACAACAACAACAACAACAACAACCCACCGCCACCACCACCTGTTGACCATTTGACCCGTTTCTTAAGGCTGAATCCGCCGGTGTTTTCCAATAGCACCGAGCCGATTGTTGCAGATGATTGGCTCCGTAAGATAGGGAGGGAGTTGACCACTGCGGAATGTACAGATGGAGAAAGGGTCAAATTTGCTGCACATCAGCTTGAAGGACCCGCAGCAGCATGGTGGGAGAATTTTACGGCCACTTACCCGGTAGACACTGTCACATGGGATCAGTTTCAGCAAGCTTTCCGTACTGCCCATGTTTCAGCAGGAGCTATGGCCATGAAGAAGCGTGAGTTTCGCAACTTGCGCCAAGGAGGACGGACAGTTGGCCAGTATGTAGATGATTTCAGTAAGCTAGCACGTTATGCCCCAGATGACGTTGCTACAGATGCAGCTAAGCAGGAGAAGTTTCTAGAAGGACTGAATGATGAGCTGAGCATGCAGTTGATGGTAGCCACCTTCAATAACTACCAGGAGTTGGTAGATCGTGCTCTTATGATTGAAGGGAAGCAGCAGCAGATTGACTATCGCAAGAGGAAGTATGGACAGGGAAAGAATAACTCTGGAGCTCAGCAGAAATTTCGCTTCACCCCGAAGACAGGAGGACAATTTCAGCATACCCATGGAGGAGGTAGCTCGCACAACCATAATGGCACCAAGAATGGAAACGGGAATGGAGGAAGCAATGGACAGAACCGCACCAACCCGTCAACACCATCCAAGGTAGACCTGAGCCACATCACTTGCTTTAAGTGCCACAAGACCGGGCATTATGCAAATGATTGTCTGGAAGGCCAAAATGGCAATGGCAATAGAAGCTCAGGAAAGAAGCCGAACCCTTTCAACAAAGGACAAGTGAACCACGTTGCCATGGAGGAGGTTGAAGCTCAGCCAGACGCAGTAATAGTAAGATTTTGGTTAAGTCATTTACTGAAGTTGTTCTTTTTGATACTGGTGCATCGCATTCATACATATCAAGGGGATTTGTGGATAAGTATAAACTACCAACCCAAGCCCTTAGGTCACCCATGCTAGTAACCTCACCCGGAGGCGAATACATGGCTAGTATATGGTGCGACCTGACTGCCATTAAGGATTGGACACTATGTATTTCCCTCGGACCTAATAGTGCTGGAATCGCAAGGATTGGATGTGATATTAGGCATGGATTGGTTATCGAAGTATGGAGGGAACATAGATTGCGCCAGTAAGTCGATTTTGCTTACCACCCCAGAAGGGAGGAGAATCAAGTATGTATCACGGCATGAGCCGAGGAGAGCACATGTAAATTCCTTAATAGGAGTTGTGCAGGAGGAAGTACCGATGGTAAGGGATTACCGGACGTGTTTCGGAAGAGTTGCCAGGCATGCCACGGATAGAGACATTGAGTTTCTGATTGAACTACTGCCAGGCACTGGGCCGATATCTAAGAGACCGTATAGGATGCCAGCCCAGGATTTGGAGGAAATTAAGAAGCAGATTAAGGAGTTACTGGATAAAGGTTTTATTCGCCCAAGTTCTTCGCCTTGGGGATCACCAGTACTTCTAGTGGAGAAGAAGGATGGATCATTAAGAATGGTTGTTGATTATCGAGGATTGAATGAAGTGGCCATTAAAAACAAGTACCCACTGTCGATGATCAATGACTTGTTTGACCAATTGCAAGGAGCTAAGGTGTTTTCCAAGATCGATTTACGATCAGGGTACCATCAGTTGAAGATTCGAGAGCAAGATATACCTAAGACGGCTTTTACCACCAGGTACGGGTTGTATGAGTATACCGTTATGTCATTTGGTCTGACTAACGCACCTGCCTATTTTATGAACATGATGAACAAAGTGTTTATGAAATTTTTGGATAAATTAAATCGTGGTGTTCATTGATGATATTTTGGTTTACTCGAAGAATGAAGAGGAACATAAGGAGCATTTATGCGTTTGGTACTCTAGAAGCTCGAGAGAACATCAGTTGTATGCCAAGCAAGTGTGAGTTTTGGTTGAAGGAAGTTGGATTTCTTGGACATGTTATATCCGGAGAAGGTATAGCAGTAGACCCCACTAAAGTTGTCACTGTAACAAACTGGGAAGCGCCAACAACAGTTGGAGAGATCCGGAGTTTCCTTGGACTCGCAGGATACTACCGGAGATTCATTGAGAATTTCTCAAGGATTGCGAAGCCTATGACAGAATTGTTGAAGAAGGACACCAAGTTCATTTGGACTGAGGAGTGTGAAGCTAGTTTCCAAGAGTTGAAGAAACGTTTGGTTACCTCACCAGTGTTAATTCTGCGGATCGGACCAAGGATTATGAGGTGTATTGCGGCGCTTCACGCCGAGGACTTGGAGCGGTGCTTATGCGGGGAGGGAGAGTTGTTTCAGTATGCTTCACGACAGCTTAAGCCTCATGAGCTAAATTATGCTAAGCATGATTTGGAGTTAGCAACCGTAGTGCATGCATTGAAGACACAGAGACATTTCCTCATTGGAAATCATTGTGAGGTGTATACGGATCACAAGAGTTTAAAGTACATCTTCACACGTATGAGCTAAATCTCGAGCGGAGGAGATGGTTGGAGCTCATTAAGGACTATGATATGAGATTACATTATCACCCCGGAAAGGCTAACGTTGTAGCAGACGCGTTGAGCCGTAAGAGTCACATCAAGACACTAATGACGGGAGAAATACCAAAGGAATTAGCCGAGGATCTTCGAGAGCTATGTTTGGAAATAGTTCCGAGAGGCTATGTAGCAGCATTGGAGATTCAGTCAACTTTGATGGACAAGATCAGGGAAGCCCAGAAGACTGACAAAGAGATTGCCTCTATAAAGGAGAGAATGAGCGAAGGAAAAGCTAAGGGATTTCGTGAAGATGAGCACGATACCCTATGGTTTGAAGACCGTGTTTATGTGCCCAATGACCGGAGATCGAGGAAGTTGATTCTACAAGAGGCACATGATTCACCATATTCGATTCACCCAGGAAATACCAAGATGTATTTGGATTTGAAGAATACATTACGGTGGACCGTAATGAAGAAGGATATTGCGTATGCGTAGCGGTTTGTGATGTATGTCGAGGGTGAAGGCGTAACATCGAAGCCGAGTTATTGTTACAGCCATTGCCTATACCCGACTGGAAGTGTGATAAACTATGTTTGGATTTCATCAGGGGTTTGCACTGGACTCTTTAAGGCTATGACTCGATTTGGGTTTTTGTCGACCGTTTGTGAAGGTAGCTCATTTCATTCCGATAAAGACTACCTACAGCGATTGCCAAATTGGCTAAGATATACATGACAAGGATTGTATGCTTGCATGGAGTTCCGAGGAGTATCGTGTCGGATAGAGGAACCCAATTCACCTCAAAGTTCGGGAAGCAGCTTACGCGAAACTTTGGGAACCAGGCTGGAGTTTAACACGACTTTTCATCCACAGACAGATGGACAAACCGAGAGAGTCAACCAGATTTTGGAGGATATGCTTAGAGCTTGTGCTTTGGATTATGGATCAAGTTGGGATGACAACTTGTTGTATGCGGAGTTTTCTTATAACAACAGTTACCAAACCGATGCGAAGATGGCACCTTCGAAGCCTTATGCGGAAGGAGGTGCAGGACCCGTTGTTGTGGTATGAAGTTGGAGACCGCCATTGTTTGGACGGATTTGATTAAGGAGTCCGAGCGAAAGTAAAGTTGATTCGCGATAGGCTCAAGGTAGCCCAGTCAAGACAGAAGAGTTATGCGGACTCAAAAGCAAGGAGGCGAATCTGAAAGTCGGAGACAGAGTTTATCTTCGTGTATCGCCACTTTGAGGAATTAAGCATTTTGGTGAAAGTTAGCACCCCGATTTGTAGGACCTTATCGTGTTTTGGAACGCATGGGAGAAGTTGCGTACAAGTTGGAGTTACCCGAGGGATTGTCAGGAGTTCATGATGTGTTTCATGTTTCTCAGTTGAAGAAGTGTCACGCAGAGATGGCTGATATACCACTGAGAGATACCATGCCACTCGAAGCGATTCAGCTGAATGATGATTTGACCTATGAGGAGAAACCGGTTAAGATTACGGAGTATGCCCGGCCGAGTCACTCATGACAAGGTCATTAAGTTTGGCAAGGTTCATTGGAGCCACCACACCGAGGAGGAAGCCACACAGGAGCGAGAGGAAGATTTGCTTAAGGACCACCCTCACCTATTTTCTAGCCAACCCGAATCTCGAGGCGAGATTCATCTTAAAGGTAGGTTTGTCACATCCCACATTTCCAATTTGGAATGTTATACATAGAGCATCATTGCATATCATATTTTTTTCGTTGCATTTTGCTCGATCCTAGAAATTCTACACAACTCAAGGACCCACGGAGAGAGTTGGGGATTTTCGTTATTTTCATATTTGAGTTTTCTCAAATTTTGAAAATAGGATCATTTGATTTTAATTATTTTATCTTCAATTATTTCTACTACCAAAATATGAGAGAGGGAATAAAATGACTTTCCCGAATAAAGAAATAATGAAGATTTAATAATAAAATCAAATAAGATTTTATTTTGGAGTTTTTCGCCTTTTATTTGAATTTAGGAAAAATGCGCGTTTTTCAAAATTGCATTTAGGCCCCAAATAAATGTTCATTAAATCCGGCTTGATTTTAGAAGCCGGGGAAATTTTATTTCGGGATTTTTGGAGTCCGTTTAGTTTTTCTTTTTTCTTTCTGCGCGTTATTATTTTTTAAAAAACAAACCGCCTTTGGGCCGTGCCCGAGCGGGACTCCGCTCGGGGGCGCACTATAAAAGCGCAGCCACCCGGCGCCCCAGGCCCAGCCGCCCCCGCCCCGCCAGCCCGCTGCCGCCACCAGGCCCAGCCGCCGTCGTCGCCGGACCCCGCCGCCGCACGCTCACCGAGGTTTGCCGCCGCCTCGTTTTCCGCGCCGTTTTTTTTATAAAAACCGAGCGGTTTTCTTTTTTGCTTTTTTTATTTTCGTTTTTTTAGCGAACAAACACGTTTGTTCGTTAGTTCGTTTAAACGAACGCGTTCGTCAGATTAGTTTAGTTAATGAACGTCCGTTCGTTAAGCCGTTCGTCGTTTTTCTTTTTTCCCGGATTTAATCCGCGATTTTTTTGATCGCGATTTCTGATCCGATTTTCGTTTTAGTATAACTTTTCGCTCGTTTATCGGAATCAGGCGATTCAAGCGCCTAGAGTTTCGTCTCGAAACCCTCTTTCCGAATAATCCACTTAAACAAGTTTTTGCTACTGTAAAATTTGACTTAGATCCAGATTAGTAAAACGAAGTTGTTTTCTTCCGCCGTTTGACTTCCGTTGCTTCGTTTGATTTGATTCTTTTTGCAAACCGGAGTTCTTAAATTGAACTATCTGGTTAGACTATTTGAGTTTTGCCTATGCATTGGATGAGTACTTATTGTATGCTTGTTTGTTTGTCTGCGATAGAATACCCGGAGTGCGCCGCTTGTTACTTCGAGTCTCTAGGTTTCGCGGATCATCAGCAAGGCAAGTAACACTTTGATCATACTTCTTTCTACTACCCAGTTTTTATGCATTAGATCTATCCTCAAACATTGCATGATTAGGATCTAATTAAATTGTGGGTTTTGGGAAGTAGTTGAGGTAGTACTTATTACCTGTTTTATTATCAAACCCTTGGGAGTTACTTCTACGTTTGCTTATTACGCCATGCTATGCTAGTAGACGTGGATTGGGTGAGTGTATCCATGACAGATGTGAGATTGTTATTTAATGGTTTATTTAAGGTGGCAACTTAAACACACATCTGGGTGGATTGAGGCACCTGGTTTCTATCAGGACTTGCATGTATTTCTTCGGACCGCCACCCAGGCTCAATGGGATCATGAGATTATTCAAACTAGAAACTTACGTGTGCAGCCACAAGCCATTATGGGCTCTGGCGTAGTTGATTAAGTTGTGCGAACTCTTATGGGTAGGCTAGCAGATGTAGAGGATGTAGGTTGGTACGTTTTACCCACATGTAAGGTGCTAGCGCTTTTGAAAGACTATGTCTCGGTCATCCGTTTCTCAAACATCACGTAGTGCGAGAAATTAAACGGAGGTGATCGAGTCTTGTGGGGAAAAGTGTGCAAACCTCTGCAGAGTGTATAAACTAATCATGGTTAGCCATGTCCCGATTCTGGACATCTTGAGTATCTAGTACTTGGATATCATGTGAATCTCATCATGTTACTTCTAAGTAATATTGTTGGGTTCTTAATGAGTACTTTTTAATTGGGATTGAGAATGTTGTCAACCATTCTCAATGTTTAACAACCACCATGATAGTTAAATAAATTTATTCCTTTGCAGTAGGGAAAAATTCGCTTTATGCAAAACTGTAACCATAGAGCTTTCCACCAGCCATATATGCATGTAGTATAGGCTTATCATTCCATTATTCTCTATGTGTTACATTGCCGGCATATTCCATGTGTTGACCGTTTGAGCTGCAACGTTTCATGTTGCAGACTTTTCAGACGACGAGTACGGTGCTTAGGTCGTGGTTCTATACTCAGTGATGTCGTTGGAGTTGATGGACTCGCTTATTCTTCCAAGGCTTCCACTGTTATCATATTAGATGGTCTTAAGCCATATTTATTTTATTAAGTTCTCTCTTGAGACATTCGATTTGTAATAAGTGTGTGATTGCTACTCTGTTATAAATCCTCCGAGTACTATGTGGTGTCAGCATTACTGATCCAGGGATGACATTGAGCACAGAGATCAGACTGTTTGAGGTCTGGTCGCTACAACTTGTATCACCATCTCTTCGCCGAACTAGTGCACCTATACAATTTACCATTGTATTGGGTGTGTTGGGGACACAAGAGACTCTTTGTTATTTGGTTGCAGGGTTGCTTGAGAGAGACCATCTTCATCCCTCGCCTCCCACAGATTGATAAACCTTAGGTCATCCACTTGAGGGAAATTTGCTACTATCCTACAAACCTCTGCACTTGGAGGCCCAACAACGTCTACAAGAAGAAGGTTGTGCAGTAGACATCAAACTCTTTTCTGGCGCCATTGCCAGGGAGGTGAGTGCTTGAAGGTTTATCTTTAGATCTTGCAATCGAATCTTTTTGTTTCTTGTTTTAGCACTAGTTTAGTTTATAAAAGAAAGCTACAAAAAAATGGAATTGAGTTTGTCTCATACGCTTCATCTTTTTAATATTTTTCGTAAGTATGATGAAAAGGAAAATTGTGCTCAAGAGCTAGAAGAAGAAGTCTATAAAATGTTCGGCATTAAATCTCTGAATGATGAGCATGATTGGAATGTTGTTAGTATGAACTCTTTGAATATCCATAGTACTAATGATGATTGCACTAGTTATGATGAAAATGTCTCCTATAAACATGTCAATTTTTGTGGAATGCATTGGGTTTGCAAGTACACACCAAATAGGGAAGATAGATATTGCAAGAGGCATAAGCATTTAGAAACTAAATTGTTGCAAGAAAGGCTAGATGTCTGCGCTGAAAATTTAAATTTTCTTAGTCGTACTTGTGAACTTTGCAATGAACGGGGTCATTTAACTATCCGATGCAAATTGTTTCATGATCTAATCGTGTCCAAAAATTATGATGACTTGATTTCCCTTGCACATTATAATGAACTTAGTTTGTTTATGGGTTACGAATAAATTAAACGTATAACTAAGCATCTTCCAGAATTTGCCCGTTATAAACTTCTTGATTTTGATCTAGAGAAAATTTATATGTATTGTGCGGTGCATTGCATTGAAAATCCTTATATTGCCAATTACATAAAGACAAGAAAACAAATAGAAGATGAAGATAATACTAACGAAAGGGAAGAGACTTCCCAATATTCTCCTATTACTTCTTATGATGAATCAGGTAACGAGGAGGAGCCTTCTATTCAACCAATCTCATTAATAAGGAGCTCCAAAAAGAGGATTGAACCCACACATGATGTGGTGAAGAAGAAGAAAAGAAAAAGGAAGAGAGGTAAAAAGGTATCTCTCCCAAATAATGTTGCTCCTATTATTGTTGTGCCTCATGAAAATGAATCAAAAATAATTGTGGAAGATGATGCACTTGATGATGATCTCGTTATGCCTATTGCTTGTTGTGATGATTATGATTGGGAAGATAATAATACTTCTTATGATCTTGGAAATCTTTTTGGCACTTGCTTGGAAGAATATGATAATAATGTTTGCTACATTATTAGTGCTATCCATACTATTAATGATGAGAGTGATTATGCTTATGATATGAAAAGGCCCAAGCTTGGGGATGCTATGTTTGATGAAGATGATGTTTTTGAGAATATATTTGCTGCAATTAATGTTTGTCCCAAGCTTGGGGATGATACGTTTAATGAAGATGATATTTTTAGTCTCCCAAGTTTTGATATGCAAATTTGTAATGATGATAGCATGCCCCCTACTTATGATGATTATATTGATGAAAGTGGGTTTGGAAGAGTGTCAACTTTAGGAAGTAATAATCCCACTATTTTGGAGGATGTTGAATCTTATTGTGATAATTATAAAAGTGGATTTGGAGAGGTCATGACTTTATTTAGTGATGAATCCACTATCTCGGAAGAGGTTTCAATTGATTATGACGAGAACAAAGTTGCTACTTATGATGATTATTGTGATGAAACTTATGCTATAAAAAGTAGTGATGATTATATTTATAAAACTTGTCATGATTATGATTACCCTTTTTCTGAACATTACTCTTTTAATGTGGAAACAATTTATAGTATTCGAGTTTCTTATGATACTCCCACTATTCCGAATGAGAAGAATTTTGCTTATGTGGAAAGTAGTAAAAATTCTATACTTGTAGATCATGAAAAGAATGATTTAGGTGCTGGTTATATTGTTTAATTCATTCATGATGCTACTGAAAATTATTATGAGGGAGGAATATATGCTTGGAGGAATTGCAATAATATCAAGTTTCATCTCTATGTGCTTAAAGTTTTGAAGTTATGCTTGTTTTGCCTTCCTATGCTAGTTGATTATTGTTCCCATAAGTTGTTTGCTCACAAAATCCCTATGCATAGGAAGTGGGTTAGACTTAAATGTGCTAGTCATATTCTTCATGATGCTCTCTTTATGTTTCAATTCTTATCTTTTATGTGAGCATCATTGAAATCATCATGCCAAGCTAGGGGTGTTAAACGATAGCGCTTGTTGGGAGGCAACCCAATTTTATTTTAGTTTCTTGCTTTTTGGTTCTGTTTAGGAATAAATAATCCATCTAGCTTCTGGTTAGACATGGTTTTATGTTTTAATTAGTGTTTGCGCCAAGTAAGACCTATAGGATCTTCTTGGATGATAATTATTTGATCTTGCTGAAAATTCCAGAAACTTTATGTTCACGAAACAAATTGTTTAAAATCACCAGAACGTGATAAAGTACTGATTCAAATTGCAGAAGATCAATAATCAAATTATCTAGCTCGTCCTATTTTGGTAGAAATTTTTGAGTTCTAGAAGTTTGCGTTAGTTACAGATTACTACAGACTGTTATGTTTTTGACAGATTCTGTTTTCCGTGTGTTGTTTGCTTATTTTGATGAATCTATAGCTAGTAAAATAGTTTATAAACCATAGAGAAGCTGGAATACATTATATTTAACATCAATACAAATAAAGAATGAGTTCATTACAGTACCTTGAAGTGGTGTTTTATTTTCTTTCGCTAACGGAGCTCACGAGATTTTCTGTTAAGTTTTGTGTTGTTAAGTTTTCAAGTTTTGGGTAAAGATTTGATGGACTATGGAATAAGGAGTGGCAAGAGCCTAAGCTTGGGGATGCCCAAGGCACCCCAAGGTAATATTCAAGGACAACCAAGAGTCTAAGCTTGGGGATGCCCAAGGCACCCTAAGGTAATATTCAAGGACAACCAAGAGTCTAAGCTTGGGGATGCCCCGGATGGCATCCCCTCTTTCGTCTTTGTTCATCGGTAACTTTACTTGGAGCTATATTTTTATTCACCACATGATATGTGTTTTTCTTGGAGTGACATTTTATTTTATTTTGTTTTTCTTGCTGTATAAATAAAATACCAAGATCTGAAATTCTTAAATGAGAGAGAGTCTTCACATAGCTACATAATTATTTAACTACTCACTGATCTTCACTTATATCTTTTTGGAGTAGTTTGACATTTACTAGTGTGCTTCACTTATATCCTATGAGTAAATGGTTGAATGATTTGAATGTCATAAATCTGAAATTATATATGTTTCATATGCTTATCCCATGGGGAGTAATGCCTTCACATATAAGAAGTAGAGGTGGTATTTAAGGTTAACAAACACTGTATTGGTCACTTGAACAATCCATGAAAGAATATTGAAGGAAGAGAGATCTCACGTATAAATATACTATCTTGGACATCTTCTATGATTGTGAGCCCCATTAATTATTTTCAACCCTGAGCAAATTAGTTGAAGTTGGACAAGGAAGACAACATAATGAGTTATGCTTGGGTATTGTATAGAAGTTATATTGTTATGGATCCTCTAACATCTGGTGCTTGCTATTTAGAATCATTTGCTAGCCAAAATGTCTGTACTAAGCGGGAATACTGCTTATGCATCCAAATTCCTTGAACCAAGTTTATTCCATGAGTGTCCACCATATCTACCTATATGCGGTATTTACCTGCCGTTCCAAGTAAATTTGCATGTGCCAAACTCTAAACCTTCAAATAATAATCTGTTTTGTATATCTGAATTGCTCATGTAGCGACTAGGGGCTATCAGTATCTTCCATGCTAGGTGGGTTATTCTCACGATGAGTGGACTCCGCTCATCATTCATGAGAAAATGGCTGGTAACTGGGATGCCCAGTCCTATGATCAAAAGATCAAAAACAAATTCGCAAATAATTTAAACAAAACTTCCCCAGGAATGTTGATAGTTGGACGGCACCCGTTGTTTTGGACAAGCCGTGGAGTGTGAATGTTGGTGGAGGGGGATTAAAAACTTTACCTTTCTGCATGGGAACCTGTTGGGGATATAACTATTTGTGTAAGCCGCCCAGGAGGGGCCGGGTTACGCAAGGAAGATTCACCAGAAAGAAGCCCAAGACCAAGCATGAAGATGGCGGTTCAATAAAGGGCCTAAGGCTCACAGGCGACTTAAGGCCCGTCGTAGTAAACCGCCATAATGGCATGACTTGTATCATAAGGTAGATTTAACTAGTCACCGAGCCGGACATTGTTTATAAGCCGGTCGGGACTCTGTAGGCCACAGGGCGTCCACCCGTGTATATAAGGGGACGACCTGCTGGCGACTTAGGGCAAGAAACAACCCATCGAGAGCCGGGCATAGCGTATTCCGCTCCTGGTCATCGAAACATCAAGCAATACCAACCCAACTAGACGTAGGCTTTCCTTCTCCGCAAGGGGCCGAACTAGTATAAAACCTCTTGTGTCCTTTGTCCTGATTAACCCCTTTAAGCTTCCTAGTTGCAATGGCTCCACGACTAAGTCCTTGCACGAGGACATCTGCCGTGACAATTCCACGGTTAAGCGCCCACCGTGGGGCCAGCGCCGCAGTGGATTTGAGTTCTTGAAGGGCAGCTTGAAGGGCTCAAAGGGATATGCATGGGCGGATGACCAAGAGTCGTCAGCGGCAAGATCTACATCGACAATGAAGGCTGGGGCCGAGGCCGACTCAATTGAAATCTGGTGCGGGTCCCCTTCGGCGGAATCCACGTCTTCATCGGACGGATTGGTGAGCCGGGCCCTGAGCCGGACAACTGCACCGACCTCGTCGAGACGGCTCAGCGTGCGAAACCCGCCCGAGTTCAACCCGTCATGAAGCGTGCCTTCGTGGCCTGTGTCCACGGAGAGGAACTTCATGAAGGATCTAAAGATGGTGGAGAGACGGCCGTCCCATCAGATGATGATTCGTCCTCCGGTTCAACAGATTCTTTGTATCAGGTCCAAGAGGGCATGCTTGGGGGCTGTTCTGACGACTCTAGCATTCCGGATTTCTATGAACCGCCGAGCTGGGCAGGAGTCTTCATGGATGGTACTCAACCCGGTCAAAACTCAACGGCTGCAACAGCGATAACGTTCGGGTCGAGGCGGCGGGGCGAGGAGGCCATGTCGCCCGCCCGGCTCGGTGTTGATGGATCTTATGGACAAGTTGACGGCCTGTTAACCACCACGGTTATTCCTGCAAATCCAGATGAACATAACGCGGAGGTGGCAAAGGTGCGTGAGGAGATAGCCCTAGCCAAGGAGGCCTTGGCGGCTGAGGACACCAGGTTAGCTACGGAGCGGGCGGCTTTGGACGCATGGGCGCTTTCTCGGTCGAGGCTTTCCGGCTTAATATGAGTCTGAACGCATCCAATGAGGTCATGAGAAGGAGACATCGAAAACCCAGTCCGTCGCCTGCGGTTTACGATCCTCGAAATCTTTTCACGACACCGGAGCTGGTCCGACAACCCGTCCAAGCCAATCAGTTTATGACTCCCGGAGCTGGAGGTCCGGTTCAGCCCCGAGAGATGGCACCTCCTCACGGGAGTATGGCCCCGCCCCGATACATACCAATACCACTGGGCCACTTCTCCAACCCCATGGAGAACTTGATAGCAGCATCGGCGCGTCTGGCGGCTCTTCCAGTGGACCGTGATGACCCGACGGCGGTGGAGACCCGGAGGGTCAAAGATCTCATTCAGACGGCCTTGGCGCAGCAGGAGACCTATTCTTACAGCAGGGACAGGATTCATTCAACTCCTCAGCCTTGGCTCGCACCTCGCCAAAACCGGAGCCCGAGTTACAGCAGGCACATGGAGTCAGAAGCTTTATCAAGCAATGCCCAGCGTCGTAACCAACCCGGCGGCTATAACCCGGTCCAGGACCGAATACGTCAGGAGGACGAACGGGCGGATCAGTTAGCGGCTCAGGAGACGGCATATGAAGGTCTCCCAGAGTATCCGACGACTTCCGTTGAAGTAGGAGTGGCCACTAGAACCGGTGGTGTCCCTTGTTTGGTGTCGGCTCTGCGGGATGTACGTCTGCCCAAGGATTTTAAGGGACCTCGAAAGGTGCCGAATTATACGGCCGACTTACAGCCTGGGGCATGGATTGAAGGTTACAAGATGGCCATGGAGCTATTGGAGGTCAGCGACGCAGCAATGGCTAAGTATTTCACCATGATGTTAGATGGAATGGCCCGGTCTTGTTTGAAAAGTTTGCCTCCCAATTCCATCAGTTCATGGGCAGAGCTAAAGGCCCTGTTTATCCAGAACTTCAAGCACACTTGCAAGCAGTCTATGTCAATTGTGGACTTGACCAATTGTAAGCAGGAGGAGGGTGAATCCACAACTCATTGGGTGCGCCGGGTCAAGGAAATAATACACTCATCTGATAAGATGGATGCGGCTCTCTGATGCTTATGCTCCATCGTAATTGTCACTTTGAGCGGCTGAGAAGCCGGGCGCCTTAAGCGTGATTGCAATGATATGGGTACGCTGATGGCAGCCTTGGTCAAATCGCCGATTACGATACTACCAATGATCCCGCGTCGAGGAGGAAAAGACAGGGAAGGGAAAGAAGAACGGCAATGGAAAGGGTCAGCAGCATAACCCGGGAAGTCAAGGAGGCAACAAGCGTAAGGCGGAGGGTAACCCGGAGTTTGTGGCCAATGCTAACGCTCAAGGTAACAACCAGAAACGTAAGGGGAGACCACCCCCTCGATCTGGTGGCTCAGGCCCATCTCTTGAGCAGCTTCTGAATGAGCCTTGCCCGAGACACGGTACTCGGGAGCGTCCCGCCACCCACTTATGGAAAGATCGCGATCATGAAGGCTTTCAAGAATTCCAACATGTTTGATGGCAATCATGGATCGGTGGCTGACTCGGGGCGGTGGATTTCATGGCCCGGGTGGCGGTTCAAGTTCCGGCTTTCAGGGAGGTCAAGGTGGCTATAATCAGCAGTAGCCCGGTCAAGGGGGACAGCAGCAGCAGCAGTCAGGTTATCAGAGCCATCCAAAACAGCTGAATGGTGGGCAATACCATGTTTTTACCACTAACTTGTGCAAACGTGACCAGAAGGTTCATAAGAGGGCTGTGAATTTGGTTGAGTCGGCGGTTCCCCGTTACTTGAGGTGGTCAGAGCAGCCCAACATATGGAGCAGGGAAGATCACCCCCTCCGGGTTGATAACCCGGGTCAGTTGGCCTTGGTGGTGGCCCCTCAGGTTGGTGGATATAAATTCACTAAGGTACTCATGGACGGAGGAAGCAGCATCAATATTCTCTATTATGAGACCTTTCGCCGCATGGGGTTGGTGATAAGGACTTGAGGACGTCCAACACCGCTCTTTCATGGGGTGGTACACAGTAAATCGGCATATCCGGTTGGTAAGATTGAGCTGGAAGTAGCCTTTGGAGATGAATATGATTCGAGTGGAAACCGGCGTTTGAGGTAGTCAAAATTAGGAGCACATATCACGCTCTGTTTGGACGGCCGGCTTATGCCAAGTTCATGGCACGACCGTGTTATGTTTATCTGCAGCTCAAGATGCCGGGTTACAAGGGCACCATCACTGTGCATGGGAATCGAAAGGTAGCCTTGGAATGCGAAGAAGGTGATGCGGCTTATGCTGAATCTGTTTGTGCTGAAGAGGAGCTGAAGTTTTATCAAACTAATGTTGACCCGGCGGATATGACCTCTTTGGAGAAGCCAACCACAGAGCAAGACTCGGCGTTGAAATTTAAGTAGGCCGCCGAGACAAAACTGGTCAACTTCACTCGAGGCGACTCTTCCAAGCGATTCGACATCGGTACCAATTTGGATCCCAAATAGGAAAGCGCTCATCGAGTTCATCCGTGAGAACCGGGACATCTTTGCATGGAAACCTTCCGACATGCCGAGTGTCCCGAGAGAACTCGCTGAGCACACTCTTAATATTGATCCGAAGTATAAGCCGGTCGGGCAGTTTCTTCGGCGATTCAATGAGGAAAGACGAAAAGCTATTGGGGAGGAGGTCGCTCGGCTCTTAGCGGCCGGGTTCATCGTGGAAGTCTTTCACCCGGAGTGGTTGGCTAACCCGTTGCTTGTGCTCAAGAAGAACGGCACCTGGCGGATGTGTGTAGATTACACAGACTTAAATAAAGCTTGTCCGGCTGATCCCTTTGCTCTACCCCGCATTGATCAAATCATTGATGCTACAGCGGGTTGCGGCGTTGAGTTTTTGGATGCTTACTCTGGTTATCATCGAGATCAAAATGGCGATTATGGACAAGGAGAAGACGGATTTCATTACTCCGTTTGGAGCCTTCTGTTATGTATCTATGCCATTTGGGCTCAAGAGTGCCCAGGCAAATTATCAGCGATGTGTGCTGAACTGTCTCCACAATCAGATTGGGCGCAATGTTCATGCTTATGTAGATGACATTGTGGTGAAGTCCGGAGAGCAGGAAACCTTGATATCTGATTTAAGGGAAACCTTTGATAATCTCCGAGTCTATAAGATGATGCTTAACCCGGACAAGTGTGTATTTGGTGTACCTGCAGGCAAACTTTTGGGATTCCTGGTCTCAAACATGGGCATTGAAGCTAACCCGGAGAAGATCAAGGCGATTACCTCTCTGGCTAAACTGGCGTGCATCAATGATGTTCAGTGACTGGCGGGTCGCGTTGCTGCTTTAAGCCGATTCATAAGCCGGTTAGGTGAGAAGGCTCTACCACTGTATCAGATGATGAAGAAAACAGACACTTTTGTCTAGAGTGAGGCTGCTGATGCTGCCTTTTAAGATTTAAAGAGACAATTGTCTGAGCCGCCAGTTCTCGCGGCTCCCATTGATAAAGAGTCGTTGCTGTTGTATGTTGCTGCTAACTCACGAGCTGTTAGTGTTGCCATCGTGGTGGAGCGTAAGGAGGCTGGCAAGGAGCATTCGGTTCAACGGTCGGTTTATTACATCAATGAGGTGCTCATAGAATCCAAGCAAAGATATCCGCATTGGCAGAAACTTGTTTATGGGGTGTTCATGGCAAGCCGGAAGCTAAAGCAGTACTTCCAGGGTCATCCTATAAGCGTAGTAAGTTACGCCTTGGGGACATCATCCGAGCGAGGAAGCCACAGGACGAGTCGCCAAGTGGGCCATCGAGCTTGGGCCTCACGGTTTGATGTATATGCCACGTACAGCTATCAAGTCTCAAGCCTTGGTGGACTTTATCAATGATTGGACGGAGTTGCAGGCACCAGAGGAGAAGCCAGATAACACGTATTGGACTATTCACTTGATGGGTTCAGCGGTTGGAAGGCTCGAAATTTGGAGTCGTTTTAACTTCCCCCCGAGGCGACAAATTTTGCTATGTGCTCCGGCTTATGTTTCCCTGTACTAACAATGCAGCTGAATACGAGGCTTTACTCCATGGTCTCCGGATGGCCAAAGAGATGAATTTGAGCCGGGTAAGGTGCTTGGGCGATTTAGACCTCGTCGCTCAACAGGCGTCGAGCACGTGGGACTCAAGGATCCCTTATGGCGGCTTATCGTCGTGAAGTTGATGCGGTGGCCGGGCACGTCAAAGGTTATCAAGTAGAGCACAGTGCTCGAGGGAAGAGTGCGGCGGATGAGGCTGTATGCCGGCTGGGGTCTCAGCGTAAGCCGGTGCCGCCTAACACCTTTCTTGACGTTTGGCATAACCCTTTTGTCAGAGTGCCTACAGAGGAGGAGCTAGCAGTGCCAGACCCGGAGGCACAGCTGGTGGCGGCTCTCCACGCCATCCCAGATTGGACCGTCCCATATTTGGCCTATATGACCCGGGGAGAGTTGCCTGAGGACGAGACCTTGGCAAGACAAATCATCAGGCGGTCCAAATCCATGACAATTGTTCATGGAGAATTGCATCACCGTAGCATCACTGGGGCGTTTCAACGTTGCGTATCGCCTGCGGAGGGTCAGGAGATACTTCGTGAGATTCATGAAGGAGATTGCGGTCATCATGTCGGTTCAAAATCTCTGGTGGCCAAGGCTTTTCGTCATGGTTTCTATTGGCTGATGGCTCATGCTGATGCGGAGGATCTGGTCAGCAAATGTGACGGATGTCAAAAATTCTCATGACGAGCTCATGTGCCGGCTCAAGAATTGAGGATGATTCCAATTACTTGGTCGCTTGCGATGCGGGGCTTGACATGGTTGGACCTTTCAAAAGGTCTAAGGATAAGAAGACACACTGTTGGTGGCGGTGGATAAATTCACCAAGTGGGTTGAAGCGAGCCGGTCGATAAGTGTGATGCAGCCACGGCGGTTCAGTTCATGAAAACGTGATCTTTCATTTTGGCTTTCCACACAGCATTATAACTGATAATGGTACTAATCTCTCCAAGGGTGCCATGGAAGAGTTCTGTCAACAAGAGCACATCCGGCTTGATGTTTCGGTTGTTGCTCACCCTCAGTCTAATGGTCAAGCAGAAAGAGCTAATCAAGAGATCTTGAAAGGTATCAAACCCCGGCTCTTAGTTCCCATACAGCGAACTCCGGGTTGTTGGGTTGAGGAGTTACCCTCTGTGCTATGGAGCATCAACACAACGCCTAACAGATCTACAGGTTATACACCTTTCTTCATGGTGTATGGAGCAGAAGCGGTTCTGCCAAGTGATATCCGGCATGATTCACCCCGGGTGGCGGCTTACGTTGAGGCTGATAATGAAAAAGCTCGTCAGGATGCACTTGACTTGTTGGATGAGGAGCGAGACTTGGCAATAGCCCGCTCGGCGATTTATCTGCAAGACCTGCGCCGTTATCACAGCCGCCGGGTTAGAAGCAGAACTTTTCAGGAAGGCGATTTAGTGTTCCGGCTCATTCAGGATCAATCTGATATGCACAAGTTGTCCCCTCCTTGGGAAGGACCCTTTGTGATCAGCAAGAATCTCAACAACGAGTCATATTACCTCATCGATGTTCGAGAGCACAAAGACTCACGTAAGTCGGAGGAAGAGACCCGCCGTCAGTGGAACATAAGCGCATCTCCGCCCTACTATACTTAAGCCACCGGCTCTCGTGAGTATATTTGTTTTTCTTTTTTAGCAATGTATATATTATATAAAGCGATAAGCGGGACCTCTTTTCTTTCCACCCTTCAAGGTTTATGTATCTTCTTTACTGTGTGGTGGAAACAACCAACGAGGCGGATCATATCTGAATCCGGCTTTCCCTTTGGTCCGCTTATGATCATATCTGAATCTAGCCATGGTCACTTGGGGCTTCTGTTCAAACATAGGTCGTATTCGAACCAAAGAGAACATAGCTGTTGATACCCAATTGATCGGCATACTGCCAAACCCACTTGGGGGCTTCTTGATCATATTTGAATCATAGCTTAACCCCTTTGGGTCTGACGTGGATCGTACTCGAATCAGCGTCATTAAACAACTCTAATGGTCACTTGGGGGGCTTCCTGTTCAAACATAGGTCGTATTTGAACCAAAGAGAACATAGCTGTCGATACCCACTTGATCGGCATCGCCAAAGTCATTGGGCGCTATATGATCGTATCCGAATCTTAGCTTAACCCCTTTGGAACGGTTCTACTGATCGTATTCGAATCAGAGGCCTTTGAAAATTAAGTCTATTTTACTTTGTAAGGGTAAATGATATTAAGGGCCAGGTAAACATTATATGTGCCAACTTTCAGAAGTTAAGTTTAATTGTCTGCTTTTTGGGATCACATAAGCCGGTAAGGTATGCTTCAAATAAGATAGCAGGTATATTATTATGGTCATGGTCATAAACCGGCTGTTTTTATGATGTTTTAGTTCATACTCCGGGTTATCACTATTCTATATGACCCCGGATGTGATAAGACGCCAAAGGAATTCTGTTTTTTGTTGTATACAGGATAAAGCAAGAAAGTTTTGGACGTCAAGGAACAATTCACATAAGCCCGGTATACAACGATAGCGGTTTATGACAATATTAAGCACCACAAACATGCGCGAAGGCATGACAGAGTAAGAGGTTTTTCTACCCTATTACAAGACTCCCCGAGTCTGAATAATGAAGCATCATTTTTTCAAAGACATAGCACCAGGCGGGTTACTCCTTTGGTGGGCTTGAAGATTCCGGGTTATCCTTCTCCGCCTCTTCGTCTGCTGTTTTGTCCTGGAAGGTTGACGAGGTCCAGTCAATGCCGCTTAAGGCTTCAAATTCAGCTTCATCATCTATTAAACCGGCTGGGTCAACTTCAGGAGCAAAGGTATGCTTACGAGTTGGAGGAATCAGGCTGACGTCATCATAATGAGGAGTTGGAATCCTCCGGTTCTCGTTGTCGTAACCCGGTTGATACTTGGTAAGATCAATATCATTGCCAATGATGGTGGCCACAGAATGTATGACTCTCACACAGGTGGTGAAGTCGGATTCATTGAATACAGAGCCATCCTCCTTCAAGCTGGGATATCCAAGAGCAACGTCTGCCAGGTCTAACTCTGGAAGCAACGCCTTGGCCCGGCTTAAGGCAGCTATGGCCCCGGCTCTCGCAGATGCCCGCCTTAGTTCCTGAATCCGTTGGGGTAACACGGCAAGCCGTTTGAGCACATCCTGCAGGAGATAAGGAGCATCATTTGATAAAGCCACAACGGCCAGAGCATGTTGTGACCCGGAGTATAGCTGTTCCACCAGAGTGCACACCGCCTTAAGCTTGATCAGCATATTCTGCTTGAGGTTTGTGCTCCTGGGGCCTGCGTTTATACATATAAGGTAAGCTGGAGATAATTATTGAAATAGTCATCAAAAAAACCATGGTAATGTTCACGATTATACATAGTAACTTACAGAAGATTGCTGAGACCATTTGAGATATCTGGTGTTTTAAGCCAGACAGCTTGGCAGTTGCTTCTGCTGTCTCGGCCCAGGTCACAAGTGAGGCCTTTTCATCTGCCCAGGTTTTCTTCTCCGTGTCAAAATTCTTCTTCAACTTCTCTTGTTCAGAGGCGCTGAATGCAAATTTGGAGTTGGCTTTTTGAATCTCAAGTTCTTGGGCTGCCAGCCGAGTCTTCAGGTCAGCAATCTCCGACTCAAATTGGATCGGTGGAGGCCTGCGGTGATGCCGGGTTATAATTAAGGTTATGGTAAGATATCATTAAGTCCCAATCACTTTGCAAGCAAAGACACTTGACACTTGGGGGCTAATGTATGCTGAAGAAAATTTTACTTTATAATGCTAGATTATGCGTATTAAAGTCTCAAGCACTTTACAAGTAAAGATACTTGACAATTGGGGGCTAATGTGTATCGCATGTTCTAAGTTATCATATTATGACCGGGTTAAATATATTTTCTTTTAAACCGGACGAACTAACAGTAAGCAGGTATCTGAGTCTACAGCATATTTATTCATAAGCAGTAGACTTGGGGGCTGGTACAGTAAGTAAGATTCAGGAGAATAGTATGAGTTATACCTCAGATTTGTGCTGTATTTGTTTCACCATGTCAATTTCCAGGTCGTGGCCGTTATGCACTTGATTCAGATAGCCTGAGACTATATCACCAATGCTTAAGTGGGCATAATCAGCGATGTCCTGTTTGGTCTTCCGGCGGTCGACAAATTCTTCCTTGGCGATTACATCCGCAAGGACGATGGCTCGCCGGTTCAACAAACTGGCTTTTCGGAATCTCAACCTCCGGGTCAGTCGTCTTGACCGGGCTAGGAATTTCCGGATTATCGGAGCTATTGAAAGTATCTTCGGCAGGCGGGTCACAAGATGGCGCTGGAATTTCATATGCCGGTTCAGGAGGTGGTTGATGAGTAGAAGCATCAGGTGCAGCTGTTCCTTTTTCCGGCTCAGTTGTGACCGGATCTTCGGATGGTTATTCTTTTTTGCCCTCTTACTGGGCTTCACCTGCACGCTGTGGACAAAACAGAAGGGTGAGTTCAAAATATGAGTAAGGCAAAGCATAAGGATAACAAAAGGTATATTACCTAGGGGCAGTCTTGAAGGCCGGCATATTGAATTGCATAGATTCGCCAGAGGAAGGAGAGGTATCCTGATAATTGGAGTCAGATGAATTGAGAGGTTGATGAATTAACCCGGCCAAAGGATAAATAGAACGTAATTCGGAGATGACCTTAGCCCGACGCTTCCTGCTTATGTCGGGTAAGCCGGAAGAGAGTTCTGCATCCTTGCTGGTCCGGGTCTGCCTCCGGCTTTCAAGCTGTTGTTGCTTCAAAAGAAATTGAGGATCTTGATAAGCTAGAGGATGTGAAAATCTTACTTTCCGGGTCACCCGTCGGGTTTTGTGCTTTGGCAAAGGCTCTGAGTCGGAGGAGATTATAGTTACCTCTTCACCAGGAGCTTGGTTGTTCCCTGTATCCTCCTGAAAGGCAGAAACGTCAATAAAATAATAACAAAGGAGTTAAGAGAGTAAGGGATTACCTCTTCCTCATCGGAAGAAGAGTCATCCAATTTGAGCAAATCGGAGGCGCTAGGTTTCTTCTTCTTTGAAGTTCCTATCTTGGCGGCTTTCCTTTCGGTTTTCTTGGCTGCCCTGGCTTGTTTGGCAGCCTCGTGGTCATATTTGACCTTCCAGAAATTATCACCGGCCGGTGGAAATAGATAAAGAAATATAAGAACAAAGTAGGTAAACATGATAAAGAATATTTAATAAGATTGGTAACTTCTTTGCAAGGGTCGGGTTCTTTTTGCGGAAGGGAAGTAAGCGAAGGCATTACTAATAATGCCCTCCTTCAAAGATGATTGGGTTGTAGCATCCACCACATCATCTGGTAGGTCGTCGGGACTATGACGCATTGGGTCGTTCCTTTCGCTGTATAAGTACACATTAAGCGGGCGGCTTAATGGGAGTATTCGCCAAGTGACCTGCACTTCGGACCAGATCGATGCCATTTAAACCATTTCCCAAAAGAGCTTTAATCTTCTTGATGGTGGGATTAAGAGGCAGACGTTCAACGGCGGTCAGTTTATCCACCAGCGGATGGTTGGACTTAAGGCGCAGGGCGCGAAAGCCGGGCAGAGGCTTCTCATCAGCCGGAGAAGTGTCTCGACAAAGAGAACCATGTCTGGTTCCAATCTTTTGGGTGACTCGGCAACTCAGCATAAGGAAACAGGCAGTCTCTCCGTCGCTGGATCGAGATACCGCCAAGCTCAAGACTAGGCCCGTTGGCACGTTCATTCTGCCGGTTCAAGTAAAACAGTTCTCTGAACAAAAGCAGACTTGGCTCCTCTCCCAGGTACACCTCGCAGAAGACTTGGAAATTGCAAATATTTGACACGGAATTGAGTCCAATGTCTTGAGGTCTAAGATCAAAGAAATTCAAAACTTCTCTGAAGAACTTTGAGCCGGGAGGGGCAAATCCCCGGCTCATGTGATCCGTGAAAACTATCACCTCCCCTTCTTTGGGTTGAGGCTTTTCTTCAGATGGGTCAGGAACACGATAAGACATGACCTCCTTTTTTTGGCGAGATGGCGGACTTCACAAACTCAGCCAGTTTATTCTTAGTATTTGTGGATGGGACCCGATTCTGCAGATTCTGAGAGCTTTGGTCGCCTTAGGTGCCATGACAACAGTTGGCCTATTACAAAATAAGAAGTTCCGTTCAAATTTTAACTCGGGAGAAAATATCCAAATTAATGAAGGTAGCGGCTACTTAAGGGCCTAATGATGTAAGGATAACTGGGCAACAATATTTAAGCCGCTACAAGCATTAAGAGCAGTTCAAAATTCTTAAAGATATGAGAAGTAGGCAAGGTTCACAGAATAGTGGTATGCATTTAAACCGGACACCTGGACAGTTATGTTTTGGGGCCTTTAATAGAAGAAGTTTTCCGGGTGATAAAAACAGGTTTCATAATCTTCTGCTAAAATTTGAGATCAAAGGTCCGTTTACGATAAGAAAGTTTTCTAGACCTAAAACCGACGCAGATGTGTTCATAGGCTCGAATGAGGCTTTTATACAGAGAAAGGGATCTGTTTTTTATGCAAGACAAGTGCGAAAACAACTACCGTGGCTATTTTATATCATTCTCAGATCGGAAGAGGTATCTAGGAGGAAAACTAACAAGGATTTGGCTCCAATGGTGATGAACTCCGACGAACTCGAGGAAGCTCTAATGCGGATCTAAGAAAGGAAGGGAAGGGAACTTACGGATCTGGAGGGGCTGCGGAAGTTCGTCGTCCCGATTCAGGTTGATGCAGTGGCCTGGGACGGTGAAGACAAGAAGCTCGACGGCGGCGGCGGCGGAGCTTGAGAGGAGGCAAGAGGAAGAAGATGACTGGAAGGGTGAGAATGGGAGACCTAGGTCGCGCCTATTTATAAGGAGAGGATAACTGAGATGGCACAGGAAACGAGGAGATAAGAGTTATTATCCAGCGGCCCCGACGCCTCGGTTTTCGGAACAGTCAATAAAGACATAGATCCGTTGGAGGATATGGTGGAATAAAAAAGGAATTTAAGAAAAAATGACGTCACGGCGGGTTAATATGGATCCAAAAAATGACGTCATGGCGGGTTAAAGAAAGTCTTTTTCGCATAGTCAGAAGACTGAAGATTTATGTTTTAAGGTATTTTAAGATTGACATGGACAGGTTCAAATCAATCTGGGGCCTAATGTTGGGGATATAACTATTTGTGTAAGCCGCCCAGGAGGGGCCGGGTTACGCAAGGAAGATTCACCAGAAAGAAGCCCAACACCAAGCATGAAGATGGCGGTTCAATAAAGGGCCTAAGGCCCACAGGCGACTTAAGGCCGGTTGTAGTAAACCGCCATAATGGCATGACTTGTATCATAAGGTAGATTTAACTAGTAACCGAGCCGGACATTGTTTATAAGCTGGCCGGGACTCTGTAGGCCACAGGGCGTCAACCCGTGTATATAAGGGGACAACCTGCTAGCGGCTTAGGGCAAGAAACAACCCATCGAGAGCCGGGCATAGCGTATTCCGCTCCCTGGTCATCGAAACATCAAGCAATACCAACCCAACTAGACGTAGGCTTTCCTTCTCTGCAAGGGGCCGAACTAGTATAAAACCTCTCGTGTCCTTTGTCCCGATTAACCCCTTTAAGCTTCCTAGCTGCAATGGCTCCACGACTAAGTCCTTGCACGAGGACATCTGCCGTGACAATTCCACGACAGAACCGCCTATAATGTATCTAGTATGGAAGATATTGGGAACTCTTGGTCGTTATGTTGACAATGAAAGCATACCTCTCAAAATTATTTTTATCTCTGCTTTAGATTCGAGCTCTGGCACCTCTGCAAATCCCTGCTTCCCTCTGCGAAGGGCCTATCTTTTACTTTTATGCAAGAGTCAGTAATATTCCTTCTCATTCCAACCTACTATTTAGTTGGAAAGCATCATGTGATGGAAAGATCTAAGCATATAATGGCCATTCAAATATATTTGATCATGAATTATTATTGTTGACATTACCCTTGAGGTAAAAGGTTCGGAGGCGAAACATTAAGCCCCTATCTTTCTCTGTGTTCGATGAATGCTATTTGTTCTTAAAATATGCTTTGAGTGGTAGCAATCATGGAAGACTAAATGATAGTTGAGTATGTGAAGTTTGTGAAATCAAAGCTCTGACATAGACTCTCCCTGAAAATAAGATGAATTGTAATTGTTTGATGACTAATAACACGGTTTGTTAGTTTTCAAGAAAGTTTATGATCTATACTTTAACATGTGAATAGTTTGTTACTTGATCATGCAAAGTTTTATGATATGAGCTACTGTTATGACATATGATGATGCTAGAAGAGGTGATTGAAATTATCATTGATCAAACTTGTGCACCTGCTAGCATTCACACTTCATAAATTCTTTCTTTTATCATTTACCTACTCGAGGACGAGCAGGAATTAAGCTTGGGGATCTTGTCGTCTCCAACGTATCTATAATTTATGAAGTATTCATGCTATTATATTATCCATCTTGGGTGTTTAATGGGCTTTACTATGCACTTTTATATTATTTACAGGACTAACCTATTAACCCAGAGCCAGTGCGATTCTGTTTTTTCCCTTGTTTGATGTTTCGCAGAAAAGGAATATCAAACGGAGTCCAAACGGAATGAAACCTTCGGGAGAGTTATTTTTGGAACGGAAGCAATCCAGGAGACTTGGAGTGCACGTCAGGGAATCAATGAAGAGAGCACGAGGCAGGGGGCGCGTCCACCCCCCTGGGCGCGCCCTCCAACCTCGTGGCTCCCCTTACCGACTTCTTTCGCCTATATATATATATATATATATATATATATATATATATATATATATATATAAATATATATCCATATACCCTAAAACCATCGGGGAACAGAATAGATCGGGAGTTCCGCCGCAAGCCTCTGTAGCCACCAAAACCAATCGGGACCTGTTCAAGACACCCGGAGGGGGGAACCCTCACCGTGGCCATCTTCATCATCCCGGCGCTCTCTATGACAAGGAGGGAGTAGTTCACCCTCGGGGCTGAAGGTATGTACCAGTAGCTATGTGTTTGATCTCTCTCTCTCTCTCTCTCTCTCTCTCGTGTTCTTGAGGTGATATGATCTTGATGTGTCGTGAGCTTTGCTATTATAGTTGGATCTTATGATGTTTCTCCCCCTCTACTCTCTTGTAATGGATTGAGTTTTCCCTTTGAAGTTATCTTATCGGATTGAGTCTTTAAGGATTTGAGAACACTTGATGTATGTCTTGTTGTGCTTATCTGTGGTGACAATGGTATATCACGTGATCCACTTGATGCATGTTTTGGTGATCAACTTGCGGGTTCCGCCCATGAACCTATGCATAGGGGTTGGCAGACGTTTTCGTCTTGACTCTCCGGTAGAAACTTTGGGGCACTCTTTGAAGTACTTTGTGTTGGTTTGAATAGATGAATCTGGGATTGTGTGATGCATATTGTATAATCATACCCACGGATACTTGAGGTGACATTGGAGTATCTAGGTGACATTAGGGTTTTGGTAGATTTGTGTCTTAAGGTGTTATTCTAGTACGAACTCTTGAATAGATCGATCCGAAAGAATAACTTTGAGGTGGTTTCGTACCCTACCATAATCTCTTCGTTTGTTCTCTGCTATTAGTGGCTTTGGAGTGACTCTTTGTTGCATGTTGAGGGATAGTTATGTGATCCAATTATGTTATTATTGTTGAGAGAACTTACACTAGTTAAAGTATGAACCCTAGGCCTTGTTTCCTAGCATTGCAATACCGTTTACGCTCACTTTTATCATTAGTTACCTTGCTGTTTTTATATTTTCATATTACAAATACCTATATCTACCATCCATATTGCACTTGTATCACAATCTCTTCGCCGAACTAGTGCACCTATACAATTTACCATTGTATTGGGTGTGTTGGGGACACAAGAGACTCTTTGTTATTTGGTTGCAAGGTTGCTTGAGAGAGACCATCTTCATCCTACGCCTCCCACAGATTGATAAAGGCTACCTCTTGAGCACTGCGTTGGATTTCCTTGAAGAGGAAAGGGTGATGCAGCAAAGTAGCGTAAGTATTTCCCTCAGTTTTGAGAACCAAGGTATCAATCCAGTAGGAGGCTACGTGTGAATCCCTCGTACCTACACAAAGCAAATAACTCCTCGCCAACGCGATAAGGGGTTGTCAATCCCTTCACGGTCACTTACGAGAGTGAGATCTGATAGAGATGATATGATAATATTTTTGTATTTTTGTGATAAAGATGCAAAGTAAAATAAAATAGAAGTAAAAAAGCAAAGGAAATACCTAAGTATTGGAAGATTGATATGATGAAGATAGACCCGGGGGCCATAGATTTCACTAGTGGCTTCTCTAAAGAGCATAAGTATTTTACGGTGGGTAAATGAATTACTGTTGAGCAATTGACAGAATTGAGCATAGTTATGAGAGTATCTAGGTATTATCATGTATATAGGCATCACATCCGAGACAAGTAGACCGACTCCTTCCTGCATCTACTACTATTACTCCACTCATCGACCGCTATCCAGCATGCATCTAGAGTATTAAGTTCATGAAAACAGAGTAACGCCTTAAGCAAGATGACACGATGTAGAGGGATAAATTCATGCAATATGATAAAAAACCCATCTTGTTATCCTCGATGGCAACAATACAATACGTGCCTTGCTGCCCCTCATCCTTTGGGAAAGGACACACGCAAGATTGAACCCAAAGCTAAGCACTTCTCCTATTGCAAGAAAGATCAATCTAGTAGGCCAAACCAAACTGATAATTGAAGAGACTTGCAAAGATAACCAATCATACATAAAAGAATTCAGAGAAGATTCAAATATTGTTCATAGATAATCTTGATCATAAACCCACAATTCATCGGTCTCAACAAACACACCACAAAAAGAAGATTACATTGAATAGATCTCCATGAGAGAGGGGGAGAACATTGTATTGAGATCCAAAAAGAGAGAAGAAGACATCTAGCTACTAACTATGGACCCGAAGGTCTGAAGTAAACTACTCACACTTCATCGGAGAGGCTATGGTGTTGGTGTAGAAGCCCTCCGTGATGGGTGCCCCCTCCGGCGAAGCTCCGGAACAGGCCCCAAGATGGGATCTCGTGGGTACAGAAGGTTGCGATGGTGGAATTAGGTTTTTGGCTCCGTATATGATCATTTGGGGGTACGTAGGTATATATAGGAGCAACAGGGGGCCCACGAGGGTGGAGGGTGCCCCTGGGGGGGAGGGCGCGCCCCCTACCTCGTGGCCTCCTAGAAGCTTCCTTGACGTAGGGTCCAAGTCTCCTGGATCATGTTCGGTGAGAAAATCACGTTCCCGAAGGTTTCATTTCGTTTGGACTCCGTTTGATATTCCTTTTTTGCGAAACTCTGAAATATGCAAAAAAAACAGCAATTCTGGGTTGGGCCTCCGGTTAATAGGTTAGTCCCAAAAATAATATAAAAGTGAATAATAAAGCCCATTAATGTCCAAAACAGTAGATAATATAGCATGGAGCGATCAAAAATTATAGATACGTTGGAGACGTATCAATAAACCTTAGGTCATCCACTTGAGGGAAATTTGCTACTGTGATACAAAACTCTGCACTTGGAGGCCCAACAACGTCTACAAGAACAAGGTTGTGTAGTAGACATCAACGTGATGATATATAAATTGTTGTATGAGATGATCAGGTTTTGTAACAGTTATCGGCAAGTGGAAGGAGCCTTATGGTTGTCGCTTTATTGTATGCAATACAATCACCATGTAATTGCTTTACTTTATCACTGAGCGGTAGCGATAGTCGTGATAGCAATAGTTGGCGAGACGGCAACGATGCTTCGATGGAGATCAAGGTGTCAAGCCAGTGACGATGGTAATCATGACGGTGCTTTGGAAATGGAGATCAAAGGCAAAAGATGATGATGGCCATAGCATATCACTTATATTGATTGCATGTGATGTTTATCCTTTATGCATCTTATTTTGCTTAGTTCGGTGGTAGCATTATAAGATGATCTCTCACTAAATTTCAAGGTACAAGTGTTCTCCCTGAGTATGCACCGTTGCAAAAGTTAAATGCGTGCGAGACACCACATGATGATCGGGTGTGATAAGCTCTACGTTCACATACAACCGGTGCAAGCTAGTTTTGCACACGTAGAATACTCGGGTTAAACTTGACGAGCCTAGCATATGCGAGAGATGGCCTCGGAACACTGAGACCGAAAGGTCGAGCGTGAATCATATAGTAGATATGATCAACATAGTGATGTTCACCATTGAAAACTACTCCATCTCACATGATGATCGGACATGGTTTAGTTGATTTGGATCACGTGATCACTTAGATGATTAGAGGGATGTCTATCTAAGTGGGAGTTCTTAAGTAATATGATTAATTGAACTTTAATTTATCATGAACTTAGTACTGATAGTATTTTGCATGTCTATGTTGTTGTAGATAAATGGCCCGTGCTCTTTGTTAGTTGAATTTTAATGCGTTCCTAGAGAAAGCTAAGTTGAAAGATGATGGTAGCAACTACACGGACTGGGTCCATAACTTGAGGATTATCCTCATTGCTGCATAGAAGAATTACATCCTGGAAGCACCGCTAGGTGCTAGTCCTGGTGCAGATGCTACTGATGACGTTAAGAACGTCTGGCTGAGCAAAGCTGATGAATACTCGATAGTTCAGTGTGCCATGCTTTACGGCTTAGTACCGGGACTTCAACGATGTTTTGAACGTCATGGAGCATATGAGATGTTCCAGGAGTTGAAGTTAATATTTCAAGCAAATGCCCGGATTGAGAGATATGAAGTCTCCAATAAGTTCTATAGCTGCAAGATGGAGGAGAATAGTTCTGTCAGTGAAAATATACTCAGAATATCTGGGTACCACAACCACTTGACTCAACTGGGAGTTAATCTTCCTAATGATAGTGTCATTGACAGAGTTCTTCAATCACTTCCACCAAGCTACAAAAGCTTCGTGATGAACTATAATATGCAAGGGATGGATAAGAAAATTCCCGAGCTCTTCGCAATGCTAAAAGCTGCGGAGGTAGAAATCAAGAAGGAGCATCAAGTGTTGATGGTCAACAAGACCGCCAGTTTCAAGAAGAAGGGCAAAGGGAAGAAGGGGAACTTCAAGAAGAATGGCAAGCAAGTTGCTGCTCAAGTGAAGAAGCCCAAGTCTGGACCTAAGCCTGAGACTGAGTGCTTCTACTGCAAAGGGACTGGTCACTGGAAGCGGAATTGCCCCAAGTATTTGGCGGATAAGAAGGAAGGAAAAGTGAAAGGTATATTTGGTATACATGTTATTGATGTGTACTTAACTAATGCTCGCATGATGGCGCTCGGGTATTTGATAATCGGGTTACATTGCTCATATTTGCAACTCAAAACAGAGCTACGGATTAAGCGAAGATTGGCTAAGGGCGAGGTGACGATCTTGGCGTGGGAAATGGTTCCAAAGTCGATGTGATCGCGGTCGGCACGCTACCTCTACATCTACCTTCGGGATTAGTTTTAGACCTGAATAATTGTTATTTGGTGTCAGCGTTGAGCATGAACATTATATCTGGATCTCGTTTGATGTGAGACGGTTATTCATTTAAATCATAGAATAATGGTTGTTCTATTTATATGAGTAATATCTTTTATGGTCATGCACCCTTGATGAGTGGTCTATTTTTGTTGAATCTCGATAGTAGTGATACACATATTCATAGTATTGAAGCCAAAAGATGTAAGTTTAATAATGATAGTGCAACTTATTTGTGGCACTGTCGTTTAGGTCATATTGGTGTAAAGCGCATGAAGAAACTCCATGCTGATGGGCTTTTGGAATCACTTGATACATGTGAACCATGCCTCATGGGCAAGATGACTAAAAGTCCGTTCTCCGGAACAATGGAGCGAGCAACAGACTTGTTGGAAATAATACATACTGATGTACGCGGTCCAATGAGTGTTGATGCTTGCGGTGGGTATCATTATTTTCTCACCTTCACAGATGATTTGAGCAGATATGGGTACATGTACTTGATGAAACATAAGTCTGAAACATTTGAAAAGTTCAAAGATTTCAGAGTGAAGTAGAAAATCATCATAACAAGAAAATAAAGTTTCTACGATCTGATCGTGGAGGAGAATATTTGAGTTACGAGTTTGGTCTTCATTTGAAACAATGCGGAATAGTTTCGCAACTCATGCCACCCGGAACACCAGAGCGTAATGGTGTGTCCGAACATCGTAACTGCACTTCATTAGATATGGTGTGGTCTATGATGTCTCTTACTGATTTACCGCTATCATTTTGGGGTTATGCTTTAGAGACGGTTGCAATCACGTTAAATAGGGCACCATCTAAATCCATTGAGACGACACCATTTGAACTGTGGTTTGGCAAGAAACCCAAGTTGTCGTTTCTTAAAGTTTGGGGCTGCGTTGCTTATGTGAAAAAGCTTCAACCTGATAAGCTCGAACCCAAATCGGAGAAATGTGTCTTCATAGGATACCCAAAGGAGACTCTTGGGTACACCTTCTATCACATACCCGAAGGCAAGATATTCGTTGCTAAGAATGGATCCTTTCTAGAGAAGGAGTTTCTCTCGAAAGAAGTGAGTGGGAGGAAAGTAGAACTTGATGAGCTAATTGTACCTTCTCCTGAATTGGAAAGTAGTTCATCACAGAAATCAGTTCCAGTGATTCCTACACCAATTAGTGAGGAAGCTAATGATAGTGATCATGAAACTTCAAATCAAGTTACTATTTAACCTCGTAGGTCAACCAGAGTAAGACCGGTACGGTAATCCTTTTCTGGACGTCATGTTACTAGACCATAACGAACCTACGAACTATGAGGAAGCAATGATGAGCCCAGATTCAGCAAAATGGCTTGAGGCCATGAAATCTGAGATGGGATCCATGTATGAGAACAAAGTGTGGACTTTGGTTGACTTGCCCGATGATCGGCAAGCCTGTTGAGGAACGTAGTAATTTCAAAAAAATTCCTACACACACGCAAGATCATGGTGATGCATAGCAATGAGAGGGGAGAGTGTTGTCCACGTACCCTCGTAGACCGTAAGCGGAAGCGTTATGACAACGCGGTTGATGTAGTCGTACGTCTTCACGATCCGACCGATCCAAGTACCGAACGTACGGCACCTCCGAGTTCAGCACACGTTCAGCTCGATGATGATCCCTAGACTCCGATCCAGCAGGGTGTCGGGGATGCGTTTCGTCGGCCTGACGGCAGGCGTGGTGACGATGATGATGTTCTACCGACGCAGGGCTTCGCCTAAGCACCGCAACGATATGACCGAGGTGGAATATGGTGGAGGGGGGCACCGCACACGGCTAAGGAACGATCACGAAGATCAACTTGTGTATTCTAGGGTGCCCCCCTGCCCCCGTATATAAAGGAGCAACGGGGGGAGGCCGGCCAACCCTATGGGGCGCGCCAGGAGGAGGAGTCCTCCTCCTAGTAGGAGTAGGACTCCCCTCTTTCCTACCCCTACTAGGAGGGGGAAAGGAAGGGGGAGAGGGAGAGGGAAAGAGGGGGGCGCCGCCCCCCCCCCCTCTCCTAGTACAATTCGGACCAGAGGGGGAGGGGGCGCGCAGCCCATCCTGACTGCCCCTCTCTCTCTCTCCACTAAAGCCCATAAGGCCAATTACTTCTCCCGGGGGGGTTCCGGTAACCCTCCGACACTCCGGTTTTCTCCGAAATCACCCGGAACACTTCCGGTGTCCGAATATAGTCGTCCAATATATCAATCTTTATGTCTCGACCATTTCGAGACTCCTCGTCATGTCCGTGATCATATCCGGGACTCTGAACAACCTTCGGTACATCAAAACTTATAAACTCATAATAAAACTGTCATCGTAACGTTAAGCGTGCGGACCCTACGGGTTCGAGAACTATGTAGACATGACCTAGAACTGTTTCCGGTCAATAACCAATAGCGGAACCTGGATGCTCATATTGGCTCCTACATATTCTACGAAGATCTTTATCGGTCAAACCGCATAACAACATACGTTGTTCCCTTTGTCATTGGTATGTTACTTGCCCGAGATTCGATCGCCGGTATCTCAATACCTAGTTCAATCTCGTTACCGGTAAGTCTCTTTACTCGTTCCGTAATACATCATGCCACAACTAACTCATTAGTTGCAATGCTTGCAAGGCTTAAGTGATGTGCATTACCGAGAGGGCCCAGAGATACCTCTCAGACAATCGGAGTGACAAATCCTAATCTCGAAATACGCCAACCCAACATGTACCTTCGGAGACACCTGTAGAGCACCTTTATAATCACCCAGTTATGTTGTGACGTTTGGTGGCACACAAAGTGTTCCTCCGTAAACGGGAGTTGCATAATCTCATAGTCATAGGAACATGTATAAGTCATGAAGAAAGCAATAGCAACATACTAAGCGATCGTGTGCTAAGCTAACGGAATGGGTCATGTCAATCACATCATTCTCCTAATGATGTGATCCCGTTAATCAAATGACAACTCATGTCTATGGTTAGGAAACATAACCATCTTTGATCAACGAGCTAGTCAAGTAGAGGCATACTAGTGACACTGTTTGTCTATGTATTCACACATGTATTATGTTTCGGTTAATACAATTCTAGCATGAATAATAAACATTTATCATGAAATAAGGAAATAAATAATAACTTTATTATTGCCTCTAGGGCATATTTCCTTCAGTCTCCCACTTGTACTAGAGTCAATAATCTAGTTCACATCACCATGTGATTTAACACCATTAGTTCACATCGTCATGTGACCAACACCCAAAGGGTTTACTAGAGTCAATAATCTAGTTCACATCACCATGTGATTTAACACCAATAGTTCACATCATCATGTGACCAACACCCAAAGCGTTCACTAGAGTCAATAATCTAGTTCACATCGCTATGTGATTAACACCCAAAGAGTACTACGGTGTGATCATGTTTTTCTTGTGAGAGAAGTTTAGTCAACGGGTCTGCCACATTCAGATCCGCATGTATTTTGCAAATTTCTATGTCAACAATGCTCTGCATGGAGCTACTCTTGCTAATTGCTCCCACTTTCAATATGTATCCAGATTGAGACTTAGAGTCATCTGGATCAGTGTCAAAACTTGCATCGACGTAACCCTTTACGCCGAACCTTTAGTCACATCCGTAATCGAGAAACACATCCTTATTCTAGTAAGGATAATTTTGACCGTTGTCCCTTGATCTACTCCTAGATCACTATTGTACTCCCTTGCTTAACTCAGTGTAGGGTATACAATAGATCTGGTACACAGCCTGGCATACTTTATAGAACCTATGGCTGAGGCATAGGAAATGACTTTCATTCTCTTTCTATCTTCTGTCGTGGTCGGGCTTTGAGTCTTACTCAATTTCACACCTTGTAACGCAGGCAAGAACTATTTCTTTGACTGTTCCATTTTGAACTACTTCAAAATCTTGTCTAGGTATGTACTTATTGAAAAAACTTATCAAGCGTCTTGATTTATCTCTATAGATCTTGATGCTCAATATGTAAGTAGCTTCACCGAGGTCTTTCTTTGAAAAACTCCTTTCAAACACTCCTTTATGCTTTGCAGAATAATTCTACATTATTTCTGATCAACAATATGTCATTCACATATACTTATCAGAAATTTTGTAGTGCTCCCACTCACTTTCTTGTAAATATAGGCTTCACCACAAGTCTGTATAAAACTATATGCTTTGATCAACTTATCAAAGCGTATATTCCGACTCCGAGATGCTTGCACCAGTCCATAGATGGATCGCTGGAGCTTGCATATCTTGTTAGCACCTTTAGGATTGACAAAACCATCTGGTTGCATCATATACAACTCTTCTTTAAATTCATTAAGGAATGTAGTTTTGTTTATCCATTTGCCAAATTTCATAAAATGCGGCAATTGCTAACATGATTTGGACAGACTTAAGCATCGCTACGAGTGAGAAAATTTCATCGTAGTCAACACCTTGAACTTTGTCAAAAACCTTTTTCGACAAGTCTAGCTTTGTAGATAGTAACACTACTATCAGCGTCCGTCTTCCTCTTGAAGATCCATTTATTTTCTATGGCTTGCCGATCATCGGGCAAGTCAACCAAAGTCTACACTTTGTTCTCATACATGGATCCAATCTCAGATTTCATGACTTCAAACCATTTTGCGGAATCTGGGATCATCATCGCTTCCTCATAGTTCGTAGGTTCGTCATGGTCAAGTAACATGACCTCCAGAACAGGATTACCGTACCACTCTGGTGCGGATCTTACTCTGGTTGACCTACGAGGTTCAAGAGTAACTTGATCTGAAGTTTCATGATCATCATCATTAGCTTCCTCACTAATTGGTGTAGGAGTCACGAGAACAGATTTACGTGATGAACTACTTTCCAATAAGGGAGCAGGTACAGATTACCTCATCAAGTTCTATTTTCCTCCCACTCACTTCTTTCGAGAGAAACTCCTTCTCTAGAAAGGATCCATTCTTAGCAACGAGTGTCTTGCCTTCGGATCTGTGATAGAAGGTGTACCCAACATTCTCCTTTGGGTATCCTATGAAGACGCACTTCTCCGATTTGGGTTTGAGCTTATCAGGTTGAAACTTTTTCACATAAGCATTGCAACCTCAGACTTTAAGAAACGACAGCTTAGGTTTCTTGCCAAACCATAGTTTATACGGAGTCGTCTCAACGGATTTAGATGGTGTCCTATTTAACGTGAATGCAGCTGTCTTTAATGCATAACCCCAAAATGATAGTGGTAGATCGGTAAGGGACATCATAGATTGCACTATATCCAATAAAGTACGGTTATGACGTTCGGACACACCATTATGCTATGGTGTTCCAGGTGGCACGAATTTGTGAAACTATTCCACATTGTTTTAATTGAAGACCAAACTCGTAACTCAAATATTTGTCTCTGTGATCAGATCGTAGAAACTTTATTTTCTTGTCACGATGATTTTCCACTTCACTCTGAAATTATTTGAACTTTTCAAATGTTTCAGACTTATGTTTCATCAAGTAGATATATCCATATCTGCTTAAATCATCTGTGAAGGTGAGAAAATAGCGATACCCGCCGCGAGCCTCAACACTCATCGGGTCGCATACATCAATATGTATTATTTCCAATAAGTCAGTTGCTCGCTCCATTGTTCCGGAGAACGAAGTCTTAGTCATATTGCCCATAAGGCATGGTTCGCAAGCATCAAGTGATTCCAAAATCCCATCAGCATGGAGTTTCTTCATGCGCTTTACACCAATATGACCTAAACGGCAGTGCCACAAATAAGTTGCACTATCATTATTAACTTTGCATATTTTGGTTTCAATATTATGAATATGTGTATCACTACGATCGAGATCCAACAAACCATTTTATTGGGTGTATGACCATAGAAGGTTTTATTCATGTAAACAGATCAACAATTATTCTCTAATTTAAATGAATAACCGTATTGCAATAAACATGATCAAATCATATTCATGCTCAACGCAAACGCCAAATAACATTTATTTAGGTTTAACACTGATCTCGAAAGTATAGGGAGTATGTGATGATGATCATATCAACCTTGGAACAACTTCCAACACTCATCGTCACTTCCCCTTCAACTAGTCTCTGTTTATTCTGTAACTCATGTTTTGAGTTACTAATCTTAGCAACCGAACAAGTATCAAATACTCAGGGGCTACTATAAACACTAGTAAGACACACATCAATAACCTGTATATCAAATATACCCTTGTTCACTTTGCCATCCTTCTTATCCACCAAATATTCAGGGCATTTCCGCTTCGGTGACCATCTCGTTTGCGGTGTAAGCACTCGCTTAGGCTTTGGTCCAGCTTTGAGCTTCTTCGGGAGTGACAACTTGCTTGTCATTCTACTTGAAGTTCCCTTTCTTTCCCCTTGCCCTTTTCTTGAAACTAGTGGTCTTTGTCAATCATCAACACTTGATGCTCTTTTCTTGATTTCTACCTTCGTTAATTTCAACATCGCGAAGAGCTCGGGAATCGTTTTCGTCATCCTTTGCATACTATAGTTCATCACGAAGTTCTACTAACTTGGTGATGGTGACTAGTGAACTCTGTCAATCACTATCTTATCTGGAAGATTAACTCCCACTTGATTCAAGCAATTGTAGTACCTGCATAATCGAGCACATGCTCATTAGTTGAGCAATTCTCCTCCATCTTTTAGCTATAGAACTTGTTGGAGACTTCATATCTCTCAACTCGGGTATTTGCTTGAAATATTAACTTCAACTCCTGGAACATCTCATATGGCCCATGACGTTCAAAACGTCTTTGAAGTCCCGATTCTAAGCCATTAAGCATGGTGCACTTAACTATCAAGTAGTCATCATAGTGAGCTAGCCAAACGTTCATAACGTCTGCATCTGCTCCTGCAATAGGTTCGTCACCTAGCGGTGCATCAAGGACATAATTCTCCTGTGCAGCAATGAGGACAATCCTCAGATCACGGATCCAATCCGCATCATTGCCACTAACATCTTTCAACACAGTTTCTCTAGGAACATATCAAAACAAACATATGAAAGCAACAACGCGAGCTATTGATCTACAACATAATTTGCAAAATACTACCAAGACTAAGTTCATGATAAATTTAAGTTCAATTAATCATATTACTTAAGAACTCCCACTTAGACAGACATCTCTCTAGTCATCTAAGTGATCAAGTGATCCAAATCAACTAAACCATAACCGATCATCACGTGAGATGGAGTAGTTTTCAATGGTGAACATCACTATGTTGATCATATCTACTATATGATTCACGCTCGACCTTTCGGTCTCAGTGTTCCGAGGCCATATCTGCATATGCTAGGCTCGTCAAGTTTAACCCGAGTATTCTGCATGTGCAAAACTGGCTTGCACCCGTTGTAGATGGACGTAGAGCTTATCACACCCGATCATCACGTGGTGTCTGGGCACGACGAACTTTGGCAACGGTGCATACTCATGGAGAACACTTTTATCTTGAAATTTAGTGAGAGATCATCTTATAATGCTACCGTCAATCAAAGCAAGATAAGATGCATAAAAGATAAACATCACATGCAATCAATATAAGTGATATGATATGGCCATCATCATCTTGTGCTTGTGATCTCCATCTTCGAAGCACCGTCATGATCACCATCGTCACCGGCATGACACCTTGATCTCCATCATAGCATCGTTGTCGTCTCGCCAACTATTGCTTCTACGACTATCGCTACCGCTTAGTGATAAAGTAAAGCAATTACGTATGCGTTGCATTTCATACAATAAGGCGACAACCATATGGCTCATGCCAGTTGCCAATAACTCGGTTACAAAACATGATCATCTCATACAATAAAATATAGCATCACGTCTTGACCATATCACATCACAACATGCCCTGCAAAAACAAGTTAGATGTCCTCTACTTTGTTATTGCAAGTTTTACGTGGCTGCTACGGGCTGAGCAAGAACTGTTCTTACCTACGCATCAAAACCACAAAGATAGTTCATCAAGTTAGTGTTGTTTTAACCTTCGCAAGGACCGGGCGTAGCCACACTCGGTTCAACTAAAGTTGGAGAAACCGACACCGCCAGCCACCTATGTGCAAAGCACGTCGGTAGAACCGCCTCGGCGTAAGCGTCTGGCGTAATGCCGGTCCGGGCCGCTTCATCCAACAATACCGCCGAACCAAAGTATGACATGCCGGTAAGCGGTATGACTTGTATCACCCACAACTCACTTGTGTTCTACTCGTGCATATAACATCAACGCATAAAACCAGGCTCGGATGCCACTGTTGAGGAACGTAGTAATTTCAAAAAAATTCCTACGCACACGCAAGATCATGGTGATGCATAGCAACAAGAGGGGAGAGTGTTGTCCACGTACCCTCGTAGACCATAAGCGGAAGCGTTATGAAAACGCGGTTGATGTAGTCGTACGTCTTCGTGATCCGACCGATCCAAGTACCGAACGTACGACACCAACGAGTTCAGCACACGTTCAGCTCGATGACGATCCCGGACTCGATCCAAAGCAGGTGTCGGGATGAGTTTCACAAGATGACGGCGTGGTGGCGATGATGATGTTCTCTGACGCAGGCTTCGCCTAAGCACCGCAACGATATGACCGAGGTGGAATATGGTGGAGGGGGCACCGCACACGGCTAAGGAGCGATCACGAAGATCAACTTGTGTATTCTAGGGTGCCCCCGCCTGTATATAAAGGAGCAAGGGGGAGGTCGGCCGCCCTTGGGGGCGCCAGGAGGAGGAGTCCTCCTCCTAGTAGGAGTAGGACTCCTCTTTCCTACTCCTACTAGGAGGGGAAAGGAAGGGGAGAGGGAGAGGAAGAGGGGCCTTCCCCCCATCTCCTAGTCCACCCGACCAGAGGGGGAGGGGGCGCGCGGCCCATCCTGGCTGCCCCTCTCTCTCTCCACTAAAGCCCATAAGGCCCATTACTTCTCCCGGGGGGGGGGGTTCCGGTAACCCTCCGGCACTCCGGTTTTCTCCGGAATCACCCGGAACACTTCCGGTGTCCGAATATAGTCGTCCAATATATCAATCTTTATGTCTCGACCATTTCGAGACTCCTCATCATGTCCATGATCATATCCGGGACTCTGAACAACCTTCGGTACATCAAAACTTATAAACTCATAATAAAACTATCATCGTAACGTTAAGCGTGCGGACCCTATGGGTCCGAGAACTATGTAGACATGACCTAGAACTGTTTCCGGTCAATAACCAATAGCGGAACCTGGATGCTCATATTGGCTCCTACATATTCTACTAAGATCTGTATCGGTCAAACCGCATAACAACATAAGTTGTTCCCTTTGTCATTGGTATGTTACTTGCACGAGATTCGATCGTCGGTATCTCAATACCTAGTTCAATCTAGATTCTTGGTAAGTCTCTTTACTCGCTCGTAATACATCATCCCGTAACTAACTCATTAGTTGCAATGCTTGCAAGGCTTAAGTGATGTGCATTACCGAGAGGGCCCGGAGATACCTCTCCGACAATCGGAGTGACAAATCCTAATCTCGAAATACGCCAACCCAACATGTGCCTTCGAGACACCGTAGAGCACCTTTATAATCACCCGATTACGTTGTGACGTTTGGTAGCACACAAAGTGTTCCTCCGATAAACGGAGTTGCATAATCTCATAGTCATAGGAACATGTATAAGTCATGAAGAAAGCAATAGCAACATACTAAACGATCGTGTGCTAAGCTAACGGAATGGGTCATGTCAATCACATCATTCTCCTAATGATGTGATCCCGTTAATCAAATGACAACTCATGTCTATGGTTAGGAAACATAACCATCTTTGATCAACGAGCTAGTCAAGTAGAGGCATACTAGTGACACTGTTTGTCTATGTATTCACACATGTATTATGTTTCCGGTTAATACAATTCTAGCATGAATAATAAACATTTATCATGAAATAAGAAAATAAATAATAACTTTATTATTGCCTCTAGGGCATATTTCCTTCAAAGCCATCGAGAATAAATGGATCTTCAAGAAGAAGACTGACGCTGACGGTAATGTTACTGTTCGACTTGTTGCAAAAGGTTTTCGACAAGTTCAAGGAGTTGACTACGATGAGATTTTCTCACCCGTAGTGATGCTTAAGTCTGCCCGAATCATGTTAGCAATTGCCGCATTTTATGATTATGAAATTTGGCAAATGGATGTCAAAACTGCATTCCTGAATGGATTTCTGGAAGAAGAGTTGTATATGATGCAACCAGAAGGTTTTGTCGATCCAAAGGATGCTAACAAAGTGTGCAAGCTCCAGCGATCCATTTATGGACTGGTGCAAGCCTCTCGGAGTTGGAATAAACTTTTGATAGTGTGATCAAAGCATATGGTTTTTACAGACTTTTGGAGAAGCATGTATTTACAAGAAAGTGAATGGGAGCTCTATAGCATTTCTAATATTTTATTTGGATGACATATTGTTGATTGGAAATGATACAGTATTTCTGGATAGCATAAAAGGATACTTAAATAAGAATTTTTCAATGAAAGACCTCGATGAAGCTGCTTATATATTGGGCATCAAGATCTATAGAGATAGATCAAGACGCTTAATTGGACTTTCACAAAGCACATACCTTGATAAAAATTTGAAGAAGTTCAAAATGGATCAGTTAAAGAAAGGGTTATTGCCTGTGTTACAAGGTGTGAAGTTGAGTGAGACTCAATGCCCGACCACTGCAGAAGATAGAGAGAAAATGAAAGTCATTCCCTATGCTTCAGCCACAGGTTCTATCATGTATGCAATGATGTGTGCCTTGCTATAAGTATAGTAGGGAGGTACCAAAGTATCCAGGAGTGGATCACTGGACAGCGGTCAAGAACATCCTGAAATACCTGAAAAGGAGTAAGGATATGTTTCTCGTTTATGGAGGTGATAAAGAGCTTGTTGTAAAAGGTTACGTTGATGCAAGCTTTGACACTGATCTGGATGACTCTAAGTCACAAAATGGATACGTGTTTATATTGAACGGTGGAGCTGTCAGTTGGTGCAGTTCTAAGCAGAGCGTCGTGGCGGGATCTACGTGTGAAGCGGAATACATAGCTGCTTTAAGCAGCAAATGAAGGAGTCTGGATGAAGGAGTTCATATCCGATCTAGGTGTCATACCTAGTGCATCGGGTCCAATGAAAATCTTTTGTGACAATCTTGGAGCAATTGTCTTGGCGAAGGAATCCAGATTTCACAAGAGAACCAAGCACACCAAGAGACACTTCAATTCCATCCATCATCAAGTGTCGGAAGGGGACATAGAGATTTGAAAGATACATACAGATCTGAATATTGCAGACTCGTTGACTAAGCCTCTCTCACGAGCAAAACATGATCAGCACCAAGACTCCATGGGTGTTAGAATCATTACAATGTAATCTAGATTATTTACTCTAGTGCAAGTGTGATAATCAAGAAAATATGCCATAGAGGCAAAAATAAAGTTGTTATTTATATTTCCTTATATCATGATAAATGTTTATTATTCATGCTAGAATTGTATTAACTGGAAACTTAGTACATGTGTGAATACATAGACAAACAGAGTGTCACTAGTGTGCCTCTACTCGACTAGCTCATTGATCAAAGATGGCTAAGTTTCCTAGCCATTGACATGATTTGTCATTTGATTAACGGGATCACATCATTAGAGAATGATGTGATTGACTTGACCCATCCGTTAGCTTAGCACTATGATCGTTTAGTTTATTTCTATTGCTTTCTTTATGACTTATACATGTTCCTATGACTATGAGAATGCAACTCCCGAATACCGGAGGAACACTTAGTGTGCTATCAAACATCACAACGTAACTGGGTGATTATAAAGATGCTCTACAGGTGTCTTCGATGGTGTTTGTTGGGTTGGCATAGATCGAGATTAGGATTTGTCACTCCGTGTTTCGGAGAGGTATCTCTGGGCCCTCTCGGTAATGCACATCACTATAAGCCTTGCAAGCAATGTGACTAATGAGTTAGTTGCAGGATGATGCATTTCGGAACGAGTAAAGAGACTTGCTAGTAACGAGATTGAACTAGGTATTGAGATACCGACGATCGAATCTCGGGCAAGTAACATACCGATGACAAAGGGAACAACGTATGTTGTTATGCGGTTTGACCGATAAAGATCTTCATGGAATATGTAGGAACCAATATGAGCATCCAGGTTCCGCTATTGGTTATTGACCGGAAGTGAGTCTCGGTCATGTCTGCATAGTTCTCGAACCCGTAGGGTCCGCACGCTTAACGTTCGGTGACAATCGGTATTATGAGTTTATGTGTTTTGATGTACCGAAGGTTGTTCGGAGTCCCGGATGTGATCACGGACATGACGAGGAGTCTCGAAATGGTCGAGACATAAATATTGATATATTGGACGACTATATTCGGACACCGGAAATGTTCCGGAGAATTTTCAGATAAAACCGGAGTGCCGGAGGGTTACCGGAACCCCCGGGGGAACTAATGGGCCACATGGGCCTTAGTGGAGAGAGAGAGAGGGGCGGCTAGGGCAGGCCGCGCGTCCCCTCCCCCTTGGGTCCGAATTGGACTAGGGAAGGGGGGCGGTGCCCCCCTTTCCTTCTCCCTCTCTCCCTCTCCTTCCTTCCCCTCTCTTCCCATGTTGGAAACCTACTAGGAATAGGATTCCTACTAGGAATCCTACTTGGGGTGCGCCCCAGGAGTGCCGGCCGGCCTCCCCCTTTCTCCTTAAAATACGGGGGCAGGGGGCACCCTAGGACACACAAGTTGACAGTTGTCTCAGCCGTGTGCGATGCCCCCCTCCACAGATTTCCACCTCGGTCATATCATTGCAGTGCTTAGGTGAAGCCCTGCGCCGGTAACTTCATCATCACCGTCACCACGTCGTCGTGCTGGCGAAACTCTCCCATGACCTCAGCTGGATCTAGAGTTCGTGGGACGTCACCGAGCTGAACGTGTGCAGATCGCGGAGGTGTTGTACCTTCGGTGCCAGGATCGGTCGGATCGTGAAGACGTACGACTACATCAACCGCGTTGTCATAACGCTTCCGCTTTTGGTCTACGAGGGTACATGGACACACTCTCTCGCTTGTTGCTATGCATCACATAGATGGATCTTGCGTGTGCGTAGGAATTTTTTTGAAATTACTGCATTCCCCAACACAGAGCTCCGGAGATCTTCGTGTTTTACTCGTTGTTTTAGGGTGCTCTCTATTTTTCTAGTTCATTGTGCGTGTGTTAGGGCGTGCTTGTACGGGTCAAGAACTTTTTATTATTTCGTGATTTTAATGCAAGCAACTTTCTCAAAAAGAAAAAAACATAATGCAGAACGCATCAACATATTCAATTATGTGAAGATCTTGGTTTTGTATTGAGTTTTGACGACGTTCTTTAGTAGTCCCTCCATATCAAAACATAAGATGTGTTTTTTGTTGGATAATCAGCAACTACAGTTCACAGAGGGCCAAAGGCCAATACATATACATGTGTGGTAAAGTGCAAGAAACCCCCTATACAATGGGGATATACAGAAAAGGGGAGTATACACATCTAACACCCCCCCCCCTCAAACTCATGGTGGATCAACAACACTGAGTTTGGAGAGAAAGAAATCATGCTGCGCTTGAGTTTGTGCCTTCATGAAGAAGTCTGCCAACTATAACTCAGATGGCACTTGGTGAAGAGCGAGAGTCTGATCCTGCACAGCAGCACGCACAAAGTGGGCATCCACACCGATGTGCTCGGTGAGCTCATGCTTCACCGAGTCACGCGCAATACTGATAGCACTAGTACCGTCCGACGGTAAGGGAGTCAAGGTAGTAGCAGACACACCAAAATCCTCAAGTAACCACCATAACCAGATCACCTCAGCCGTCAATATAGCCATCGCTCGCAACTCAGCCTCTGTACTCGAGTGAGAAACTCTAGTCTGTTTCTTTGTCTTTCAGGCAATAAGAGAGCCACCAAGAAAGACACAGTAAGCAGACAACGAGCATCGATCAGAGTGATCACTAGCCCAAGTAGCATCAGAGTAGGCCTAGAGCTCGAGAGAGCTGGAGCGGGGAAAGAAAAGGCGATGAGAGATCGTGCCACGAAGATATTGTAGAACACGGAGGAGGTGACTATAATGGATGAGGTGGGGCCTGAAACAAACTGACTGGGGATGTGGACATGATAGGAGATGTTAGGACGCGTAACAGTAAGAGAGACAAGGCTCCCGACGAGGTGGCGATAGCGAGTGGGATCAGGAAGAGGGTCACCGTCAGAAGCACAAAGCTAAACGTTGAGCTCCATAGGAGTCACAACAGTGCACTCATCACCGAAAGCGGCTTGAGCAAGAAGATCCTGAATATATTTTTCTTGGGAGATGAAGAAGCCATCAAAGGTCGAAGAAACCTGAATCCGAAGAAAATAGTGGAGTGGACCAAGATCAGACATGAGGAACTGATCACGACGGCGGGACTTAATGAAGGCAATGTAGTCAGAGTCGTCACCAGTGATGATCATGTCATCTACATACAGAAGGAGAAGAGTCCGACCACGAGGAGACATGTGAACAAACAACGCGGGATCATGATCATTGGGCAAGAAGCCAGCGGCAGTCACCACAATGACGAACCGCTCAAACCAGGTGCGAGGGGCATGTTTCAGACCATAGAGGGAGCGGCGAAGTCGGCAGACCATACCATCAGGAGCATAGTACCCCGGTGGTGGCTGCATATAAACCTCCTCACGCAACTCACCGTTGAGAAAGGCGTTCTAGACATCAAGTTGAGATATAGACTAGTGACGAACAGAAGCCAGAGCAAGGAGAGTGCGGACAATGGTCATGTGGGCCATAGGAGCGAATGTCTCATCATAATCGTGTCCCTGTTCCTGTTGAAAGCCACGAGCCACGAGCCGAGCTTTGTAGCGCTCAAGAGAACCATCGGAGCGAGTCTGAATCTTATATACCCACTTGCAGGTGATGGGACGAACGCCGGAAGGAAGGGAAACTAGATCCCATGTGCCAGAGCGCTCAAGGGTAGCCAACTCCTTGGCCATCGCAATCTGCCATTCAGGTTGAGTCATGGCAGTCCGATAGGAAGTGGGCTCAGCAACAACAGAGAGACTGTACCGGTCAGGAGAATAGCGATCAGGCGGGGGGCGAGGCTGATCATGGAGGTTATGAACCAGGGGAGGCGTGATGGGAGGCGCTCCGGAAGTGGAAGGCGTGTCAGTGGAATCATCCTCAATGCGAGGGTGGAAAGTGTAGTGGAGAGGAAATGGTGAGAGAGGGCGACGGACAGGAGATGATGGGAGAGAGGTGGATACGGGGGAAGCTGTGGTCGGTGGGATATGAGTGAGATGTGCCGGAGGAAGAGGGGAGATATGAGGCACATAGGAGGGTGTAGCAGGAAGGAGAAGAAAATAAATATCGTCCACAAAGAAGCTCGAGGAGGGAGTACACAGGTAGTAAGAACAAGACTCATCAAAAGTCACATCGCGCGAAATGCGCAACTGGCGACTAACAGGATCCCAACATCGATAGCCCTTCTGCTCATCACTATAGCCAAGAAAAACACACTCAACCGACTGAGCAGTCAGTTTGGTGCGTCCTCGCGAGACAAGAAGAACATAGCACACACATCCAAACATCCGAAGAGCGGAGTAGCCAGGAGAACGACCGATAAGACACTCCATAGGAATACCACCATGCAAGGCAGTTGATGAGATAGGTGGATGCAGAAATGGCCTCAGCCCAAAAGTGGGGTGGAAGGGATGCGGCAATCATCAGTGCACGAGCCGTCTCAAGCAGATGACGATGCTTACGTTCCGCAACGCCATTTTGAGCATGGGCACCAGGACATGAGAACTGGGCAAGAGTGCCTTGTTCCGCGAGAAAACCACGCAACATCTGGGAGATATACTCTCTAGCAGAGTCGGCACAAAAAGTACGAATAGGCATGGAAAACTGGGTGTGAACCATGGCAGCAAATCGTTTGTATATAGAGAGAACCTCACTGTGAGATTTCATAAAGTAGAGCCAAGTGTAGCGAGAGAAATTATCAATAAACAGAACATAGTAGCGATGACCACCTTTCGAATCAAAGGGAGCACGACCCCATACATCATAATGAACTAAGTCAAAAAGACGCTGAGACACTGACTCACTATTAGGATAAGGTAACTGGGTCTGTTTTCCAAGCCTACAACCATCACAATGTAAGGAAACATCTCTGGAGATAGACCCTTAGACACCCTGACGCACCAATGATGATAAGCGGGAGCCATAGATGTGACCAAGTCGGTGATGCCACTGCTGGAAGGACGCAGAAGAGGAGGCGGCAAGAGCATGGGAGCTGGAAAAGGTGGTGGCAGCGGAAAGAACACAAAGCCAGTCAACCTCCCAAAGGCCCTCTGACTCACAGTGCCGAGGGCCACCACCAACCAGAGCCTTGGTGTGAAGGTCCTGAACAGAACAAGAGTAAGAATCAAGAATTAAACGACAACCAGAATCAGTAAGTTGGGCAGCGGAAAAGAGATTCATGGTAAGACATGGAACATGAGAAACACTATGAACTAAAAAAGACGGAGTAGAAAGAGTGCCACGACTAGCAACAGGAAGGGGTGTGCCATCGGCAGTGAGAACATTAACAGGGGAATCAAGAGGCCGAAGAGAAGACAGCCCGGAAGAATCAGAGAACATATGAAAAGGAGCTCCAGAATCCAGAACCCACGAAGATGTACCTGACGGTGTAGACGTCGGCGGTGATGGAGGGGTGGCGGCAGTCACAGCAGCAGTAGACACCGTCGATGAAGAGCCGGAGGAAGCCAGTAGGCGCTTGAGCCGCACGATGTCCTGGTCAATGAGTGATGGGGTCAAGGAAGGCGCATTAGTCCCACTGGAAGAGGAACGCCTCTAGTCTCTCTGCTTCTGGCGACAATCAGACTCTGGGTGACCTGGCCGGGAGCAGTAGCCACATAAGGTGTCACGCCGTGACCGGCCCTTCTCAGTATAAGGAGGGTGACCCACCCCCTGAAGGTGTGGGCAGGAGCGGTGGAGCTGTGAGACGAGCAGACGGCACAGGAGCTCGTGCAGCAAGCACAGAAGGAACCGCAAGCAACCCGGCAGAACGAAGGCGGGTCTCCTCAGCACGAAGCTCAGCAAGCACCTCCGAGATAGGAACATGACCAAGAGTAAGTAAGTGAGCACTGCGGGGCTCAAACTCGGAGCGGAGGCGTGATAAGAACTCATGGACACGCTGAAACTCCAAGTCGGGCCGCATAGTCTGGCAGCAACGGCAGGCTCCACAAACAACTGTCCGAAGAGAGTCAAGCTGACGCCAGATGGCAGAACACTGTGTGTAGAACTCATCAACAGAAGAGTCACCCTGCTGAAGAGCATGCTCCTGACGCACCACAGATAAGTAGAGAGCATCACCAGAGGGCTGATAGCGCAGACAGAGATAAGACCACATCGCTGCAACGGTGCCAAGGCCCATGAACTCCGAAGCAAACTGAGGGAGGACACTCGCAGTGAGAACAGCAGCAGCTCGAGCATCATCATTGCACCACCGAGTGTAAGCAGACAGATCATCGCGGTAAACAGAAAGAGCATCTGAATAAGCGGATACCTACTGATCATAAGCATCAACCGTAGCATCATCGAGAGTCTTGGCTGCATCCCGATCAGCCTGGGAAGCATCAGCAGCAAGAACTGGCGGCACCAGCGAGGTAGGAGCCACGGGAGCAACAGGGCATGGCGGACAGGGGACCTCGCCAGAGAGAACGCCCCACAGAAGAAGCCCGCGCATATGGATATGCATGAAACCCACAAACTCAGCATAGTTGGTGCCATCAAAAATCACCGAGCACCGAGAAACAGCGACATAGCCCGAAGAAGACATGAGGAGCTCTCTGTTTTTTTAAGTCAACAGGCAGTGGAGACCCGAGCTAGATCAGGCCAAAGCGCACCCGAGCCCAAATCGCGAGCGAGCGAGGCGAGTGCCAGATCGAGCGAGGCCTCACTCGAACGAGCGAGCGAGGCCGAGGCGGCGTAGGGGCGGCCGCCAGCCCGCAGATCCAGAAGAGGAGGCAAGCCAACGGGGGCCGGCGCGGCTGGGCGATGGCGGCTTCGAGGCGGAGAGGGAGCAGCGGCAGGGCAGATCCAGACGAGATGGCCGAGCCGGATGCGTCCGGGCAGGAGGCGACCGGCCGGCGGTGGATCTGGGCGAGGGAGAGGCGGCCTACCGGCAACGGATCCAGGCAAGGCCGAGCAAGATACGGCCGCTTGTCTGGGCAGGAGTCGGTCGGAGCTAGGAACGGGGACGAGGGTGGAGCACACACGGAGTTGCATCGTGCGTGAGAGAGGATAACCTGGCATCTAATACCATGTTGGATAATCAGCAACTACGGTTCACAGAGGGCCAAAGGCCCCAATACATATACTATAAAGTGCAAGAAACCACCTATACAATGGGGATATACAGAAAAGGGGACTATACACATCTAACATTTTTGACAATGTCATAGTGTCAAAAAAGGTCTTGTATTTTGATACAAAGGGAGTAGTGACTTGTATGTGTGTAGATTCGCCGAACCACATGCCTTGTCCTTGGACACATGAATGAACAATGAAGGCAACACTAATGATGCCATAATGTACATACCTGAACATGAACCGTATGCAATATACAGAGTCCCCACGTTTCAAAACAAATATACAGAGTTCAGACGTCAAACTGTCAAAGGCTCAAAGCATGTCCGTGTGACAGCATATAGTAGTACGTACTATCTAACAGGGGATGAAGATGGGACTAGATGCCATTTGATAAACAGACTAACGGTGGATAAAAACTTTGCACAGGGGAAACTACTAGTAGTACTTAAGTTCACAGGTTGCTGGCAGCTACATTTCAGAACCCCATGTTCCGACCTTCACGCCTTCCAGTTCCATACTCCATGGAAGGACCCTTCACACCGTGTGTGCCTAGAAATCAAAATTGGGTTATATTTTTGCCACAATGTGCTCATAAATAAACAAATGGAGCAAATAAGTAATGCTCGATTACGACTTAGTTGTTGTGGTTATTACCCCCAATAACAGAAGAGTGCTTAAATCAATCTGGACAAAATACCTCTTATAACCCACAAGCACCAGCAATCAGGTATAAAGTGTACCATGATGGGTATTATAACTAACACGGGTATTTTCGGAAATTTCACCATGCGGTTAGGGAAAATGCAAATAATTTAGGAAGGAAAACATCATAAGTGTCAAAGCATGCTGTGAATGATGTTGTTGATTTTTTTTTTTACTTTGAGCACTATTTCTTGTATTTTTGTGTTCATGTGGATAAAAAAATATTGAAGCACTTCTAATGACAAGTCTAGTGACATATTTCACATTTCCCATCTAGATAGTTTCAAACATATAGATGGGCAACTTTAAGTACGTCTGGCGACGTGAATCATAACATTATATCGATTATTTACTGGCTTCTAACACATTTCAGAATATCAATATTTTGAAAATCTACTGTGAAGGATAATAGAATGCCATGAGAGTGGATGTTCTATTCTCTGGTGTACTACACCCGAGTTTGCAGATAACTGAAAAAACGTGATCAAACCAAATCCAAAAAATCTGAAAATTTGAGACATCAAACCTTATCAATGTCCGAGCATCTTGCAAGTGTTCAGCTAAAAATAACATCTGAGCTCTCACTGAAAAAAACAAAATCAATGTTCAAAGTTTTGTGCACTTTTTAAGCATTGATGTTATTTTATTTTTGTGGGAGCTCCTCGGATGTTATTTTTGGCTGAAATTTTTTGCAAGAATCTTGAGCATTTGATATCGTTTATGTCTCAAATTTACAATTTTTTTGGATCTGGTTTGATCACGTTTTTCCAATTTGGCTACTTTCCGGAACGCCATGGCACCAGCATCTTGAAAATAGGGGCAGCCTGGTGCACGTAGCTCCCGCTTGCGCAGGGTCTAGGGAAGGGTCCGACCACTTTGGGTCTTTTGTACACAGTCTTTCCCTGCATTTCTGCAAAAGGCTGTTTCCAGGACTTTAACCCATGACCTCATGGTCACAAGGCAACAGCTTTACTGCTGCGCCAAGGATCCCCTTCCAGCATCTTGAAAATAGGTTACTCAAAAAATGGATAAATTATGTCATCACTGCGAGTTGCAAATGATGTCATGGGGAAGGCCTGGTACTGGTGTATGATTGATTATACTTCCTTCAAACCGAGAACAGAAAAGTGAGTGTCAGTAGGTGGTGGTTGATTGCAAATGCTTAGATCTTTCATATTCACAGTATGTGGATAATACACTTGCGACAGCAAACTAATTTGGTTTGGGATGTCTGTCAAAAAACAAATCTGCAGTAGCAAGACAACATGATAAGTCCTTATTTATTTCTTAGCCCTAGGTGAGTTAATCATTAAGCATAAGACATATTAGTCCATGAATATGAACTACTCCTTGACATTTTGGTGATGACTGGAAAAGGCATTGTGATGAGTTGAACATGAGAAGGGATGATCAAACAGACCTGAGAAGAGGATGAGTCAACAGAAAGTCCAGTATTCTCGTTGCTTTGCATCTTCGGTGCCATGTCGATTTGAAGAGACAGCTTGAGGATAGCTGGGAAATTTTACTTTTATAAGCAGAAATCATCTTTCTTAATAGGTTGAACTAATTAGTTACCAAATCATGAAGTATTTGATAACTGTGTATACACGGATGTGATAATTTGATCTTTGCAGAGTTCTCTTGCTGGATTATTTTCATTTTATCTGGCCCAATCCAGGTGTTGCTGAACAGGACATGTTTTCCAGCATTAAAGAAGTTATTCAGACTATGCGACAAGACAAATCATCAGCATTGAAATACTTTCAGAACTAGATAGTACTCCCGCCGATCCAAAATAACTGTCGCAATTTTGAATTAGTTTTGAACTGCGGTTAGTTCAAAACTGCGACACTTTTTATGGATTGGATCGGAGGTAGTACTTGATAACATTCAAAACTATCACCTTAGATGTTAAGAAAGCTAGTGAGACCAAGAATACCTTGCCCAGTGCTACCATCAGAAGCAACGGAAGACTCAGACTGGAAGTCCCCGGCATGACGAAACTCGACAACCGCCTTGAAATTTTGCCACGGCTTGACCCAGACCTTTGCCTTGTACATACTTTTCTTTCCAGAATCCACTACCTCCACCATCAGGTCGTGCAAGGTCCCAGCAACCACTTGCCTTTTCGCGTTCACAACCCGTGTAAACTCCAATGCAGAACCCTGCACAGCAAAATTAACATCAGAGGAAATCTAACATGGTTTCATGGAGACTGCACAGCAACATTAACATCAGAGGAACTTGAGCATTATATATTTTGACGAAGAACGCTCCCTATCAGAGAATATAAGCAAACATTTAAAAAATACCATATAATGACAAAATCCGGAAATATTCAAGTTCCCATAGTACTGTGGGAGTATCTCATGATGATCCAAAAAACGTGTCAGGGAGCAACTCGATTCATGATCAGTTTTTTTTTGCGGAAAAGGCATAAAGCCATATATTATCTGAAACGAGCCCTTACAAGAACATCCTTACAAAAAGAAATAAAACATAAGTCCTTGAAAAGTTCAGCACCATCTTCCTTCTGCATCCCTCGATGGCGCGCCGTGAGCAAAGCTCGATGCCACACCATCAGATATATTCATGAGCTAATAAAAGGCACGCGAAACTGCAACAATTGGAACATGAAAGACGCAGCGATGGATCCAAGCTGTTTAAAACGTATGCATAGTATAAAAAGAAGTGGTTTCTAAAAGTTGCTTGTATTTCCACTGGTCTGAAGCAAACAAACTCTGCAATTTAGCAATCAGGTCTCAAAACTTGCTGTTGGGCGCTTAAAACGCGGAATAAATAGTAGAATTGCTATATCTGCACACGTTTCACTTAAGTCAACGAAATTCGGAAGTCGACAAGTAGATCCTTAACTTGCATACTTCGTGCATCATTATGTACTTAAACTTGCACAGATCGAACCTACGCAGAGCACTTGCTTCTCCTTCCACTCATGGACCTAACTGTAACACGCCGTAGGGCAACACAGCTTACTCCGACGACGCGATTCACATCGACCGAATAATTCGGACTCGAGCGAGCGAGGGACGGTAACCGCGGCGCACCTGCTTCCTGTTGTGCTCGGCGACGGCGAAGCGCGCAGCGTCCTCGGCCTCGGCCCGCTCGCGGACGGCGGCGAGCATACCCCGCACGAGGCCGCTCTCGTCGCCGCCGAGGTGGAACCCGGCGGCCCCGGGGACCGCCGAGGCGGCGAGGAGGACGGCGAGGGAGAGGGCGAGGAGCGTGGCGCCGACGGAGCAGCCGCAGCGGCGGGCCATCGTCGCTCCTCCCGAGCCTTCGATTGGTCCGCGAGTTTGGCGTCGGCGTGTGGTGGCTGGCTGTCTGTCTGCCTGCTTGCGTCGCGTTGCTTCTTTGGGTCGAGGGATGGGGAAAGCGAGAGTGGGGCAGGTTCGGTTGGCGCGGGGGAGACAGCGACGGGTCGAGGCATCCCGGACGTCCACGCCTCCACGGCCTGGATCGGGCGGTGGATGGGAACGATACGGACGCGACTTGCCCGGCAATTCTCGTGTTTGGTTCACGCGGAGTATTTTTAGTGCAAGTTAACGTCTTCTAGTTGATTGCGACGCGCTTGGGGTGAGATGGTGGTTTTATTAATTTTGAAATTTCATGATTTTGGTCGTCCTTTTTATTAATTTTAAAAAGAGTGCATTTTCTCCCTAAAAACAAGTGTTGCCTCCGTTGGTTTGATGAATGTTGCCTAGTCACTTCATCACATATAGATAAAAGATGTTAGACTTGTAGTTATACGTAAATACATATTGTAACTTGTATACAATTGTACTTGTATCCTAAGAGGTTTTCATATATATATATATATATTGTCGTGGCCGACCCCTAGAGGTGTCGAAGCCCACAATACCAAAACCTTGTTTGCGTAACATGGTGTCAGATACGATTCTCTCGATCCTGCCCTAATCGCTACATCGCCGCCAACCCATGACTTCCGCTGCTGATTCCTCGGCGGCCGCCGCCGCTGCCCTCTCCGGCGCGGCCACCCTTGCTGCTCTTACCGGCGCGGTCACGTTACCCGCTGCCACGACCGAGCTCTCCGCCTTGCCCTCGCTTGCCGATCCGATCGGATCGGGCGCATCCGCCCTCGGCCCGCCGACTCTGCCGCCGTTCCTGTCTACTATTCTTCATGGAGGGCCTGTCTCAACTCCTCTGATGACCAGATCGACGGGGGCTCTGTTCTCCGGATCGACCTCTTCGGCTCTTCCCGGATCGCCGGCGTTGCATCCCCACTATGGCACGATGGCGCCCTACGCACCGCCGCCGTACGCGCATGACCCTGCTGCCTATGGTGCGTTCTACAGCGCTCCTTACGGCACCCCTTATGGTATGACCTACGGCGCCCCCTACGGCGTTCACTATGGCGCTGGCCATGGCGCCTCACATGGTGCTGACTATGGTGCTCCTTACGGCTCCGGCGTTCCCGCGGCCTTATGGTGTGTCACCGACTCCTCCACCATCGGTTCCTCCGGCTGCACCGCAATCTTCACCCGCGGTGGATGTTGCCTCTTCTGGTGCTGCTGTTGTGCCGCCGTACGACTTTGCCCTCGACGTCATCACAACTCCGTCGTTCTACTTCAGCAACCTTCTACCGGTCAAGCTGAAGATGGACAACTATTTGTTCTGGCGTGTGCAGATTCTTCCCCTCCTTCGCAGTCATTATCTGGAGGGTTTTGTGGATGGAACTTTGTCGTGCCCTTCGTCAGATCATCACATGTACCGACCCTGGATTGCTCAAGATCAAGCGATCCTCTCGGCGATTCAGTCCTCTCTCACCAAGGGTGTTGCCGGCTTGGTGCTTTTTGCTACTACATCCCATGAGGTATGGAGTGCGCTGGAGTCTAGCTTTTCCGCTCAGTCTTCGTCTCAGCATATGGCCCTTCGTACCTAGCTTAATGAGACTCGCAAGGATCATCACTCCGTCACGGTCTTCTTCAACAAAATCAAGCGCCTTGCTGATCAGCTTGCCTCTATTGGCGAGCCCCTTCGTGACACGGAGTTTACCACCTATATTCTCCAAGGTCTCGACGCGGAGTATGACTCTCTTGTGGAGGTGATCCAGGAACGCAAGGTTCCCATCAAACCGCAGGAGCTCTTTCAGCGCCTTCTCTCCACGGAGCAGCGCCTCGCCAGTCGTCATCCGGATGAGACCCCCTCGGTCAACGCCGCTGTCCGCGGTGGAAAGGGGGGTGCCCATCCCAGCACCCGTTCTGCTGCCACTCCGGTTGCTTCGACCCCTCCCGCCGGAGGCAAGGGTGCTGCCTCTCCTGCTGCACCTACTCAGTCCTGTCCCACCATCGTCATCGAGAACGGGCGCCCATGTGCTTGTTGTGCCGCTTGTGGAGCTGCTGCCCCTTGTCAGTTGTGTGGAATACCTCGCCATGTTGCGTCTCGCTGTCATCGTCGTTTCCAGCCGGAGTTTCTTGACTTGGCAACAACAGCAAGGGCAATGAGCGTCAAGTCAACATGACACATCATCAAGGGAAGACTCAGTCCTATAATGTTGATCCCACCTGGTACATGGACACTGGCGCCACCGAGCACGTGACAAATGAATTGGACAAGCTTGCCATCCGTGAGGCCTACCATGGTCCTGACAAGGTTCACACAGCCAATGGGCAGGTATGCACATCTCTCATGTTGGTCAGGCATCTCTCCTCACACATATATCTCGCCAGTCGCGTCTTAAAAATGTTCTTCGAGTTTCCACTATTGCCCGTAACTTGCTATTTGTTCCTAAACTTACTTATGACAATAACGTTGAAAGAACATGCGGTGCCCCCATGTTTGGTTTTGGTAATTGATGACAATCTCTATGGACTAATGGTTGCCTTGAGTTTATTTGAAGGTTTTGTCCATAGGCTTTTCTTGGAGTACATGTGTTGGTTTCAAGGAGAGTTTGTGTCGACCAAGGTGCTATTCAAGGAATTATCCAAAGATTGGTCATTTGAGAGTTGAGCTTATTGTAAGCATGTCTTGAAGAAGAAGATTGTTTGATCATTCATGATTACCTTCAAGACATCATCCAAATGAAGAGAGTTGGAAAGAATCAAGGTTGATCAAGACTAAGTCAAGAGTGAATCAAGTTGATCAACACACAAAGCGTACAAGATGTACAGGGGATCAAGTGATCCCATGGTATGGTAAGCATTGTCCATTACGCTTTGTGTACTAACCCATGGTCTTCGTGAGAGTTCTTTGTGGGGTTAGGTTGCGGTGTGCAAATTCAAGTGAAGCATCACGAAGAGATCAAATGCTTGAAGCTTGCCGTCCATTTGGTGACAGTGGACTTGTGAATATGTCTTGGAAGAGTGGCTCACCCATAATGGAGTATGGGGAGCAATCAACTAGTCTTCTTCGAGCCAACGCAATCAAGAAAGGTGGTCCAACTTGAGGGAGTCAAGATCGTCATCGTCTAGCTCAAGTGGACCATGTGCAAGGCAAAGGTTTGCCCTTGATAGGTTTTCTATTTTACCGGTCTCATGATGGTAGTTGGGAGACCGGGTTATAGGATCGATTGTCGTACTATCAAAGGGGGCTCTCGATGAGTAGCTTGATCGTATCATTCGTAGAGAGCTCAAACCATTGCATCCTTGCATCATCTTTTTGGGTTCTTGTTTGGTTCTTCTCCTTGTGAGATTTGGAGCTTATGGTCATTTTTATGACAAGCTCGAGCTCATCGAAAACGGAGTTCACTTGCATCTTCTATGATGTTTTCGATGTTGGAGGATATGCCGTTTCTTCTCTGTTGGAGGTTTCACTCCTTTGTTTGTTAGGCATACCTCCTCTGCCTCTTCTTACCTTCTCTGTTGGAGGTTTCACTCCTTTGTTTCTTCTCTGTTGGAGGTTTCACTCCTTTGTTTGTTTGTTAGGCATACTCCGTTTCTTCTCTGCTGTTTCGATGCTACTCGTTGTCTTGTTTCCAACAAGCTTGAGTTTGCTCAATTCGGAGCTCATTTGTAGAAGTTATGGCAGTTCTGGTTTTATTGTTTCCCTCTGTTGTCTTCTCTGCAAAATGAAGGACTCCTAGTGTTGCTAATCTGGGGCATGCGGTAGTACTGCTCTCCGAGCGGTAGTACCGCAGCCCTTGATAGTACCGCAGTCCACCGGTAGTATCTGCAGTGCTCAAATAGTACCGCTCTGTGGGAGCGGTAGTACCGTGGCCTCGTGCCGTGCACTACTCGGCGGTAGTAAGGCGGATGTAATTTTTACATCCATGCCCTCTGTGATAGTACCGTGCCTGGGCGCCGTAGTATCGTGGGTTCCGCCAGGCTTAGCAGCATGAGCGGAAGTAGGGGCGGATGTAATTTTTACATCCGCGCCCTACGCAGTAGTACCGCTCTTCGTGTGCGGTAGTACCGTGCCGGATTTTTGCGCAGGTCCTCCCTCGACGGAAGTAGGTACAGAAGTAATTTTTTACTTCCGTGCTTTCTCTGCGGCTAGTGCTGCCTGCCTTACGGTAGTACCGTAAAGGCGTAGCGGTAGTACCGCTCGGCGGTTCTACCGTTCGTTGCCACAATGTCGAGCCTTCATCGGCGATGTTGCACTTGCGGTAGTACCGCAACCTGCAGCGGTAGTACCGCTGACCGATCATGATAGTACCGCAGCTCCGTCTTGATAGTACCGCGTCGTCTTGGGCTGAGTGAGGGATAACGGTTGGTTTTTCTCCCCACCTATAAAAGGGGTCTTCTTCCCCTTGAGACCTAATCTTTTGAGCTCGTGTTCTTCCCCATTGTTGACCTTCTTGAGCTTGCTAACTCTCAATCCCTCCAATGATCCTTGCTAGTTCTTGAGGAAAAGAGAGAGGAGATCTAGATCCACGTTTCCACCAATCACTTTCTCCTCTTAGTGAGGGGAACCCTTGGATCTAGATCTTGGAGTTCTTCGTGTTCTTCTTTCGTTCTTCCTCTCATTTTCCTCCCTAGCATTAGTTGCTTTGGTGGGATTTGGGAAAGAAGGACTTGGGCACTCCGTGTGCCCTTGCCATTGCATTTGGTGCATCGGTTTGAGTTCTCCACCGTGATTCGTGGAAGTTACAAGTTGAGAAGCTTATTACTCTTGGGTGCTTGGAGCCCTTGAGCTTGTTCCTCTTGGGTGCTTGGGCGCCCTAGGCAGTTGGTGGTGTTCAAGCTCAATCATTGTGGTGCAAAGCTCCGGAAAGCAACGGGTCTCCAATTAGGTTGTGGAGATCGCCTGAGCAATTTGATGGTACCGTGACCGCCCCAAGGGTTGCCAAAGTGTACGGGTTCGGTGACCGCCCCAAGGGTTGCCATTTGTATGCAGGTTCGGTGACCGCCCTCAAGGGTCCCTTAGTGGAATCACGGCATCTTGCATTGTGCGAGGGCGTGAGGAGATTACAGTGGCCCTAGTGGCTTCTTGGGAGCATTGTGCCTCCACACCGCTCCAAACGGAGATTAGCATCCGCAAGGGTGTGAACTTCGGGATACATCGTCATCTCCGCGTGCCTCGGTTATCTCTTACCCGAGCCCTTTACTTATGCACTTTACTTTGTGATAGCCATATTGTTTCTTGTCATATATCTTGCTATCACTTAAGTAGTTTTTCTTGCTTAGCATAAGTTGTTGGTGCACATAGGTGAGCCTAGTTGTTGTAGGTTTTGTGCTTGACAAATTAACCGCTAGGTTTATTCCGTATTTGTTCAAGCCTCAATCGTAATTATTTTAAAGCGCCTATTAACCCCCCCCCCCCCCCTCTAGGCGACATCCACGATTTTTCAAACGTGTTTTGTGAGTTTCACCCATTTCATCTTTTTATCAAGGACCGGGCTACGCGGGACGTACTTCTTAGAGGGCGCCTTCGACATGGACTATACGCTCTTGATGTGCCGCGATCTGTCTCTCCCGTCCCTCAAGTCTTCAGTGTTGTTCGAGTGTCCCCCTCACAATGGCACTCTCGTCTTGGTCATCCTGCCACACCCATTGTTCGCCATATTCTTCATCGTCATGAGCTGTCGTCTGTGTCTAGTAATAAAGATATTTCAGTTTGTGATGCTTGTCAGCAGGGAAAGAGTCATTAGTTACCTTTTTCTGTTTCTAGTCATGTAGTCAAAACTCCCCTTGAGCTTGTGTTTTCAGATGTTTGGGGTCCTGCTCAGATGTCTGTTAGTGGTCATGAGTACTATGTCAACTTTATTGATGCTTATAGTCGCTTTACTTGGATTTATCTTCTTAAACACAAGTCTGATGTGTTCGATGTTTTTCTTAAGTTCCAAACACACGTTGAGCGTCTTCTACAACACAAAATTATTCATGTACAGCCGGATTGGGGGGGTGAGTACCGCAATCTAAATACTTTCTTTGAGAAACTTGGGATTTCGCATCGTATGTCTTGTTCTCATACACATCAGCAGAACGGTTCAGCTGAACGTAAGCATCGTCATCTTGTTGAGATCGGCTTGACCTTACTAGCTCATGCCTCTGTTCCTTTTCGGTTTTGGAGTGATGCTTTACTACCGCCTGTTTTCTTATAAATAGACTTCCGTGGCGGCTCATTGGTATGAAAACTCCGCTTGAACTCTTGCTTCATGAGACTCCTGACTACACTTTTCTCAAAGTCTTCGGTTGTGCGTGTTGGCCGCACCTCCGTCCGTACAATAGTCGCAAGCTTGAGTTTCGTTCTAAAAAGTGTGTTTTTCTTGGGTACAGTCCGTTGCACAAAGGTTATAAATGCCTTCATGTCCCAACAAATCGTGTGTATATCTCACGTGATGTTATCTTTGATGAGCATGTTTTTCCTTTCTCTAATCTTCCTACTCATGTCACCACACCCATCGAACCAGTGCAATCATCTCCTTTATTGCCTGATCAATTTGTCGATGCTGCACACTCGCCTCTTTTGTTGTCTAACCATGGTGCAGGAACTGGTAGAGGTGCCCGGCTTGTTCTCCTGGAGGATTCCTCTGCTGCTCCGACGGCTCCTTCGACGGATCATCACGATCCTGCTGCTGCGGCTCCCTGCATGGGGCATGCAGGGCCTCCTTTGACCGCGCCCGCTACACCCTTGGATCCGGTTTCGGTAGCGGCGAGCTCGCCCGCCACGGATCACGTCGATCCCGCGTTGCCTTCTCCCTGCATGGGCCATGCAGGGTCGGCGTCGCCTGCACCCGCTACGCGAGCGGACCCGGCTCCACTGCTTCTGGAGCTCCCCGCGTCCCCTGGGCTGCACTCACCCGCAACTGGGCCAGCCTCACATCCGGGGACGCCCGCCTCTGGATCGCCTCCTGGCAGCCCGCTCTCGTCGCGGTCTACCTCTGCTGGTCCACCCGCCCTATCTTCTTCTCCGGAGACACGGGTCTCTCCACCGATGGTTCCTGCGACTTCGATCGCGCCACTGGCTCCTGTTGCTCATCGTCCACACACTTGCAGCAAGAATGGCATTGTTCGTCCGCGCAAATTCACTGATGGCATGGTTGCATGGCTCGCGGCCTGTATAGCTCATTCTGCAAATGATCCTTCTGCTGAACCCCGTCATGGCCAGGCCGCTATGGGTATCCCTCACTGGCGTTTTGCGATGGAACAAGAGTATCAGGCATTGCTGAAAAATGGTACGAGTATCAGGAAGAGTGGTACAAATATTATTGACTCTAAATAGGTATTCAAAGTTAAGCGACATGCTGATGGCTCTATCGAACGGTATAAGGCTTGGCTTGTTGCTCGTGGGTTTAAACAACGTCAAAGCCTTGATTATGATGATACTTTCAGTCCCGTGATCAAGCCTATGACTATTTGTATGCTCTTGTCTCTTGTTGTTACTCGCGGATGGTCTCTTAGACAGCTCGATGTTCAGAATACTTTTCTTCATGGTGTTCTTGATGAGGAGGTCTATATGTGCCAGCCGCCTGGTTTTGTTGATCCTGCTCGTCCGCAGCATTTGTGTCGTCTGGTCAAGGCTCTTTACGGTCTTAAACAGGCGCCTCGTGCCTGGCATGCACGTCTTGGTTCTGCTCTTCGCGCACATGGGTTTGTTCCTTCGACGGCTGATACGTCTTTGTTCATGCTACAGCGTCCTACAGTCACTATGTACCTATTGGTGTATGTCGATGACATCATCTTGATCGGCTCGTCGGCCTTTGCTGTGGATCGCCTTGTTTCTGCTTTAAGTGGTGACTTTGCTATTACAGATCTTGGCCGGCTTCATTATTTCCTCGGCTTGGAGGTTTCTCATTCTGATGTCGGTCTGACTCTCACTCAGCAGAAGTACTCTCCGGATTTGCTTCGTCGTGCTAGTATGCTTCAGTGTAAGCCTGCTACTACTCCTATGACAGCTTCTGATCGCCTCTCTGCACTTGATGGTACTCTTCTTCCTTCAGATGAGGCTACAACGTATCACAGTATTGTTGGTGGCTTACAGTATTTGACGATCACTCGTCCTGATATTTCCTATGCGGTTAACGGTGTGCCGTTCCTTCATGCTCCTCGAGATACTCACTGGACTGCTGTGAAACGCATTCTGCGTTATGTTCGCTTCACTGCTGCTCTGGGCTTGCATCTTCAGTCTGCTCCTTCCGGTAGTCTCTCAGCCTTCTCTGATGCTGATTGGGCTGGTAGCCCGGATGGCAGGCGCTCTACGGGGGGATATGCAGTGTTCTATGGTCCTAATTTGATCGCCTGGAGTGCTCGTAAACAAGCTACTGTGTCGCGTAGTAGTACTGAAGCTGAATAGAAAGCAGTTGCCAATGCCACTGCTGAAGTGATTTGGGTTCAGTCCTTGCTTCGAGAGTTGAGAGTCTCTCAGGATCATCCACCTGTTCTTTGGTGTGAAAACATCAGTGCCACGTATCTTTCTTCAACTTCAGTATTTCATGCCCGAACGAAACACATCGAAGTTGACTATCATTTTGTCAGAGAACGAGTTTCACAGAAGTTACTTCAGATCAAGTTCATCCCTTGGAAAGATCAACTTGCTGATATCTTCATGAAGCCATTGCCGCTGCCTCAGTTTGAGGGTTGTCGTCGCAATCTTAATCTTCTGAATTCTTCAGACCATGGTTAAGATTGAGGAAGAGTGTTAGAGTTGTAGTTATACGTAAATACGTATTGTAACTTGTATACAATTGTACTTGTATCCTAAGAGGTTTTCCTCTATATATATATTGTCGTGGCCGACCCCTAGAAGTGTCGAAGCCCACAATACCAAAACCTTGTTTGCGTAATTGGACTACGTCTGGTCTCTATCCTTTTTATTCCAAAAATGGGTCCTCGATCAAAATGTCAGGGAAAAATGGGAGAACTGGTTGATTTGCACAAGTTCAAATATCTTGGCCTAACCTAATTTGTAGAAACCTGCGGCCTAAATTAAAGACTAATTCTAAACTAAAGAAAATAGAAATCGCGTAAGGCGCGTGCGTATTATATGAGTTCTAAAAATAAGGGCGAAGAAAAAGTCATGTATGATAGTGGTCAAAAGCCTTCCATAGAAGGGAATAGCAACCTGACTAGAAATTCATAGCATCCAGTTCGTTGATATCTCTATCTTTATCTACATGGATATTAACACGCACTATTCTTGAGAGTCAAGACACCGTTTTGCTTTAAAGAGCAAAATAAATCTCAGATAATTACTAATGCACCGTTGAGTACACTTCACAGATTCAATGACTATTCAACCCCGTCATCGAATGCACTTTTTTGACATCGCAGGAGATCCTCCGTGAATGATTCAAATGACAACAAACTGACACATGCATGTGATATTGATTTTTTTTATACTGTACAAAGGCAGATGCTCGCATACACGCATCTGTATGACATCCATTCTTGATATTAATCACACTGTCTTCTTAATGTCAACCCCCCCCCCCCCTCCCGAAGCAAGAAGTACACCACGGAAGTGGATACATTTTGTTCACTCAAATAAGTCCCCTCTTTGAATTCATCCCCCGGCATCCCCAAATCCCGAGAAAGGACGGTAGGCTACACCGGCTTAGAACTTTTCGTTGCCAACACCGTGTCGCCGAGGAAGAGGCCATGGTTCGAGAAGATGCACGCCGACATGCTCAAGTTCGACGACGAGTGATCTGGCGGCAACCGCCATTTCTTTTTTTGTATGTTAGCAAGTGTGATGGCATGACCACGGCCGAGATGGTGTGGTCGAATTTCCCGTCCCTTTTGTGTGCTGGCATGTGTGTCGGCCACTGGTAAATAAGCCAGCATGAACTGTTTGGTGGTTTTTTGAAGGCTGGCATCGTATGTCAGCCGTTGGCATGATGCCGGCATGAACTTTGGACGACCGCATGGCCGTCTATGGCCGCGGGCCTTTTCAAATTTATGCGCGGACATTAAATGAGTTACCCAAATAAAACAGGACAGAGCCTACCCAAATGGATAAAAAGCGAACAAAATCACCGTCCGTTTGGGTCGGCGCGTTGGAGTTGCTCTTGACTCCTCTTTCTCAATGTCCGGAGCGGCCTCACTTCACACACAACCCACATCATGCCTATATTCACATATTTTACACGCATGGTCGTTGCCCATGATGTAATACCCCTCCATCACACACACACACACACACACAAATTACAAGGTATATAGTTTGTAGGATCATGCTACAATAGAAAAATGGTACTCCCTATGTAAACTTTTATAAGAGCGTTTAGAATCTGTAGTTCAATTCTCGTCACGCTACAGAACTTTTGCGATTTCCCATTTTGCCCCTCCGCACTCACTTGATTCTGGTCGGTCGTTCCCCTCCCTAGCACTCCACTCTCGCTCCCCAAATCCCTAGCACTCTCTGCTCCTCCAATGTCGCCGGCCCGGCCAGCCGCCTCAAGCATCCCTCTCGCCCGCCTCGCCCGCCTCTCCGCCCACCTCGCCGCCCCCATCGCCGTAGCCGTGGTCGTCTCTTCCTCTCGCCCGCCAGCTCTTCTTCTCGCCCGCGTCACCTCTCTCGGTCTGAGGCAAAGATTGCGTTTTTAGTCAAGCGGAGGTGTGGCGGCAGCGAGGAGCAGCGGCAGGAGCTGTTCCACATGATGGATTTGAAGCAGGAGGACGCCGCCGTGAGCTGGAGTAGGAGGAGCGCGGCACGCGGCCTGCTCGACAACGGCGGAGTCTCGGCGCGTGCAAGGCCAACGCGGGCACGTGAAGTAGGATGGCGCCCTGCTCGGCGGCGTCCATGGTGGAGAAGCTTCAGCGACCTGGATCCGCTCATCAAGGCGGCAGGTGGCGTCGCTGGAGTCGCTGCCCATGGTGCAACCAGTGCGGACTCCGTTCACGTCTTGCTTTCGAGCAAAGGCCGGGCTGACGACAGCAGCGAAGCTGCTGGGCTGCCTGTACAACAGAGATGGCAAGGTGCACGAGCTTCTCTAGTCTCTATATTTCTCATCTGTGGCTTTATAGTTTTATCTCTCTGCCATGGCAAGTTGTGCTCATGTTCAGAGTAGGATGTTCAGTGCACATTACAGAGATGGTATAGTTTCGTGATTTACATTCTTGTGTGACATGTTCAAGGCACATGTTCGAGTAGGATGCAAGGTGTAGATGTTCACTTTGCCAAATGGCAAGGTGTACTTCTAAAATTCAGTGCACATGTTGAGATTAGGATGCAATGGTATCTTGATTTCAACTGAGTGTTTCTATAGCTGACTAGTTCAGGATGTTTGTACTACTCCATGATTAACTAGAGTACTCTTACTTACATTTGCAAACTTTCTAGGAGTTGTGGTTCAGCTGCTTAACTGGAATAATACTCACATCAAACTGTTTCTCTTGTGGATATGCTGCTCAGCCCAAAGATCAAACTGTTTCTAGGAGTATAAAGTTGCTAAGTTTCACTATAAATTGGCAAAAGAATCCCATGCCAAACAGTTGTGGATCTTAGTGTTGAAATAATCTCAAAAGCCAGAATGGGTTAGTTGGATGTAATGGCAAGCATAATGTTTCAAGCACATTAAACATTTATTTTATAGATTTGATCGAATTTGATGAAAACTTGTCAAAAATTCTTGTGTAGAATTTGACAGAAAACTTGTCAAAATTTTGTTTGCAAGATTAAATTTCAATTTAGTGCTTGTAGGACTAGGACTAGGAGTATGACTTGTAGTCTAGGACTAGGAGTCTCCTAATTTCATAAACTTCCATATTAAATTCAGAAACTATCATAATTTCATAAACTTAATATAAAATTCAGAAACTTCCATAATTTCACAAGCCTTTCCACACTAGTCAATGCCTTTTCACTACGAACATGGAGTACAAGCCTTTCCACACTAGTCAATGCCTTTCCACTACAAACATGGAGTACAAGCCTTTCTACACAAGTCATTGCCTTTCGACTACAAACATGGAGTACAAGCCAAACGCGGAATACTAGCATCTCCGCCTTTCCCATCCAAGCTCATTGGACATCTTGTTCTAGAATATCCATGGCATTTGCATAAACTTCACGGGGAAAGTGAATCCTAGGTGGTAGGATTCCTTGCCTTTCCAATCTATCCTTGCGCAAATGTGGAATTTTATATGAATTTTCCCCTCCATGGTTCATCACTTCTACCATGACGGTCTGAAGTGTAAGAAATATTCTGTTGAGTTTTCCGGCATCATATTCATCAAATTCTTCCTGCACACCTTGAATCAGTTCTTTAATAGTTGTTGGTGCTCTACAGTCGGTCAAAGACTCAAGGGATCTAAAATATCCAAGATCAAGTGCGTTTAGATCAGGAGAATTTGGAGGCTGGTTTATTATTTTAATGTCCATACCGGTTGTAGCAACAGCTTACGCAAACTCTGCATCACCGGGAAGAATGTGCGTTCTTGCATTATCTTCTTTGGATCAATATTGATTAGTATCATCTGCGGGCGGACTTCCTTTATTCCAGAACCACTTTTTCTATCATATACCTCCTCATTACCCGTCGGTTCACGTTGTGCAGACTTGATTTCAATGGTCCCTCTTGCTCTATAGTCACTTCTTCTAGCAGCAGGAATCTCTTGCACAAAGGGCCAGACACCAATTTTACCTGAGAATGTCATATTGCCTTCAGCGTCATATCTAGGTCGAGCAACAGCGGTCAGAAACATCACTTTCCCAATACAGTTTTTGTCGTGGAATTGTCACGGCAGATGTCCTCATGAAAGGACTTAGTCGTGGGGCCATCGAACGGGTTAACTTAGAGGGGTTAAAGCGGACGCAAAGACACAAGGGTTATACTAGTTCGGCCCCTTCGATGAAGGTAAAAGCCTACGTCTAGTTTGTAATGGGATTGATGTGATCTCGGTGACTAGGGAGCAATAGCTTCGCCTAAGCCTCGAGTTATAGTTGTCTGTCCCTAAACCGCCGCCGGGTCGTCCCATTATATACACGGGCTGACGATCCGCCGGTCTCTGAGTCCCGAGGCCGGCTCATACCGATGTCGGCTCGGTCTCTTCTTTCTCTTATCTTACAACAAGTTACATGGTTATGGCGGTTTTACCATTATGGGCCCTAATTCGCCCATGGGCTCCGGGCCTCTAAGCTCTATGGCGAATCGCCACCTTCTGAGTCTTCGTGGGCTCCAATCATGGCTGAGGGTGAACCGGCCCCTACAGGGCGGTTTATATTCAGTAGTTACATCCCCAACATTAGGCCCCAGATTGACTTGAACATGTTCATGTTAATCTTCAACATCTTAGAAAAACTCTGAATATCTTCCTTCATATTACGTAAACCGCCATCTGCTTAAACCGCCGTGACGTCATCCTCCGACCCCAAAGACAGAAAGCATCTTGACGTCATCTTCATTAAAGAAGCCCAAACAATAAGATTCCCTTCATTTAATACTGTCCCGGAAATCGAGGCGACCGCTGCGCCATTTGCCGCTTTCAACTCCTCGATTCTCACGCCTGTCAATTACTCTGTCTCATTATAAATAGACCGGAAGGCCCTTTCTCTTCTTCCTCCTTCCGCACTTCTTCCTCGCGACGCTCCAGCTCTGAAGCTCCGCCGTCGCCTCCGACCTCCGAACGGTGCCCCGGACAAGGTCAGCATCAACCTGGTCGTACGAGAGACTCTCGGGGCTCCTCCGCTGCTGTGCATCTGGTAAGGCTTTTCCTCATGCCCTAGATCTGCAGCTTAAGGCTTACATTGCTCGTTCCTAGGTGTTCATCCCTAGTCTCTTCATACCTGCTCGCCATGGCTTCTTAATCCAACCGTAGCATATATCTCGTGCGATAGCTGCTCCGCCTTGACAGCACTTCGCAAATCTTACTTTTACTCAGACCCTCTTGATAGAACGCCCGAACTTCCTTGTCCTTTATAAAGCTTGTATGGATCGCAGAAATTTTCCTTCTTGAATCTTGGTAGATCCAAATTAATTCTGTTCATGTGTGAAACCTGTTTACATCAACACTTAGCAGATTTTTCAGTTCTGTCTCTTCCTCCTAAGGGCGGTTTAAAATTTTTTGATAGCTAATCCGCCACACTCCATTAGTCCTCGCTAAACCGAAATTGGAACTGAATACCAAACTGCCGGTTTAACATTGAATAATATGCCTGAACCGTTAACGGTGAACCGGTCTTTACCTTTCCTTTCGCAGTTTTTTCTTCCGGAATGGCCAAACAATTCTCAGCTTGCAATTGGGTCCGGTCCAAGATCACTGAGCCGCAACTCAATGGGTATGTCACCACCGGCGCTTTAGCCTCCAAGAATGTCCTTCATTGGCGTGTTCCGGACGCCGAATGCCCTCCTGAACCTCAAGAAGGAGAAGTAATCGTATTTATGCAACACTTAGACCGGGGATTCAGCCCGCCCGGATCAAAATTCTTCCGGGATGTCCTCGCAAGTTTCCAACTCCATCCACAAGATATTGGTCCGAACTCTGTGTCCAATATATGCAATTTCCAAGTGTTCTGCGAAGTCTATCTTCAAGAAGAACCATCTGTGGAGTTATTCCGGGATTTCTTTCATTTGAACCGCCGTACGGAGTTTTCGGATGGTCCTAACACGGAACCGGGTGGCGTTTCAATCCGAAAAGGAAGGAAGTAGACTTCCCTCACGCAAAACACCATAGCCATCCGAAGATTGGAACCAAACCTGGTTCTATTGCGAATACCGCTCCTAACAGCGAAAACCCCTTGCCGGGTTACCGCCCTCACCGGCTTAGCAACCATCACCCATTGCCTTTACGCTTGACCGCCGCAGAACGGAAGAATTTTGTGCCTCAAATTATCCAGCTCCGGGCTCTGATGGCCAATGGCTTAACTGGCATTGACCTTGTTCGATGTTGGGTTTCTTGGGGCATCTTGCCATTAAGCCGCCGCCCCGGATTGATGCATGAATATACTGGTAGCGTCAAAGATCCTCAACGACGTCACGAGCTACCAATAACTGAGCTGGAAGTTATTGAGACAGTGAAAAGGATGCTCGATGAACCGATCTCCGTCTGCAGCCAAACCGGGTTGGCCCCGTTCTGTGTTTCCAACCAACCTCCTGCGGTAAGACTCCGCTCATCGCTCTATTGACTTTTTAATGCCTTATTGATATATATTAATCCTTGTTACTTCTCAGGCTAACAACTCCTTCAGGAAACGAACCAAACCGCCCCGGGGTCCTCGCGTAAAGTCCAAGACCACCAAGAAAGCTGGTAAGAGGAAAACCGCCGAGTCCTCTGAACCGCCGGAAGATGAAGATTCAGAAGCTGAGGTAAAACTTGATTTACTTTGTCCCTTTTTATCATTCATCCTATTGGCAGTCACAATTCCCAAGATGATGCTGAGGCCAGCCATGCCGATCTTGTTGAGATAATCCTTCTTTCTTCCAAATCTGATCTTGTACCGGTTAAAAGAATTCGCCGCACAGTCCGGAAAGTGAAAAAATCTCACTCCCGTGCTCATTTAAATCAAAATCTTTCTTTGAAGACACAGCAAGCTGAAGAATGCCGTACAACCCGGCACAGCGGTCAACAAATTACGTTGTCCGGTTTACCTGACACCCCAACCCGGAAGCGTCGTCCAGAGGTGATTTGTTCTCCTGAAAAGCGTTATCCTTTGAAAGGTTTCTTCCGATGTCCTCTCAATCCGTCTGATCCGAATTACCAGGCCTCTTCCAACTCATCTGGCGGTTCATCAACCACTCAACTGCCTCCTCTTAAAGTTGTTGCTGGGTGAGCATATTACTCTCTTTTTGCATTTGTCGGTTTGTCACACTCTGACTCCGAATGTTGCAGCACCAAGGCTCGCTTAAGTAAGAAGGCGAAGACCCTTGACCCTACTGCGGACGTTGATCCGGAGAAGACTCCAGAGCATCATGGCGAAAAGCCTGAAGTCGCGAAAGACAGCTCTGCCGGGTTTAACCAAGACGACAGTGCTAATCCGCCGGAGGTTGAACCGGCTGTCCAAGTGGAAACATCACATCCTGCTCCATTGAGTCCTGCAGCAGAACAGGTTTCAGTTGCTGATCCGCCGAGCCCGGGTATGAAAGCACCAAGCCCAGGAAACAATGCCAATCCGGCCAGTCCGACCAAAGATGATGATGTCGTAGTGACGGGCACCGCCTATACCGCCCCTGGCAATCCGGTTGCTCTATCAAAACCACGGCGCCAAGGAAGAGTCTCTGCCATGAGCAAAGAGAAGGAAAAACTGATCTGTCAGCTTATGACAATTCTTTGCCCAAGAATTTCACTCCGGCTTCCTTAACCGACTCTACACAATTCGTGACCTCGAAGCCGGTCTGGTGAATCTTATGAAGGAACGCTATGAGGTAAGGAGTTATGTCTCTCTTGTACTTACATTGTGTAGTAGCCCCCAAGGGCGGTTCAAGCGAGCATAGTTAAACCAGGACTTAATATAAAACTCATACGTCTCAAACTTGATCTTGTAGCCCCCAAGGGCGGTTCAACTTAGCATAGTTAAACCGGGACTATAAGTTGTATCACCGTAGCAAAACATGTTTGAGCAATTAGCCATTAGCCCCCAAGTGCCAAGTTCAATACATATTGAGCTTGGGACTTCATGATGAAACAACTAACGTGATCCCTTTTTATCAGTTGAGATATGCCAACAAACCGGACAGCTCAATGACCTTCGTGCCAATCTGGAGACCCAACAAGCGAAGCCTCCAAGGCCAAGGATGAGTTGAAAACCGCCTTGACCACTATGGAGCAGCTCAAGGAGTGGTTTAAATCTGAGCAGGCCAACTGGGAAACGGAGAAGGCCGGGTTGCTAAAACGGGCTGAAGATGCTGAAGCAGCTCTTAAACCGGTGACAGAAGAGCTCACTGGACGAAGGCGCCAGATTAACGCCATGACCTCTGCGATCTTTGGTAAGAGATGTTTCACCAAGGTTTGTGATTACTATTCTGTTTTGACATTTCCACCGGTCTAACCTGAACTTCTTTAAACCGGTATAGGGAAGCGTATTGACCATCTGGGCTCGGACATGCGGAAGAAGCTCAAGGCCGCATATACGCTGATTGAGCAATCAGATACCGGCACCCGGCGAGTCATATGTGCGACATCGTATGATAACGCAGCTCCGTCTTTGATCAAAGATACGCTGGACCCGGCTATCCATGATCCGGCACAACTTGAAGAGTTGAAACGATCCATGACTGGCTGGCACTTTATTGTCTCTAACTCGCGCCAAAGCATGGATAGCGGACCTTGATCCGGCTGACATAGCCAAGGGTTTCCACAGCGCTCAAGAAAATGGCGAAGCCTTTGATAATAATGCCCTCAAACGGATAACAAAGGAGATGCGTCCTCTGGCGAGTCAACTGGCAGCAGAAGCCAACCTGACGGTTTACCGCTCTTTCTATGATGCAAACAACGGTGGTGGAAGTTGTCATTCGGAAGTGCGTAACCTTGTTCCCCAATCCGTAAGCACACTTATGCCCCGACGTTGATCCGGCTGAGCTTATAAGTGAAGAGGCTGTCTTTCGTGCTTTAAACCGGATTGATCGTCCACCAATGACTTCCGGCCATTGGGTGATGAGGAGGAAGAAGCTGAACCGACGCTAGACGACCCATCTTCTTCACGTCAACCCGGCAAGGAAGCTTGATCCGTCAAGCCAGGTTGATGCATCATAAGCTGCTAGTCATGACACCATTCGAAATATTGGGCCTCTGAAGGCCTTGTAATAGAATAGCCATCACTTTTGTTTTGAATATGCCTTTATGCCTTCATTCTGCAACCTTCGCTGATACTTTTGATTGAATAATCGAAACCTTCAATCTATATTGCACTGCAATCACAAATTAAAACTGCCACGGCGGCTTGTGTCGCCACCGGCTTGTGACGCTCATATGTATATGTAAGGAAATATTGAGATATATGATCAAAATTTTGTGATACAAAAATACCTGCCAGTCGGGCATGAAGTTGGCTTAGCCAACACAAGCGGAGGTTGTATAAACCATTACCGTCAAAGGAGAAAACAGCTCCTGTGTTTATAATACCGGTTTACCATGTAAACCATGCCGGGTCATGTTAAGCCCCCTGTTACTCCATAATGGGATGTTAACAGGAAAAGTCAAACCGGAAAAGTTATTTCCGGATTAAAATAAACCGAAAGCCGTCAATTGGTAGTTGAACCGGTTTGAAAAAATGTTATCGGTTTAAAACGCAACAAAAATCAAATAACAATTTGTAGAAAGAGGCTTTCTTGAGCCGATCGGATGGTATTACCATGGTCGGACACGACCAAGCTCCCCATAAGGTGTAGCTACGGTTCAAGTCAGCCAGTCCCCAAGCTGAAACCGTGGCATTATGCCGATCAAGTGGCGTGGCAATGGTTCGGGTTCAACCAAGCCCCCAAGTGACTCTATGGCCTTAGGCCGATCAAGAGGCATGACTGGTTCAGACTTGACCATGTCCCCAAGTGATCTGGTGGCTTTCGCCCATCAAGAGGTGTGGCATTGGTTCGGATACGACCAAGCCCCCAAGTGACATCTAAAAGCTTCCGAAAAGGAAGCTCGGAAAACCGGAGGCCGTTTTAAGACAACAACTCCATGTACCCAAACCGGATGCTTACGTGAGCGGATACCCCGCTTTAGCCGAGGCTCGGTTTTATTGCTTTTATTCATAATATATACATTGTCATAATATGTACATAAGGAGAGCCGATGGCTCGGTATAATAAGGCGAAGATGAGCTATATTCCACGGCTGTTGGTCTCCTCTTCGGCGTGCGTGAGTCTTTATGCTCTCGAATATCGATCAAATAGTATGATCCGTTGTGCGATTCTTGCTGACCACAAAAGGCCCTTCCCAAGGTGGGATAGCTTGTGCATATCTGCGGTCTTGAATGAGCGAAGCACCAAGTCTCCTTCTTGAAAGGTTACGGTTACGACCCGTCATTTGTGATACCGACGATGATCCTGGCGGTAAATCGCCGGCGAGCAGCCGCCATATCTCGCTCTTCATCCGGTCGATCCAAAGCGTCCTGCCGTCTTTGTCTCATTATCTGCCTCAACATAGGCCGCCACACGAGGTGAGTCATGACGGATATCGGCTGGGGAGGACCGCCTCCGCTCCATAGACCATAAAAGCGGTGTGTATCCGATTGGATCTGTTAGGGGTTGTATTTATACTCAATAACACAAACGGTATCTCTTCTACCCAACAGACCGGAGTCCTCTGTAAAGGGACCATAAGCCGGTGCTTGATACCTCTCATTATCTCCTGATTAGCTCGTTACCTTGACCATTGGACTGTGGGTGAGCCTCAAGAAAGCGTCAAGCCGGATGTGCTCACGTTCACAAAACTCCTTCATGGCACCTTTGGACAAATTGGTACCATTATCTGTGATTATACTGTGTGGAAAACCAAACCGGAAGATCAACTTTTTGATGAACTGAACCACCGTGGCCGCATCACACTTGCCAACAGGCTCTGCCTCGACCCACTTTGTAAATTTATCAACTGCCACCAACAAGTGTGTCTTTTTGTCCTTGGACCTTTTAAAAGGCCCAACCATGTCCAGCCCCCAAATGCATAAGCGGCCAAGTAATTGGAATCATCCTCAATTCTTGGGCGGTATATGAGCACGTCTAGAAAACTTGGCAACCATCACATCGCTGACCAGATCTTCCGCATCGGCATGGGCGGTCAACCAATAAAAACCATGGCGGAACGCCTATAGCCACCAAGGATTTTGAACCGGCGTGGTGACCACAGTCCCCTTCGTGGATCTCACGCAATATTTCACAGCCTTCCTCGGGGACACACATCGTTGAAACGCATACGACACACCTGCAATGATGCAACTCGCCATTAACAATGGTCATAGACTTGAACCGCCCGAACTATCATCGGGCCAACATCTCATCTTCGGTAACTTCGCCCGGCTCATGTACGCCAAATAAGGGAGCGTCAATCCGGAATGACATGCGGGGCTGCCACCAACAGAGCCTCCGGATCGGGAATAGCCAAATCTGCTTCATCGGGGAGCTTGGTGACGGGTTGTGCGATCGTCAAGGAAGACATTAGGCGGGACGGTTTTGCGTTGAGAGCCCAACGGCTTAAAGCGTCCGCCGCTTCGTTCTTCCGTCGATCCACATGGTCCACGATAGCCTTTGAAATGACTCGCAACAACATCCACCTCCCGGCGATATGCGGCCATGAGTGGGTCTTTGGAATCCCAAGTGCCGGACACCTGCTTTGGGCCACCAAGTCCGAGTCACCGAAGCACTTAACCCGGCTTAGATTCATCTCTTTAGCCATCCGAAGACCATGGAGCAAGGCCTCATACTCAGCTGCATTGTTAGTACAAGGGAACAGTAAGCGGAGGACGTAAAAAAACTTGTCACCTCGTGGGGAAGTTAACACGACTCCAGCCCCGAGCCTTCCGGTACTGGACCCGTCAAAGTGGATGGTCCAATAAGTATGATCCGGCTTTTCTTCAGCGCTTGTAACTCCGTCCAATCATTAATGAAATCCACAAGTGCACAGGATTTTCTTGCCGTCCGAGGCATATACTTTAAACCGTCTTGGCCCAAGCTCTATCGCCCACTTAGCAATCCGGCCGATCGCCTCCCGTTACGTATGATATCACCTAAAGGGAGCTGGGCGACCACCGTGATGGGATGCCCTTGAAAATACTGCTTCAGCTTCCGCTTGCCATAAAAACTCCATACACCAGCTTACGCCAATGCGGATATCTGCCTTGGACTCAATAAGCACATCGCTGATATAATAAACCGGACGTTGAACGGATGCTCCTTCCTGCCTCCTTCGCTCTACCACAATGGCTACGCTTAATCGCCTGGCATTAGCGACAACATATAGCGAAGCGGCTCTTTGTCAATAGGAGCGGCGAGTACAAAGCGGGTTGGCCAATTGCCGCTTCAAGTCCTCCAACGCTTCATCGCCGGCGGGCTCCGGACAAAGCGATCTGTCTTCTTGACATCTGGTACAAAGGAATGGCCTTCTCTCCGAGGCGGCTGATAAACCGGCTCAGCGCAGCAATCCGGCCCGCCAATCGCTGGACATCATTGATACACTTTGGCTTAGCTAGGGAGGTGATAGCTGTAATCTTCTCCGGATTAGCTTCGATCCCCTGTTGGACACAAGGAAACCCAACAACTTACCTGCCGGAACACCGAAAACACATTTGGCCGGGTTAAGCATCATCTTGTACACCCGCAAGTTGTCAAAGGTTTCTTTCAAATCCTCAATCAGTGTTTCATTCTTCCTTGACTTAACCACAATATCATCCACATAAGCATGTATGTTACGGCCGATCTGTTCATGCAAGCAATTACATGCATAGCCGATAAGTTGCTTGGGCGCTCTTGAGCCCAAAAGGCATAGACACATAGCGTAAGGCTCCAAAGGGAGTGATAAACGTTGTCTTCTCCTGGTCCTTAACCGCCATTTTGATCTCGATGATATCCAGAATATGCATCCAAAAAACTCAAACGCTCACAACCCGCCGTAGCATCAATAATCTGGTCAATGCGGGGGAGGGCAAAAGGATCTGCTGGACAAGCCTTGTTAAGATCTGTGTAATCCACACACATGCGCCAAGTAGCGTTTTTCTTAAGGACCAGCACCGGATTAGCAAGCCACTCTGGATAGAAAACTTCAACGATAAAACCTGCTGCTAAGAGCCTGGCAACCTCCTCTCCAATGGCCTTACGCCTTTCCTCGTTAAACCGGCGAAGGAACTGCTTTACCGGTTTGTACTTGGGATCAACATTAAGAGTGTGCTCGGCGAAGTTCCCTCGGTACACACGGCATGTCAAGGCTTCCATGCAAAAATGTCCCGATTCTCACGGATGAACTCGATGAGCACGCTTTCCTATTTAGGATCCAAGTTGGCACTGATGATGAACTGCTTGGACGAATCACCGGGTACGAAGTCAACAAGTTTAGTCTCAGCCGTCAATTTAAACTTCAGGGTCGGATCATGCTCTGTAGTTGGCTTCTTCAACGGGGTCATATCCGCCGGATCAACATTATCTTTATAGTACTTTAGCTCTTCGGTGGCACAAACCGACTCTGCGTAAGCCGCATCACCTTCCTCAGACTCTAAAGCGATCTTGCGGCTCCCATGAACCGTTATCGTTCCTTTGTGACCAGGCATTTTTAGCTGCAAATAGACATAACAAGGCCGTGCCATGAACTTGGCATAAGCCGGCCGCCCAAACAGGGCGTGGTAAGGACTTTGAATTTTCACCACTTCAAACGTCAATGTTTCCGATCTGAGTCATGTTCATCCCCAAAGGCCACCTCGAGCTATTTTACCAACCGGATATGCTGATTTGCGGGCACCACACCATGAAACACCGTATTGGACGGCTTGAGATGTTTATCTGTTAACCCCATCTGACGGAAGGTCCGATGTCTGAGGATGTTGATGCTGCTCCCTCCGTCCATAAGCACCTTGGTGAACTTGTATCCTCCCACCGAGGCGCCACCACTAGGGCTAGCTGACCCGGATTGTCAACCCGGGAGGATGATCCTCTCTACTCCACACAATAGGTTGCTCGACCAGCGTAGGTAATGAGGCACAGCCGGTTCAACAACGTTATTTGCCCGCTTCGAAGTTTCCGGTCTCGCTTGTCCAAGCTAGTGGTGAAGACGTAATCGCCCACCATTCAACCGCTTCGGATTGCTCGATAACCCGTGTTCTTTGCTGCTGATTGTAACCACCTTGGTTGTTACGATTGTCTTGATTGTTACGATTGTTACGCCGCCCGGATTACCATTAAACCACGGACGAATTTCCTCCACCGTAACTGGGCGGACCACGAACCGCCGCCGGGCCGCCAGATCATACGGAAAGCGTCGGAACTTTTGAACTCCTGCATAATGTAACAATCCTTCCAGAGGTGGTTTGTTGGCGCCTCCTTCATCCCATGCTTGGACGGGGTTGATTCAGCAGATAATTCAACGGTCCGGATTGTGATTAAGCGCACCACCTCGGTTCGGATGTTTACCCTTGCGCCGTTGGCCCTTGTCCTGTGCGTTGGTGTTGGCTACAAAGCCCATGTTACCATTCGCCTTACGCTTGTTTCCTCCATTACCTGCCGAGTGATGCTGTTGACCTCTGGAGTTGTTGTTCTGTTTTCCCTTCCCTATTTCATCCTCCTCCTCGGACTCGGGATCCTTGGTACTATCAGAATCATCATACTTCACTAAAACGCCCATGAGAGTGCCCATGTCATTGCAAAAACGCTTCATGCGACCCAGCTTCAATTTTAAAGGTTTGAACCGGCAGTTGCCCTCTAGGGTTAAGATTGCAGAATCAGTGTTGATCCGGTCTGAAGAATGTAGAACTTCTGAAACGCGGCGCACCCAATGGGTTGTGGATTCTCCCTCAGCCTGGACACAAGCCGCCAAGTCCACCACAGACATGGGCTGCTTACAGGTGTCTTTGAAATTCTGAATGAACCGGGTCCGCAACTGGGTCCATGAGCTGATGGAATTGGGTGGCAAGTTTTTCAACCAAGAAATGCAGGCCGTGCCTTCAAGCATCATGGTAAAATACTTTGCACATGCAGCTTCATCCACATCCGGCATCTCCATGGCCATCTCATAGCTTTCTATCCATGCTTCGGGCGGATCGGCGGTACAATTGGGCACCTTGCGTGGCCCCTTGAAATCTTTGGGCAAGCGTATATTGCGTAAAAGCGGGGGCGAGGCAAAGGCACCCCCAAAGAGCTAGATGTAACTCGAGGCTCGAAGATAGTCGGTCGAACCGCGCAAGCTGATAATCCCGATCTTTGTCTTTGCTAACTCGGCCCCCTCGTGCCTGGCCGGTCCACCACCTCTTGAGCGTTTTGAAACCACCCGCGGGTTGTTGCCGCTGAGGTGCACCGCGCTGCGCATTGACACGGCCGGCGGTTCATCTGCATGCTGCTATAGCTCCGGCTCGGGCGGGGTGGAGTGGATCCGATCGCGGCTGTATGAATACGCTTCTGTTGGACCAGAGCCGTCCTAAGGAGCTCTTTGACCCGGCGTGTTTCCACCGTGGTGAATCGCCGATTGGAATCGCCTCCAACCGCGCAGCGCGCAACAAGGTTATCCATCGGGTTGGAGTAGTGACACGGAGGTGTTTGCACAGCTTGGTAGCGCCGGCATGATGGCGAGGTAGATCTATCACACGAGGCTGAATCGGTAGCGCCCGTCAGTGCTTCCGCCCGGTTCACCACCGGCGGCGGATTACTGCTCCCTGCTCACAGGGTGTTGAAGAGGTATCTTCCCTCGAAAACCGAGGGCAAACGGGATCTGTACTTTCTTTTCATGACTTCATGCGACGCGTTCTGATCCAGCATGAGCCTATAAGCCTGCGCATCCAAAGCGGCCCGCTCTGCCACCATCCTAGCGTTTGTAGCTGCCAGATCCGCTTTAGCCTGAGTGATTTGCTCCTTCACCTTTGCAATCTCTGTGTTATGCAGATCTTGATCTGCCGGGTTAGCCTCTGCCATGAGCACAGCCAACGCATCAAATAGTTCTGATAAAACTTGAGCCGGCGGGCGCACAGGGCCTCCTGCCCCGGCTGCCACCGCCGCTGTCGAACCGGCGACCATTGTCGCGGCGGTTGAGGAGTGAAGCGTCGCTTGTGTACCGGCCATGAATATTCCAACCCGGTTGGGCAGATCAAAGGGGTCCGGAATACTGTCACCGTCGGAACAGCCCCCAATCCGGCCATCTTGCGGTGATACGGAGATTCGATTTCTCCGGTCGATGACTCGTCATCCGAGTAGACAACGGTTTCGCCACGATGCGATCCGTCCTCGTAGTTTCTTCCGTGGATGACTCCCAAAGCACGCTGATGTACCGGTTTAGCGAGGCAGGTGTTTCGCCACGAGCCGTCTCGGCGAGGTCGGTGCAGATGTCCGGCTCGAGCCACGGCTCACCGATCTTGCCGATGAACACGTGTATGCTACCAAAGGGACCCGGTACCCGTACTCAATCGAGCGGCCTCGGGGCCCCAGCACTGCATCGTCGATGTAGAGCTTGCGCGACGACTCTTGGTCATCCGGCCCACGCATAGCCTTCGAGTCCTTGAACTTGCCCTCTAAGATCATCAAACCATCATGCGATAGCCCACGGTGGCGCCAACCGTCGTGGAATTGTCACGGCAGATGTCCTCATGAAAGGACTTAGTCGCGGGGCCATCGAACGGGTTAACTTAGAGGGGTTAAAGCGGACGCAAAGACACAAGGGTTATACTAGTTCGGCCCCTTCGATGAAGGTAAAAGTCTACGTCTAGTTTGTAATGGGATTGATGTGATCTCGGCGACTAGGGAGCAATAAGCTTCGCCTAAGCCTCGAGTTATAGTTATGCATCCCTAAACCGCCGCCGGGTCGTCCCCTTATATACACGGGTGGCGATCCGGCGGTCTCTGAGTCCCGAGGCCGGCTCATACCGATGTCGGCTCGGTCTCTTCTTTCTCTTATCTTACAACAAGTTACATGGTTATGGCGGTTTTACCATTATGGGCCCTAATTACGCCCATGGGCTCCGGGCCTCTAAGCTCTATGGCGAATCGCCACCTTCCGAGTCTTCGTGGGCTCCAATCATGGTCGAGGTGAACCGGCCCCTCTGTAGGCGGTTTATATTCGATGAGTTACATCCCCAACAGTTTTTGTTCGAACAGTTACGACGGGTCATCTTCCTCGGGAGGAGGTAGTAGCATCTGTTCATTTTTGTCATATAGAACCACTTTTCGTCAATATGCACAATGTTGTGCATACTGATGAATTTTGGTCTTGGAGCTGCTAAGGTGGTCTCGTCAAGCATTGACAAACAAAACTTGATCCTTTCTCTTTTAGTCTTTTCTTTCAAGGATGGCTTCAAACGATTGGAGTGCCTTCTAATCTTATGAAGCTTGAGTTTCTTGTAGAGTGTAGTATGGTGACACCCAATTGACGAGCAAGTGACACGAGAGTCGACCTTCTATTCAAAGGAACTGTGGGGATTTGGGATAGAGTATCATCTTTTCCTTTCCTTCCGCATCTTTGTTTCCTTCTGCTGGATACATCCACCTCTTGACCAAGCGCTTTTTGTTGCTCTGCTATCGTCCAGATTTTCCGAATATGTTGAACACCAACTTGAAAAATTTGAGCAACATCCTTCCTGTCATTTCTTTTGAACTTGCCACCCCTAGCCAGATGCAAGGTATGTAGTTCCATGTAGGCAGCATATCTACGCTCATCATCATTGAATTTCTTTGCCTCGCAATTGATGACCACCTCTGATGGCAAAAGAAAAAGAAACTTAGGGAAATGATGGAGGCCTTGATGATCACAAGATAGACCACATGTTGCGGGTAGCTAGCTAGAGTGGCTAGCGGTGAGTACTGCTGCTTGACCATGCACCGCTTCTTCTTCTTGGAGTTCCATGTCAACTTCTTCTTGGAGTTCCATGTCAACGTCTTCTTGGAGTTCCATGTCAACTTCTTCTCGTGCAGGTTGAGTACTTGCTTGAGGTCCGAGTTCATCCTCTTACGGTGGAGAACAATTCAGGTCAAGGTTCAACATCTTCGTGTTCTTTATTCTTTGTTGTTGCTTGAGCTACTGCTTTATTCTTTCTTCTTTGTGTTTGTTCTTTGGAGTACTTGCTTGAGCTACTGCTGCTAATTTGTTGATGGAGTACTTGATTGAGCTGCTGCTGCCATTGTGTTGCTGCTTCTCTTGCTTATATCTGCATGAACAAGTCCATCAAATGACACAATCTTGATTTATATGGTTGAGAACTGGTTAAGTTTATAAGCTAAAACATCATATATGCAGATGTTTGAACTCTCGATAATAAATTTATATGGGGTATCATTAGATGCTGCTGCAAAGATTCATAGTAATGTTGTTGTAGAGACAAAATGCACCTTTATAGTACTCCTTTTATTTATAAAGAATCCATACGAAGTTTCTTTGAGTGTAAATTCTGCTAGCTGGTAATTTTAGTACAGACAAGTGCTATATATGATGTTCACGACCCACAGTCGGTAGGAGTACAATGCTCTTACAAATGTTGCATACTGTAGAAATTAAACTTGTGAATGTTGTACTCATACTTTTCTAGAGATTCATGTTGTGACATCCACAGTTGATCCATTTAGACAAGGAGTATTGTGCAGTAGGAGTACAATAGTCTGTATTTTGACAGACAAGTGCAGCATCCCATAGTGAATTCTCATGTAAATTATGTAAATAATGCATAGATAGACAAGTGCAGCATCTCATGGAGTAATTTCTATTGTTGTGCAAGGGGCGAGGCGAGGAGAACCTGCCTGGAGACAACGTGCTGCGTGCGACAATGACAGGCAGTGGGCTGGAGTGCGGCCGGGACCAAGGCTGAGGGGTGGCGACCAATCTCGCGCGGCGACGACGAGGTCGTGCTGGCTGCGACCAAGCTTGTCCTCTTGTTCTGCCTCAATAAGTGTTGCTGCTTGTCCTATTGCACCATAATTACTCTGAAATTTTCCAAAAAAGCAAGTTTAATACTCCAAAAAGGGAAAAACAAACAAACCATAGATCTTATCTCTAGGTTGCTTAACCTTGAAACACCGTATCTTCTGCAATGTACACCTGCATTTAGTAGTAGTAATGCCATCTAGATAATGCAATAGTAGTAACTGAAACTTCCATGTGAAGTTAACTGAAACTTCTGCATTTGTACTCTGTAAGATTCTAGCTGTAGAGACAAAATGCTCCTTCATTTGATTAGCATTTAACTACAGTAACGTTTAGATTGGTTGCAACAAACAAAATACAGATATGTCAATGAGTAAATTTCTTATTAATATGGTCCGGTTGCAGAAATACAGATCATTTAACTCTAGGATCCATAATGCATTAAACAAAATTAAAACAATGTACTGGTACTCATTTGGTCAATCTGCTACTGTACTCATTTGACAGATTTGTATTTTGATATAATCCATTTCATAGTGATGTTTCTTGACACACAAGTGATATTGTGCAGACAAGTGACAATTCTTCTTTAAATTACAAATGTTGTATTTACAAGTAACTACTCCATGTTTACTTCTCACTGTTTGCAAATGAGTAATGTTTCGACAAGGAGTACTGTGCAGTAGGAGTACAATACTCTGTTTTTTGACAAACAAGTACAGCATCTCATGTGTGATTATGCATTTATCTGAACCAATGCATTTAATTGAATCTATGTCGAATCTAACTGATCCGTGTACTGATACTCCAGTCTGTTTGCAGAATTTACAGTAAAATTTACTCCAGGGAGCAAGATCACATTACTGCAGTTAGGTACTCCCAGTTGTAGTTCATGATTTACTTGAGCAAGATCACATTACTGCAGACAAGTACTCCATGTTGTAGTTCATGATCTTACTGTAACTACAGCATGAGAACATGGAAGTAATTCTTACGTAAATTCATCTGTACATTCATGGAGTAATTTCTGTTGTTGTGCAAGGGCGAGGCAAGGAGAACCTGCACGGAGACCACGTGCTTTGCGTCTTGGCGGCAGCAGGAGTAAATTTGGTAGCGGCGTGGACCAAGCCGAGGCGGCGACCAAGCCGGCGGAGGCGACCAAACTAAGCGCTGGCGCGGGGCAGCGCCTGGATGAAGGGGCCGAGCGCCGACGAAGGGCCGAGCGCTGGATGATGCGGACGGCAGCGTGCTCGTGGAGGAGGGGACGGCGCAAACTCTTTGGAGGAGGGGCGGCACAAGCTTACGGAGGAAGACGATGACCACGAGCTCTTGGAGGAAGACGACGGCCTTGAGCTCTGGAGGATGGGGCAGGCGCGAGCTCCTGGGGATGGGGGACGGCCTTGAGCTCCTGCAGGGAAGGGGCAGCCTTGAGCTCACAGGGGATGGGGGACGGCCTTGAGCTCCTGGAGGAGGAAGACAACGCAAATTTAAATCGAGGGTAAAATGGTCCAATTCGCCATTTGTCAGTTGTGTCCTAAAATTCTAAACGCTCTTATAAAAGTTAGGGAGTAGAAAATACGTAGCTTAAAGGTATTGGCTACAATTTAAAAGATGTAAAAGCCTTTACAATTTGTAATCTTAAGACACACAGCCCGTGTGGGTACAAGGTACAGAGGTGATAACCCCCTCCCCTCCCCCTAACTTCAAATTACTCATTCTGTTTTCAATTCGCATGATCTGTTTTCAATTCGCTTGAATTTCTTTGACTTAGGTAAAATTCTGTTATATTTGATTTATTAGCATCTACTACTATATATATTTTCATAAAAAGGAGTTTGAGTTATGACAAAGCTAAAACTGCATGTACTTCTACAATAAATAAAATGTGAACGCACGGAGTACATTGGGTAAAGCTTCCATGTGCTGAGACCAAGCGACTGTGCAATAAAATTGGCATTGACATGGCACCAATCATTTATTTATACTATAGATTAAGCTAGAATCTCGGTATATACATATCATGTCAGCACCATTTTAACTTATCTCAAATACTGATATTCAGTCGCCTCCCAAAAGGCAAAGTTCATTAATTTTGTCCCGCAAGTTCACTAATTTTGCTCGCACAAAATAGAGACGTTCTAAATGATTATTACCGCCATTTTTATTTATTTATATGGAGCAAACTCAGGCAAACCCTGACGATCTTCAGCCATCTTCAGTTCAGCACAGTTCCCAGCCATCCTCGTTGGAAACCCGCTGCCTGCTGTTGTCTTCACCCACTGAGCTTGCACCTTCACTGTCACAGCCATCTAACATTTCAACCTTTCTCCCGTCGACATCCGGATCCTCAGCCACAGGCCTTGCAACTTCAGCGACTGTATGTTTATCTTTAGACTCAACGGCTTCAGTGGTCCTGTCTGACGAACTAGCACTCCTGTGAAGCGAAGAATGCAGCGAAGAGGAGAGACTTGACATTGTTGATCGCTGCAACTTGCTCCAAGATAAGCGCTCATCCACTATTTGCTTGAGTTGAGACACATCCTCGCAAATGACAGCCATCTCACCTCTGCATAAGGACAAGGATATGTTTCAGTCCTCCGTCTATAAACTGACACAGCATTATCAAGAATCTAAATTTTTATAGTTTGACTGATCCTTCAGATTAGATGCCTGAACAGTTCCAAACATCACACTGAAATAACAAACAAAAAAAAACAAATGGAATACTCACGATTTGTAAATAGATGATGCTGAAAACATGGGCATGGTTCCCACTTCCCAATGTCTAACTTTAACATTATTCTTTGTACTAATATGTCGGGCGATAATATACATAAAAATAGTTTGCATGAAAACTCTAATAGAACATATTCCCCTTGCCTTCTCAGAAAGAATAGTTTGCAAAAAAAAAAGTTTTTGCTGTCTCTGTAAGCTATGTAAGACGTTTTTGCAGTTCAATTCATATTAGTGTAAAGAGGTGGTATATTAGTTGTCCACCCAGGGAAGTTTGAATGCATGAGTTCTAAAATGTCACTTATTTCTGAACAGAAGTGCTACACAAGAACCATCTTATTTACAATGTCATTTCTTGCTTCACTGAGAAGACTATTATATATTGTCTGAAAAATAGCCAAACTACATAAGCATAATGCTGACATTAAAAGGTGCAAGAGTAGTAAGCATGTTGTTAACTTCCAAAGATGGCACAAGATAATCTGAAGTTCCAGAGTCATCGAAATTCAGTTTAATTTCAGAGATAATTAGTTAAATACGCTATAGGGCAGTCTTGCTATGGAAAACTTTAGCGACACGAAGTAGCTGACATGAAATGATAACTTACTGTAGTGTATCAACAATTCGACCCCGCTCAACCAAGAACTCCTTCAGCTGCACATCCAACAATACACATGCACCATTAACAATTGAAATCAATTTCAAACTAATTCATAATATGGGCTCCCAACACATACTACTTCTAGCAGTGCTAAAAGACAGATGTGTATAAACTCCATAAGAACAACACTACCCATAAAACCTTTTCTAAGACCGCATAAATAATGATAATCAGTAATCCCTCTGTTCTATATTAAGTGTCACTGATTTAGTACAAACTTTAAATCAGCGACGCTTAATATGGAACAGAGGGAGTATCAAACATAAAGAAGCATTTTTACCTTTAAAGGGATTAACTATTGCTCTGTAGATTTAATTAAGAGACACTTTGAGCAGTACCCATAAAAGATTTTATTATACAGTAAATAATGATATTCAGTATCAGATGTTGATAGCAGTCCAAATTTATATTATTTATTATCAGGAAAGTTACAGACACAAAGGTAAAGCATATAAAGGCTGCATGGAAATACCTTCAAATTCTCCTCCGCTTCTTTCTGCAACTTTCTTGATTCTTCAACAATGGAATTCATCTCCTTTTCCTGTTCACTAAGTAGTGCCTGAGCAGAAGCTTCCTTTTCGTCTTTTTCCTTCACAGCTGCTTCATATTCCTGTTGTGCAGCAACCAATCTTTCCTCGAGAGTTTGCCGTATCTATATAGATCAGATCGGAGATGTGTTTAGATGCAACTCAACTTTTATAATCTAAAAATACTTCTGCATCTCAATATATCCAATATGAACTTTAATTTTTTTAACTTGTACTCCCTCTGTAGACTAATATAAGAGCGTTTAGATCACTACTTTAGTATTCTAAACGCTCTTATATTAATTTTCGGAGGGAGTACTAGGTAATTATGCTTTCTCATAAAATTAATTTGTGTAACATCATTAAAGGACAAATAAAACATGATGGACCATCCATTCCATGTTCTGTCAGGAAGCTCAGTAGATGAAGACCATCAAACAAAGCATTAAGATAATACCTCTTCAATAACAACTAGATAACTATTCCTCTCGCCTGACAGCCTCTGAAGTCGAGATTGGAGCTCCCGCGCCTCCGTGGTCAAAATAGATCTCTCGCCGAAAACCTCACCAGCATGCTGCATATAGCACAATTGATGACTCCTTTAGGCTAGGCAACTAAAGAGTTCTCTCTTTTATAAAGTTTGATCAGGGGATAAAAGGACAAACCATATCATTTGCTTCTTTTGCATGATTCAACATTTCTTTGAGCTCCTCAACTTTGGTGAGAATGCTTGTACCAGAAATAGATGATTCACGCTTGGCTACTTTAGCTTTTTCTTCAAGAAGTTCTACATCCTCTATCATCCTAGTAACCAGCTCAAGTGAGGGTAACAGATCGTTCTGCATTAATGTCACAGCAGAAGAATAAGTGTCCAACTTCAGCAGTTATCGGCGAACCAGTCACTATAATATACAAGGTGCATTTTGCATCTTAAATTAATCAGTGTACATAGTTTTTTTTAATTCAGAGAGTAAACTAAAACAGATAAATCATGGTCGATTCAGTTTCTTGCACAGGAAAAAAATTGATGTGGCAGATGATTATCTCTATGGCAACTTCAGAAAGTTTTAAGATTATATCTCCCTAGTACACTAGTACAGACCTTAAGTGGTTGTTTGGATGGGGGGATTAACGTTGGATTTTCATAAAACAAGTTTTCAGCTGATTTTTAGTAAAACGGGTATTATTCATTTTTCTGGGCAAACCCTGTTTAAGAAAAACTTTGTTTGGGCTACGAGAGGGTGAAACCAGCGAGCGCTGTTCCTTGTTTGTTTTGGAGACCGATTCAGCTGATGAGTTTGTTGAGGAAGGAGCGGAGAGAGAGAAATCTGTTACGTCAAGTTTTCTTTAATCCCGTTTTCACAAAAAGCGAGTAATACTTGTTTTGATAAAACGCAGTTTCCCAGCTTTGTGAAAACAGAATTATCCTTATCCACGTTTTTGTTGGAGGGCCCAAACAAGGTTTTAATCTGTTAGACGGTTACACGGGATCACGGAAAACCTGTTCGGCTAATCCTACCTATCCAAACAAGGCCTAAGGGTGCCAGTGCCTAGTTTTTAGCTCCTTAGACACTGAAAGAGCTGTTAACTGTTCAAAATATGAGGAAACTGTAGGTAGAATGCGGCTTGCAAGAAGTTAGTCTAGGATGGATCGAAGTGTGGCTCCTAGACCAGCAATAAGGCAGTTTATTTTCTACTATAAGTTTGGCACGCCATCCTAAGGGGATGCAAGTGGCTAATATGCCGAGAATCACTGACAATGACCCAAAGTGATTCCAGTCAACCTACTACAGCCTAGACTTGACTAGTGACTACAACAAGTCAGCTAGCACCAAATGCATATTGCTTCAAGAAATGCAGCTGAATCTCCATACGATCATATCAGTAATTCCTGCTACTCATTTCTGCTATAAGTGCTTCTGAATCCGTTGACTCAAATGGTATTTTTAGCATGATCCTTCTTTCACTTCATTTCAGTTATTCAGTGCATGAAACATAATCTATTGAGGTTAGCTTGTGAGTTTAAAGCAAAACATTCTCTTTTAACACAGTGCCCTTCATGTCTAACCTGCCAATTTGATCTATATATACTACTACTAACACAAAATGCCAAAGTGGCTTCATTTTTCTTCTTCTTACATTTGGTAAGCAAGTCATCAACCTAGATGTAAATATTCATGCCATGCAATTTTTTCAAGATAAAGGAAAGGGTGTGCAACTAAGTATAATCCACATAACCACAGGCACGTGTAACCATACACGCATGCAACCACATGAGAGTGATGTGCCCAAGAAAGTGTATATACAACAAATCTTTTGAAAAAAGCCAGCATGGTGGGAGTTCACATAATTGGAGTACCTTTTTGTTTTTTGCATCAGCAATGGAATCCTCAAGTGACTCAATACTAACAGAGTGGCTTGAATGAGTTGAAGCCATGGAGGCAAAGTGATTCGAATTCAAATCAGGTATCAACTCACTTGAAGAAGACAAGAATGTGTCACCATGCTCAACTCTATCCTCGGAGTTGTAATCAATGTCAGCACAATTGTTATCCATGTGTACTAAGACTCCACCAGAACCAACAAAGGATTCTTGGGTGTCTGGAATAGGAAAATCCAGCGCAGGTGCAAGGGTGTCTTTTTCAGTACTGAGAGATTTAGGTGAGACTACACATTCAGGAACACATTCAGGATTATCCTGGGAAATGCAATCGCCAACTGGGACTGTGATGTCAAAATCTTGCTCTTGGACTTGTGCTACATTAAGATTTATGCTGTCGCTCCCATTTTCCCTCATGAGTGATTGAACAATATATTCACTTGATAAAGATCCACCATTTCCAACTTGATTAGCTGAACGATCTGAGTAACACGATTTTAAGAAATCTTCAAGGGTCATAGTGCGCTGCTGATGTTCAGCGTCAGAGATGGATTCCCCAAATGGGCCTGTGATGTCCTCATCATGCGCAAGGACTTGAGCAACATTAAGATTTATGCTGTCATTGCCATTTTTCCCCAGGAGTGATTCATCAATGTATTCACTCCACAAAGACCGACCATTACATGCGTTTAAGAAATCTTGAACGGCCAAATCACACTGCTTATCATTAAGTGCAGGCACAGAACAGGAAGGGAAATCTAGTTGTCCATTCATCAATTGTAATGATGAAGTCACATCTAGTTGACCCACAACATTTTCTTGCACGTCGGTTGTGATTGCAGAATCAACATTTCCATTAGCTTCATCAACATGAATATCAGAACCTGATTTGACTCCATTCATTAGCATAACTTCAGAAAACGGGAAAGGTTCTAATGAGTATTATATATCAGAGAAAATGTTCTTGCAATTTATTGAAGATAAGGACTTTGTACAGATTAGCGCTGAAGTTAAACCCACATGAGCTCAATGAGCAAGATAGAAATTTAAGTCAAGAATAAGAAAGCCCATATAACACAGCCTTTGGGTCGTTACTTAACACTTGTATAATTGTAATAAGTTAAATTGCAAAACTGGCAGTACTATGTTTCTACCCAAACCACCAAGTGCTTACTGCTACATGAGTTAACTTTGGGACCACAGCTTATCCTAAACCCAGAAGATCCCAAACACTATCCCTACACAACGATAAAACCTATGCATGCAAACATTTCGATTAGATCTAAGATAATCAATAGAAGCACCCTGATGGAGCGTCTTTTACACTAAGCATAGATTGGCCCATAATCTCAATCTTTTTACTTACCAGCAGATGATGAAGTTCCTGTCTCACCCACAGTATGATTAGCAGATAAATGTCTGAATAAATCTTTCGTAAATTCCGCAGGTTCATGATGGGCACCAGAAATTCCAACTGGACCTGTCATAGATAGCATGACTTCATCAAGGACAGCTGCCACCGTGAAATCAACATCTTTATGGCGCTCTATAGCGAGAGCCTTCAGCATACAAGGATCAACTAATATCAGTCTTTATACTTACCAGCAGATGATGAACTTGCTGTTTCACGCGCAGCCTGATTCGCAGATAAGCTTCTGAAAAAATCATCCTTAGATACCGCAGCCTCCGGATGGAGGCTAGAGACTTCGACCGAACCTATCATAGATGGCATGACTTCGTCAAGGACGGCGACCACAGCAGAATCAGCATCTTTATGGTGCTCTATCGCGACAGCCTTCAGCATGCGAGGATCAACCTGCAGAAAGGGCGCACAAAAAGCGTCACCACTTAGACGGCAACCATGGGCAACCCAAAAACTAAATGGCTTATTATTACCCATGCGAAATACGCGAAATTCCCCTAACAAGAATAATCGAACCCTTTCAGAGGCAGTATGAATCGATCTACAAATAATCCTACTAGTTCCGCATGAGATTAAAATCAGACCCCGCCCCGCCTCACGGTAAAATCCTGGTGCGTCCGAATGGAAATCCACTATTCCCAATCTGTAACAAGTTTCCTCCCACGGGTGTAATTGATTACCAATAACCCAAACCCTCGCCTCGCCCCGCCGCCGAACAAAATTCCAATCATCCCCCGTTCCTCATCCGCGCAACGCCAATATCCCCATGTGAGACGGAAAGGCGGATCGGGCGTACCTGGGGGAAGAGCTCGCGGAGTGAGCGGAAGACGGTCATGTGGTCGCCCATCTCCGAACCCTAGAAGTCAAGGAACCAGGATCGGCTATGATTTACAGGAGCCCGGCCACAGGTGGATGGTTCCGGCTGCGCGGAGGGGGGAGGGATTAGGGTTTGGGGGATTCCTCTGATCGCGGGATTGGAGGGGAGGGAGGGAGGGACGGGAGGAGGCGAGTTGGAGTGAAGAAGGCGAGCAAGAGAGGAGGCTGCACCCGGGATAGAGGCCGAGAGAGACCCGCTCAGGGCCGAGCGGTGTGGTTTTACCGGCTGGGCAGCAGCGCTTGGGTTTTACGTTTAGGCCCTCCGTGTATCTTCTTTCTGTAATAATATCTAGATTTCCTAGTAGTCAACTAAAGTTAGACAATATTCTAAAATTTCTTCATTTATTTATTGTGAGGAAACTTACGATCTATTTCATCATGTCATGGCATTACAAAGAACACAAATGTTATATCCATGCCGTACCGAAGGCGCACCACCGTCATTGCCCCTCCCTCACAGTCTTACCAAACTTGTTGTAATAGACAGTTGGAAAGTTACCGTGGGACTACAATATTTTTTAGATATATAATAACTACTCGATCTTCGTTGGAATCACAAAACTTAGATATATGATTGGCCAAATTGACTTAGAAAAAGGATTGTCTTTATCAAGAAGAAAACCCCGTAATAGTACATGACAAGTAAAGGTGAAGGATGGTCTCGAAAAAGAATACAGGTGACTGAATTGGACCGCCATTGTGTTTTTCTCCAAAGACAATTTCGGAACAAATCAAAGCACCACATACTTAAATCATGAAATGGAGCTCGGAGGAAGGTCCCAGTTGCAAATTTTGATTACTCCAAAGAAAGAGCATGCAGCTGCTTGATCGAAGGAAACGGAAGAGGGCGACGGGACGTGTGAACGGGAGAGCCGCGGCGGCATTAATCATGTCTTAGCCACCAAGGAAGTAGGAGTACGTAGTAGTACCAACATATAGAACAATCTACGACATGTATACAACCTTTTACGGCGGAGAATACAAAAGGCGAACTGTCGCTCCAGGCCGTTGGCTCGTCCACCTCAGCGAACAGTGCCCATGCAGGCTGTATCATATCATTATTCTGTATCTGTAGATAGATAGAAACCACACGCACACGGTGCTTGGATCAGTCTGCCACTGCCGACATCGGCCGCATCTTAGGCCCTGGTTTAGCTTTTATCGACGGATTCCGCTGCCACGCAGCAGAATCTGAACCAAAGGGCGAACCCAGCAAAATCCGATTCTAGAAATGCGCTATCAAAATCTGAACCAAAAGCAGAAGCAGCCCAGGACGTGCTTTCCAAAATCTGATTCCGCTGGAGGCCAAAATATAAAAAAGCTGCATCAGCTGGTTTGCCAAATGACCTATATCTTTTTCACATCAGATTTTTCACAGCTATTTTTCCGCAGCTGCTTTTAGAAATCCACAGCCGAACCAAACAGGGCCTTAGTCAACTCATGGATCCAACGGATGACACATCACGGCATAGTGTAGGTTCCCAAAATATCTCAGCGACAGTGTTAAAAACATGAAGGAAAAAAATGTTCAACGGAAGTTGGTACAGAAGTACAGATAAACCAAACCGCCCAACTGGCTGCTTGTGCTTGACTCGGTTCAAAACAATTGAGCCACGGTGAGTTCTCTTCATGTGAAAATTTTAGCCCGTACGGCGAACATTTCAGAAGCTAACCGGAGCAAAAGACAGGAGCTAATCTTGCCACAACCCTAGACACGACTAGTCCTCCTCCTCCACCTTCAAGCCCTGCAGCTTTGAGCCCAGGCCACCGTCGCCGTTATCATCCCCGTCCTTCTCCTCGTCATCGTCATCATCCCCATCCTCCTCTTCCTCGCCATCTTCAGGGTCCCCCTCGGGGTCGTTCTCGTCCAGCGGGCCAAGCACCTCCAGCGAGTTCTTGCCTCCCTTCAGGATCTCCTTCACCTCGTCGACCCCTTCGTCGGAGATGAAATTCGAATTGATGTTCAGCAGCACGAAACCTGGCTTGTTTGCGACAGCCTGAGCAAAGCACCGGGCTCCAGACCTCTGAAACAGATTCGTGCTCACGTCAAGCTCCTTCAGATCCGGGTGGCCTTCCTGCAGAGATTTTGCGATTGTCACTGCTCCATCATCCTTCAGCTCATTCTCAGCTAAGGTCAGCCTCTTGAGTGACTGCATTGCCGTTAAGCATTCTGCTACAGCTTTGGCTGCTTTGGTGGTTATTTCATTTCCTGCCATTTCGAGGACCTCCAACTGAGACGCTGACTGTTTGAGGACATTCACAATTGCTATTGTACCCTCATTCTCAAGATTGAGGTCACTGAGATAGAGCTCAACAAGGCCACCGAGCTTTGGAAGGGTTTTGCTGAGAGCTACCTGCCTCGACACCAAATAAGTTGTCCCTGATATCAAGTTTCTTCAGACGAATACATGTCCCTAATGCCTCAGCCAATGCCACTCCACCATCAGATCCTATCCTTGTCGCGGAGCACCTGAAGCTCTCTATGTTTGGAGGCAGCTTAACCATCTCAGCAATTGGCATAGCACCTTCATCACCAGTCATATTGTTGTGGAAGTGGAGAACCTTAAGCTTCTCAGTTGATGGAATAAGCTCAGATAGAGCTTTTGCAGCTTCACCTGATATGCCATCATTCATCACATATAGTTCTTCCAGGTCACCCTGTGATTTCAGCAGCTCTGTGAATGCCCTCACACCCTTCTCACCCTAAAGCATTGTCGGAGATGTTCAGGTAACTCAGTACAGACCCTGCTAAAGCTTTGGAGAATATGCGCATTACATCAAGGGCTTCGTCCTCGGGTCTTCCAGCGACAAAATCTGAGATATCTACCTCTGTGAGCTGCAATTTTATTGATTCAAGAATTGGGCCAGCAACATTGGCAGCACCAATACCAAAGCTCCTGTTGCTGAAACAAATCCTTTTATACGAGTTTCCTGGTTTTGTTAGTGGACTGAGAAGTTCCTTTGCTTCTTCTGCCTCAATGAAAGCGCGCTTGCCACCAGATATATCAAACACAGTATCAGCAGGCTCAAGAGGTATATCAACAACAGGTGCTTCTGGTTCCTCGGTTGTCCTTGGGCCTTTTTTCAGGACTTCAAGCATCAGCTTGCTAGTTTCTTTTGCGTATAGCTGGACAGCAGAACTACCATCACCATCAGGCTCCTTCATGAAATGCTCCTCTGCAGAAGCAAAACACACCTCTTCGATCCTCTTAGCATTCTCATTAGCCTCTTCTTTGCTCAAAATGCCATACTTGCGAGAGAAGATGCACTCGGCGGACAGGTTCTTGGTCATCCTCTCTACAAGCATCAGACGAGTGCTTTCACTCGGTGGCCACAGTTTGACGGAGAATGTTCGGGGCTGGAAATCTTCCGCTGTTGATTCCATGTGGAAAGGTGGCACTTCACACAGCAACCTACTGGTAAATCACCCAGAATAGGCATTAGCATGATCCCAAATTGCAGAAAGCAATACAATATTGAGTAAACAACGAAATTAATGGAGCAATTGGAGGCCTGTCCCTGAAGTAGCTAACACTAGTACCAACAAGGATACAGCTAAACACCACTTAGCAAAACATAGTTAAGTCTACAGTGTAACAACAACATCATTTTTCTTCTTCTTAAAGTGGGCATATGGCCCCCGTTTTCATTCAAGGAAACGGAGAACAACAACTTCGTCGATTTGTATTTTGCTCAAACTGGTCATTTACAGAGGAAACAAAGAGTACAATTAGCAATTACTCCCTCTGTAAGCAAATATAAGAGCGTTTAGATTACTACTTTAGTGATCTAAACGCCCTTATATTTCTTTACGGAGGGAGTACAGAATAACAGGAGTTCAGCCTAGCACAAGAATAATAATGTGTGATGTTACTACGGTTGCTATCATTGTTAAGAGTGCCAGTTCAACCGGCTAAAACATAAATAGCTCAGATCTCTCGTCGCATCTCCAATCTTACTTGAGCAGGAAAAAAAATGAAGACGAAACTAAGCCAGACACATACACGGCGTCTAACTACTCCAGACATGGATTAGTTGAAATATAAGTAACTCGTTCAGCACATAAACGTTACCGCCCAATGCCCGTGTCAGCGGGGAGATAGAAACATACGGGACAACCCTAAAAAACACACGGGACAACCAAATTTATACACATTCCTTTGATTTGAAAAGCAATAAGAAGGATTTGCAGACGAACCAACCCAGAAATAAGATGCCCGCTCTCCTTACCTTGGATCCAGACGGCGGCCCCGTCTATACTTGAGGGACAACGGCCGCGGCGACGGACTCGAGGCGGGAGGCGGTGGCTTCCAGCGAGGCCGGCTGCGTCGATGGGAGGTGGGGCGGCCCGACGGGGAGAGTGGAGAGGGCTCGCCGGAAGATACCAGCGGGGTGGGGAGGGGGGAGGGTTTGGGCGGGGGCACGGTACTGGAAGGGGAAGAAGCGGCGGCCGGCGGAGCGTGGGGGGAGGGTTTCTCTTTCTGGACGCGGACGCGACTCGCGCGAGGTCGCTCCGTGGCCGTCCGATCCGGGGATGCCCTTAACCGACGGTTAGTGGAAAGAGTTCCAGGGTCGTGGCTTAACTAACGTAAGCGCGCCGGTGGTCCGGATTCCGAAATTCAAATCTTGGCTGCGCTGGACTGTGCTGCCGACGAGGGCGGGTCTGTTGGATTCTCTGCCACGCGGCGCAGTCGTGCTGAAATAAAAACTGTTCGTTCTTCTCTTCTAATCTTACTTCTCCGTTTAACTTTTTAGTGCGTATAAAATTTGGTGAAATCAAACTTTCTGAAGTTTGGTAACATTATATAAAAAATATAATAAGTTATATGTCATGAAAATTAATTTCATCATTCATCTAATAATGTTAGTTTCATATCGTGAATGTTGATATCTTTTTCTATAAAGCTAGTCAAACTTTAAAAAGTTTGACTTTGATCTATTCTTATATGCGAACTAAAAAGAAATGAAGGGAGTACTAAATTAAATAGAGGCAGGATCACGAGATCTGCTACGGCCGTTGTTGTGAACTTGTGATTTGTGAAGTCGAGACGGCGACAACAGGAAATCTTACCCCTGGGCATAGCTTGAGTATGTGACGATGTTAACTCTCAATTATATGAGTATGTCCTTAACAATTGGATTTGTGGATGGACCCAAGGTGGTCTGCTGGTTCTCAGGATATGCAATGGACACGACGTCAGTTGCCAACTTGCCATGGTTCTGGGAGCGCCGTCAAATTCCAAGGGGTTACCGAGTCATGCCAATTTCAGTATATATGCAATGTTTTGAACCATACATCTGGAATTTCAGAAGGCCAGTGAGCGCCGGCCGAAATTTCGACCGGTCGCACCGCTGGCGTACGAATCATTTAAGTTACAGCCATCGAATCTGCACGTAGACTTTTCCTTCGCTAACTGCTTCATCAGAGTTATAAAAAAACTGCTTCATTACGGAAACAAAGGAAAAGCTATGACGCCCCATCGCGTGTAGCTAGTAGCCTTAAGGCAGCAAGCTCGCCGGGCGTCCTGTCCGCTTGCCTTAACGCCTGTCGTTGCCCTCGTCGCCGATGCTCGCCTTCGTAGCACCCGTCCTCACCGGTTTCAATAGTACGACATCGCCCCTAATAGCAAAACTATGCCGCCTGACGTCTCTGCTGTTGCAGCACCTAGCCGTCGCCGCTGTAACACGTCCATCGAAGCACCATCGTACCGCCGGTCACAGCTCTCATCATCACCGCTCGCACTTCGGTTTGAAGCTTTTTCTCACGCCGTTGAAGCTTTTATGCACCCCGCCGTTGAAGCTTTTCCCTACACCGGTAAAACTTTTATCCATGCCCGTTGAAGCTTTTTTCATCGGCGCTTGCTGCGGGGTTGCACTGAGCAACGGCCACCCGTCAGCGCCATGTAGCAAAAACCTCACCGGTCGTAGCCAACAACAATGACGGTTGCAGCAATAACCGTCGCCAGCGCCCCGGGTCGCATCCCCGCCATGAATGGATGTAGCAAATTTTCTCGTCGGTTGCAGCAAAAAATGATGCCGGTTGTAGCAAAAAAGTTTATCGCTTCCATCAAAAAAAGCTTACCGCTGTCGTCCGCCGTCGCCATTGTAACAAAAATGTTGATCGGATGTAGCTTTCGTAGCTGCCGCTTGCAGCAAAAAAATATACGTGGTTGTAGCAAAAACAAAATAAACGTCACGCCGGGCGCCGTGTACGGTGGTAACAAACCTTGTAGCCGGTGGTAGCAAAAAAAATCATGATTTGCAGCAAAAAAACGGTTTTCGCCCGTCATCAAGGTTGCATCATCTTCACGAATTGTGTCGCAAAAAAAGGTTGTCGCTGGTAGTAGCAAATGAAAACGCTGGAAGTAGCAAAACAAAACACTGGTTGCAGCAAATAAAAAATCAGCGACAAAATCATGTGGTTGGTTCCAATAAAAAAAATTGTCGGTTGTAACATCCCTCGCCGCCGGATGTGACATCCCTCGGCTTTCAAAATGAATGGTTCCAACAATGTCTCCATTGTCACACGCCATGGTTGGTCGCTCGCCATGGCTGGTCGCGCGCCACCGATGGTCACCAACGTTGCACACGGCCTCTTGCAGTTCTCCCCGTTGTGACTTCTCCGTCATGTTGTCTTCTTCGCCCCCGTCGTGGCTCGCCCTACCAGCAAGGGCACGTCATCGCGGTGCGCTGCGTATGGCGGCGAAGATGAGAGAAAAGGAGCAGTTGCAGAGTTGTAGGGAAGAAGAAGAAGGCGTACGTGAAAAACCCGATTTGAGTAGTGCTTTCGTGATGCATCTGGAAAAAATGATTTAAAGAGTGCTCCTGTTTTGCTAAAAAAAAGAGCACTCCCGTAACGCATGATGGCTCGGGTGCGACCGGCCGAGCGTTCGGCCGGCGCCCCGGCCCAAGCGTTTCCCATTTCAGAATCCTCTAGCATCATCATACCGCAAAACTACCTGCATAAGAGAATCAATCAACTATTTCCTTACAGGACGTGGATTTCATCCTCCAATTCCCATCAAACAGAAAAAACATAAACCAAACTATCACTACAAGCAAAGCAAAAAAAAATGTCCAATCGTCACCATCCTGGTTGCCGGTCCTATTGCATGACTCCCTTCTTTCTCACCGGCGACCATCTTGCAGCAAGCCAGCAGCAGCAGGTATGCGAAAGACAGATCATGAAAATCTGCAGTCCTGCGCAGCCGCTTTGAATTTCTCCTCTGGCGAGCTTTGCGGTGTTGACATTTTCACAACAAAAGGAGGAGGGCGAGCGGGAATCACATTTTCCTTTCCATGCGCCAGACTATTCAGCAGAACCGCGTCATTTGTTCCACATTCTTTTCTGCTCGTCAAAGCTACCCACGACCGCGGACTGCTTCTTCGCATTGAGCAGCTTCGCAAACTCGGTGTAGTAAGCATCCGCATCGAGACGATCTAGTACCTTTACTACCTTTCCATTCGTCCCGCGGAGGATGGTCTGACCATCGATGTTTACATGACCAGATTGGGTGATCGAGTGATTCAGATGCGATTGCTGAACCAAGAACACAGCACCAAGAAGCTCACCAAGGAACATGTCCTGCAATGGTGACGAACAAAAATAAGGGGAAATCACAAATTTGCTACTACAAATATACGACTTGAATATGAACTGTTCAAATGAAATAACTAAAGTGGTTTCTTTTGTTGGATAATGAGCAACTATCTTTCACGGTAGAAAGTAATTCGTATCGTGTGTGTCGAAGTCTGAAAACCCCTTATACAACGGGGATATATCAAAAAGGGACTATACATCTAACACCCCCTCAAACTCATGGTGGATCAACAACACTGAGTTTGGAGAGGAAAAAAGGTATGCTGCGCTCGATGCGTGCCTTCGTGAAGAAGTCAGCCAATCAGTAACTCGGAGGGCACATAGTGAAGAGCGAGAGTCCGATCCTCGCGACACTCACGAAATGGGCATCCACACCTATGTGCTTGGTGAGCTCATGCTTCACCGGGTCACGCGCAATACTGATAGCACCAGTACTGTCTGACAGTAAGGGAGTCGAGGTAGTAGCCGTCACACCAAAATCCTCAAGTAACCATCGCAACGGATCACCTCGGTAGTCAACATGGCCATGGCTCGTAACTTCGACCTCTCAGACTCGAAGCGAGAAACTGCGATCTGTTTCTTTGTCTTCCAGTGCAATCGAGAGCCACCAAGAAAGACACGATGGCGGGCAATGGCGTCGATCGGAGGGATCACTAGCCCAGGTAGCATCGAGTAGGCACGGAGCTCAAGAGAACTGGAGCGAGGAAAGAAAAAGGCGGCCGAGAGATCGTGCCACGAAGATATCGTAGAACACGGAGGAGGTGACTATAGTGGAGCGGAAGGTGGGGGCTGAAACAAAGCGACTCGGGATGTGAACTGGATAGGAGATGTCGGGGCAGCGTAGCGACAAGATAGACAAGGCTACCGACGAGGTGGCGATGGCAGTGGGATTAGAAAGAGGGTCACCATCGAGGCCTGAAGCTGAGCGTTGAGCTCCATAGGAGTCACAACAGGCGGTCATCACCGAGAGCAGCTCGAGCAAGAAGATCCTGAATGTATTTCTCTTGAGAGATGTAGAAGCCATCCGAGGTGGAGGAGATCTCAATCCCAAGAAAATAGCGAAGAGGACCAAGATCGGTCATAAAGGCTGCTTTCGTGAAAGGCGGGCCTTAACAAAAGGCAATGTAGTCGAGTCGTCACCCGTGATGATCATGTCATCAACATAAAGAAGGAGAAGAGTCCGACCACAAGGGGCGTGTGAACAAACAACGGGATCATGATCACCGGGCAAGAAACCAGCTGCAGTCACCACAGAGGCGAAGCGCTCAAACCAAGCACGAGGGGCTTGTTTAAGACCATAGAGGGAGCGGCGAAGCCGACAGACCATGCCGTCAGGAGCATAGTACCCCGGCGGGGGCTGCATGTAAACCTCCTCACGCAGCTCGCCATTGAGAAAGGCGTTCTGGACATCAAGTTGAGAGATACACCAGCGTGACGCGAAGCCACAACAAGAAGAGTGCGAGCGGTGGTCATGTGAGCAACGAGGCGAATGTCTCGTCATAGTCGCGTCCTGCTCCTGCTGAAAACCACGGGCCACAAGGCGAGCTTTGTGGCGCTCAAAGAGAACCATCGGGCGGGTCTTAGTCTTGTAGACCCACTTGCAGTGATGGGGCCGAACACGGAAGGAGAAACCCAGATCCCATGTGCGGGCGCTCAAGAGCAAGAAGCTCTTGACCATCGCCATAGCTGCCATTTGGGCTGAGTCATGGCGATCCGATGGGAGGTGGGCTCGGCAAAACGAGAGAGACCGAACCGATCAGGAGAGTAGCGATCAGGCGGAGGACGAGGCCGGGCACGAAGGTTGTGAACCGGGGTAGGCGTGAACAGGGGCTCACCAGAGGTGGAAGGCGCGTCAGACACGTCAGGAGAAGCATCCTCAGTACGAGGGCGGCAAGTATAGTGAGGAGGAAACGGTGATAGAGGGCGACAGACTGGAGAGGATGGGGGAGAGGTGGAGGAGGAGGATGGAGAAGACGGGGTTGGTGGTGAAGGAGAGGCAGGAGAGGGGCCGGAGGAGGAGGTGACACATGGGGCACATAGCAGGGTGTATCGGGAAGGAGAAGGAAAGAAAGGTCGTCCACGGAGAAGCTCGAGGAAGAAGAATGTGGGTAGTAAGAACGAGACTCGTCAAAAGTCACATCACGCGAGATCATGGCGGCGACCCACCTGGATCCCAACATCGATAGCCCTTGTGCTCATCAACTGTAGCCAAGGAAAACACACTCAACCGGTGACGGTCGGTTTAGTGCGTTCTCGGGAGCAAGAAGAACATAGCAGCGCATCCAAACATACGAAGAGCTGAGTAGTCACGGAGAGCGACCGGTGAGACACTCCATAGGAATGCCACCATGCGGAAGCGATCGAAGGCTGAATGTTGATGAGATAGGTGGATGCGGAAACAGCCTCGGCCCAAAAATGGGGTGGAAGGGAAGCGGCAATCATCGGTATACGAGCCGTCTCAAGCAAATGACGATGCTTTAAACCGGCAACGCCATTCGAGCATGAGCCCGGAGACAGGAGAACTGGGCAAGAGTACCCTGTTCATGAGAAAACCACGCATAGCAGTGAGAGATATACTCTCCGGTGAGTTAGCCTGAAAAATCTGAATGGGCGTGGCAAGCGGGTGCGAACCATGGCAGCAAAAGCGTTTGTATATAGGGAGAACCTCGCTCTGATTTCATGAAGTAGAGCCAAGTGTAGCGAGAGAAATCATCAATAAACAAAACATAGTAGCGATGACCACCTTTCGAATCAAAGGGAGCAGGACCCCGGACATCCGAATGAACTAAGTCAAAAGAATACGAGATCTGAGACTCGCTAGTAGGATAAGGTGGCGAGTACATTTGCCAAATCTGCAACCATTACAATGTAAGGAAACATCTCCGGAATCTGAGACCCTAAGAGGCCTGACGCACTAAGGAAGATAAGCGAGAGCCCGCAGATGTGACCAAGTCGATGATGCCACTTCTTTGGAAGGGCGCAGAGCGAAGAAGCGACAAGAGCATGAGAGAGTGGCGAAGTGGTGGCGGCGGAAGGAACACAAAGCGAGTCAACCTCCCAAAGGCCCGGCCCGACTCACGGCTGAGGCGGCACCAACCAAAACCTTGGTGCGGCGATCCTGAATGGAGCAAGAGTCGGTATCAAGAATGACCCGACAACGAGAATCGATAAGTTGGGCAGCGGAAAAAGATTCATGGTAAGGCGAGGAACATGTGAAACACTCGGAACGAGAAAAAGATGGAGTGGAAAGAATACCACGACTAGCAACAGGAAGAGATGTGCCATCGGCGTATAACATTAACAAAGCGAATCAAGAGGTCGGAGAGAACACAATGCGGAAGAATCAAGACATATGAAAGGAGGCTCCGGAATCCGGAACCCACGAAGATGTACCCGATGTGTAGATGCTGTGATGGTGAGGAAGAGGGTGCGATCCTGACAGCAGAGCCGGTCGACGAGGAGCCTGAGGAAGCAAGAAGGCGCTTGAGGCGAACAATGTCCTGGTCGGTGAGTGGTGGTCGAGGAAGACCACAGGAGGCCCGGCTGGAGGGCGCCTCTGCTCTTGCTTCTTTTGGCGACAGTCGGACTGGGTGACCGGACCGGGAGCGATAACCCCAGGCGGTGTCCACGGCGAAGTGCCCTTCTCGGCATAAGAAGGGCGGCTCACCCCACGGAGGAGTAGGCGGGGAGGCGGAGGCGGTGAGGCGAGCAGGCGACCACGAGGCCGGGCGTAATATTGTGGAACCGAGAAGAAAACCAGCAGAGCGAAGGCGTGTCTCCTCAGAACGAAGCTCGGCAAGCACCTCCGAGATAGGAACACGACCATGAGCAAGCAAGTGAGCACGTCGGGGCTCAAACTCAGAGTGGAGATGAGATAAGAACTCATGAACCCTCTGAAACTCCAAGTCAGACCGCGTAGTCTGGCAAAGCGGCAAGTTCCACAAACAAGCTGTCCGCAATGAGTCAAGGCGCCGGATGGCGGAAACGCATGAATAGAACTCATCAACAGTCAAGTCACCCTTCAAGAGCATGCTCTTGTCGCACCACGAGATAAGTAAAGAGCATCACCGGAAAGGCTGATAACGCCAGCAGAGATAAGACCACATCGGCAAGCGGTGCCGAGGCCCATGAATTCGACGCATAAGCGAGGAAGGACACTCGCGGTGAGAACGGCGGCACGGGCATCATCATTGCACCACTGAGTGTAAGCAGACAGATCATCCCGGTAGACAGAAAGGGCATCTAAGTAGGCAGATACCTGTTGATCATAAGCATCAAGCGCAGCATCATCAAACGCCTTGGCTGCATCTCGATCAGCCTGAGAAGCATCAGGAGCAAATCTGGCGGCACCGGTGGTAGGAACCACAGAGCAACAGGGCATGGCGGACAGGAGACCTCGCCAGAGAGAACGCCCCATAGAAGGAGACCACGCATATGAATGCGCATGAACCCCGCAAACTCGGCATAGTTGGTGCCATCGAAGAGCACCGAGCACCGAGGGACGACGACATAGCCCGAAGAGGACATAAGGAAATCGCCCTGCTGCCTCTGTTTTTTTTGGTCAACCGCTCTGAGGACCCGATCTGGATCCGGATGGATCGAGGGGCGAAGCGCCGAATCGGCGACGAGGCAAAGGGCGCCGCAGCGGAGAAGCCGAGGAGAAGGCAGCTGGGAGGGCGGAGAAGCGGAGCCGGAATGGGCGACGGCGGACCGGGCGGCGGCCGGGCGGCGGCGACTGGCCGACTCAGCGGTCGGGCTGCGCCACGACAAGGAGCAAGGGCACCGTCCTCGCCACCGCGAACCAGCCCATCCCGAGCTGCCGGCCGGTCTTCTCCTTCCCTCACCCCCTGCGTACGCTACGCTCGCACACGATGGCCGAATGAAATGGGAGCCTGAGGTCGTTACTCGATCGCTGTCTCCGGGTCCAGGGAGCCTTGGTTGGCCATTTCGGTACGCGAGGGAACGAGCGCGCGTGCGTGTGTAAGAGCATCTCCAACAGCCGCGCTTCGCGCCGCGCTAAAAACTAGTATGGCGCGCGCGCTTCGGCTGGTTTTGGTGCGACCGCCAGTGCTGGCTACAACAGCCGCGCTATAATGCAGCTCGCGCGCCGCTCCAGCAGCGCGCAAAAATACAGCACGCGCGGCATGCACAAAACACATATACATTTCAAATAAAAGCAAAAATGATCAAACAAACAAAATAAATCAACAATAAATAGTTCAATTTCGTTATCATTACAACCCAAATAAACAGTTTATCGTTCAGTACAACAAATACTGGAACAAACACAACAAATAGTCCATGAACAATACAATGTCGAATGCAGAAGTCATGTTCTTTGTTGTCCATTTCATGCCCACCACTCTTCAATAGATCCTTCTGAAGTTTATTGTGCGTTGCGAGACGCCGAATGGCATGATAGGAGGCAACAAAACGTGCTACCCTTTCAGCCCTCCGTCGCACTCGCACGAGATGTCCCAAGAGCTCATAGTGTGAGTAGTCTAAATCTTGGCCACGCTCATTCTCGATGATCATGTTGTGCATGATCACACAAGCGTGCATGATGTACCAAGCATTTTTTGATCCCAAAATCTAGCAGGTCCTCTCACAATAGCAAATTGGGCTTGCAAAATCCCAAATGCTCTCTCAACATCTTTTCTAGCCGCCGCCTGAGCATTATGGAAATCAAGATTTTTCTTACCTTCCAGCTTTTTCAACGGCTTCACGAAGGTTTGCCACTTTGGATAGATGCCATCCGCTAGATAATAGCCATAGTTGTACGTACGACCATTTGCTACAAACTGCACCGGTGGCAACTCATGATTTGCAATATTATTCATCAATGATGACCGGTTGACAACATTGATGTCATTCAAAGATCCAGGCATTCCAAAGAATGCATACCAAATCCAAGTCTCCTGATCGGCCACCGCTTCAAGGATTATAGTGGAACCCTTTTTTTGGCCGTGGAATTGCTCATGCCATGCCTTTGGACAATTCTTCCAACTCCAATGCATGCAATCTATTAAGCCAAGCATGCCAGGAAAGCCGCGAGCTTTGTTCGTCGCCAATAGCCTTGCGACGTCTTCAACATTGGGAGATCTCAAATACTTCTCGCCAAACACTTGCACAATTCCCACTGCAAAGCGCTTGACACACATGATGGCTTGGCTCTCACCCATAGCCAAGTGATCATCAACTAGATCATAGGGATACCGTATGCCAACATACGCCATAAGCGGCTGTCACCTTCAGAAAGATGCCATGCCCGAGCTCTCCGGCGGGGCCCACAGCTGATTGTCCCAAAGCGTGCGGCCCGCCCAGAATATAATTTGGGGGGCCCAAAAATTTTATGTAGACTAGTATTAAAAAGCCCGGATCGAAGCCATCTTGGGCCTCTGGAGGCTGGAGTTGGGCACGAGTGGAGGCATCGGCGCCTCGCCTCGTTCCCTCTTTCGTTAGATTCGTTCTGACGCACGGAATCAGGATCGTCTGTATAAAGAAAGAAACAACGAGATCGCAGCCTACGCCCAGGGAATCGGGTTCGTCTGTCTCCATCTCAAAACCGTAATTGCAGCCGCGTCGGCCAACAACGACCGGGCGTTGGGCGATCACGCAACACCAGGTATCTCATCCTCAATATCAGGTATTTGAAACTGATAGAGTGATAGTGATCCAGTGATCCAAATGTATCTCTCCAAGTTCATTGTTTGCCAAACCCAACATGAAGCAGATCGTCTAAATCGCCTTCCATTATCATCGGACCGATTGGATTCGATCTGCTTTGTTGTAGTGCCGTTGTTGCCTTCTTGTCCCTGTTCATGGCTTCCTCTTCCAATTTCAGACTCATCGGATCGATCGGTGACTCAGGTGCTTAGCAATTCCTCTTTTTCGATTAACTTAATTTTCTAATCTTAATTCCTAATTTCCTAATTAACTTTTCACAAGGATCGTTGCTTCGTTCTTTGTTAGAGATCGGTTCTTACCTTCTCGGTTAAAGATCACACTCATGGTGTAGCAGTTCAACCGGATAGGACCCAAAACTAGGTGAGTTAGACCCAAAACATTGACGCATAAACTTATTGATATATGCTACTGTTCAACTATATTTTATTCATCTTTTGTATCTTGTGTTTCAATAATACCGATTCGAGTCATCATGGGAAACATCAGTTTAGTTCCTCTAAGTGCAAGACATTATGTTATATACATTAGAATTTTTTTCGTGAGATATATATACATTATAATTGCCCTTTAGTTCTTTTTTAGTGAGATAGGGCCTCATTTTTAGTTTACATACGGGGCCCCGGATTTTGCCGCCTTGACCTGCTCTCCGTGACATTCCTCCTTTGTTGAAAAACCGGTCATGGCTCGCTAGTTTTTTACTGCAATGCGCTTTGAACAAGTCGGTGCTCATCCTAAACCGGCTAATTTAAAATACGACTCGGGTATGTGGGATTCTCCATGAAATAGTTCCTCATCAATCTGTTATGGGCATCAATCCTATCTCTCCAAATTTTCTCCCGACCCATAACCGAACCACCGTGCTTCGGTTTTTTATTGATATGCATAGCTAGGATCATTGCAAGATCCTCCTCCTCTTCCATATCAAATTCTTCTTCGGAAGAATCATACGACGAACTCATTTACAATGTTCAATACTATATTATAAAAACTACAATTAAAAACATGCACCAAATTCAAGAAGTTTGAGCAATACATACCTTGTAGGCGTTTTGCCGAACACCTTCTTGGTAGCGGCAGCAGCGTGGCCTTCAGTATTGTTCCTCGGACGACAGGCGTGCGTGAGGGCAGCGGGACTAGGAGGTGGGGGCGGGCGCCCTTGAGGATAAGCGGGAAGCGTCGGAGCAGTCGCCGGGGTGGGGAGGCGGGCGGCGGATGGGGTGGAAGTGGGAGGAAACAGCGCGAAGTCCAGTAGCGAGGCCCGCGACAAATAAGCGGCCAGCGATTGCGTTCGCCAGCGATTGCGTTTCGGCCTTGAACTGCATATGCAGCGTCTTTGTTTTTGCGCCCGCTAGAGCAACTTCTGATGATTCTTGCGCTAAACGCCCACTTTTACCGCGCGGCGCTAGTTTGGCGCGGCTGTTGGAGATGCTCTAAATAAATAGTGGAAACGAGCGAGACTATGGTCTATGTTTTTTTTTTTTTGAGCAAATACTGTGGTCTGTGGGTGTGTAGCGGGGCATATGTCCAAAGTCCAAGCTCCGGTTAATGGTGGGTTGGGTTTCTTAGGGAGATTTAAATTTTGGTTCCTGTTCTCCACGCATTGAACATGGGGCTGCTCTGATCGATGATTAAAGAAGTAGCACTCGTACTGGTAGTATCACTGTGTCAGTGATGGCGGTATTAACAGAAGAAGACGTGCCATGGGTTTCCTGAAGCCGGCTTGCGAAACACGTCGGGCGGGGGAAATATTGGTTCCTAGTGGCAGATCGTTGAGCGCGCGAGGGTGGCGTGGGCTTGTTAAATATTGCTACACGTGATCTCGTGGGATTCGCCTGAGTCTGTATACCTGGCAGATGATCCTGCGTATCTCCAAGAAAATTGTCGGGATTAGCGTGCGACGATCCTTCCGCTTGATCCACGCAGTTTACTCCAACGACGTGCTTTGTCCGGCGGAGAGCGAGAGCGCGACGATCCACCTGTCCGGCCGGGAGGTCGACCACGATTGACGACCCGTATCCCGGTATCCGGCCCGTCTAGATCCAAGCGTGTCTACTGCTGCACATGCTCATGGTGCACGTTCCACAGTCCACACCGAAATATCAGGACGCAGCGGACTGCGCATCTGTCCGCGCACATGGAAATGTACTGCAGAAATCTGCTATGCATCCAGAAATAAGAGACGAGTGGATGCCGGAGGATTCTCAGCGATCGCGATTTTCAGCCGTTGGATCTGTTTTCCCAGTCGTTGCTAACCGTTCGATCGCAGCCCCGAGTGATATCGTCCGTTGGATATTTCATCAATCGACGTAAGCCGTTGGATATTTTTACAGATGGCAAAGGTGGGCAATTCGGTGGTTTGGGCGGGGGTAAAATCGTCGTTTCGCACACAAGGGTATAAATCACAGCACCCTCGGAGATGACCTAGGGCCGCCTCGCGCACTCGCGCCGTCCACCTCGTCCTCTTCCTCCCGCTCGCCTCTCTCTCTCTCTCTCCCTCCAAACCCTAGCCTCGCTCCCGCCTCCCTGCCCTGCTACCGTCCAAATCCAACCCCACGCCGCCGCCATCTCCTTCGCCTACCAGGCCGCCGCCGCCCCGCCGTCTCCTCGACCCAGCCGACCACCCCGGCGCGGCCACCGTCGACGGCGAGGAGGAGGAGCACGGCGGGAAGGAGGAGGACAGCCCTGGAAGGAAGGACGGCATCAACTTCCCACGCCGCCACTGCCGCCTCCGCTCGCCCTCGCGTTGTCGCCTCCGCTCGCCGTCGTCGCCTCCTCCCCACCCTCTCGATGCTCCACAACAACCCCAGGCGAGCGCGAGCAGCCAGGGAGGAATGGCCACGCCCCTCTTCCTCAGCCGGCCGGTCTTGACTCCCTCCTCTGAGCCGCCCCCACAGGGCCCAGCGGCCTCGCTGATGGACCTCGCCTCCGGCGGCCGCTTTGCTCGTTCTGCCGGTCATCTCCGCCCCGTCAAGGTCGCGCCCTCGGGCTGCTCGTGATCCACCGGGAGGCGAGAGCACGGCGGTCGAGTCCCGGCGTTTTCCTCTGGGCTGGGGCTAGCGTGCAGTTCTCCTCGCCCGGTCTCACTTCTCCCCTTCCTCCTCTCTGATTGCTCGGCAGGAGGCAGCACGGCCGCCCCTCTTCTCCCTCATTGTTGGCTGCCCTCGAGCACCACGCTGGTCAATCACCGGACCGATTTGTGACACCCCCACTGACCTGAGATCCGCCTCTGCAGGTATGAGCTCCCATCCAATGTCATGTTCCCCTCCATCGTTCTGCACCATTGTGTGTTCCATTAGTAGCTTGTGTATGGTATTATAATTAGTTCACACAATTGGTTAATTTTAACTTGAGAGGGGCCAGTAGATTATTGTATTATTGGTCCCAAAGATCTAAGATTGATTGAGTTGCTCTTTATATTATATTAACTTCAGTTCCTTTATATTCCAAAAGAAAAGGCATCGAGTAGCAATAAAGCGTATGACCTATATGGCACATCCACTGATTTCTTTAATTTGTTGCTCACTTAGCTTGATGTGCTTAACCTACTCTTGTGATTAACCACATGAAGCAATGAAGGTGATGTGGATCCTAAGCCCCAATTTATATGTTCTGATTCTGAGTTTACATCTGGCTACATGTCAGGTAATAGAAATAAATTTTAGTTGCTTTATGCCTCAATGTTTTTCATACCATGTTCTTAAGATGAGTACAATGATCAATCTCCATGATATCAAAATCTGTACCTCTTCCTGATTTAGATTCAGTTTAGCTATTTACCATGATTCCATATATTCATCTTATGGATAAAAAAAATCATGTTTTTAGGTGAGAGGGAGAGGTTCAAGATGAAGGATGAGATTTCTATTTGATGTTGGGATAGAGCAGGACAATCCATTGCATAGTTGTTTGCTTACAACAAGTTGATTACGAGTCTATTCGGGTGCATAGTCGTTCGATGCTTGTCTGGTGTACATCTGAATAATGTTTGTGCTTACATATGTGTCCTTCTATTGTATTTTTTGGTTGACCAATGTGTAGGTCTGATCCAGTGACAACAACAACAGCGCAGGGTGCATGAGAAGGCCTACATATTTCTGAGGTACTTTTTTGAGTTAGAGATTTGTCAATCCATGCATATGTTAACATTTAGATGAAATGATGAGAGAAGAGGGTTAAAATAGATTCAGTTATCTTGGAGTTGACTTGGTTTTCATGTAGTAGCATGTTGCGGCGTGCTTCTCGGTTCTTAACACTTGGTGTGGGTCATTTGATTTATGGTCTTGATGAGTGGATCAATCTGGTGTTAGTTTGGTCGCTGGTTGGGTGTGGTATATTGTGTTTTCTGTTCATTTGGATAGTGTCCCCTTGCAGCTTCAGGTTGTCGATGCTTTCTTCAAGGCTCCTTTAGTTTGCGTGGTTCAATGAGATTGGGATTTAGATATCATCTTTGCATAGTCGGTCGATTATCTTTTATTCGGCTTCATTGTTGAGCTCTCTAAAGTGGATCTATGAGCCCTTGGGTTAGCTCTCTGAAACGCCTACACACATGTTTGGGGTTCCTGTTCTTCCTTCTCTGGGTCTGTGTATAATGCCTCCTTGTGTTTTTCTATGGCAGTTGACGATTTCGTATTAATGTTGGTACTTCCTGATGTATATTACTGCAACATCTGATGTTCCTGTTTATGTGTTTTTTTCTGGCTTGACATTCTGTTTGCTTTGTTCTTTTAGGTTCATAACCAGTTCGGTGGTCGCCTTGCTGCTCTGTGCGCTATTGGCTGCTGCCTTTGCTATTTGGTCCATAAGTTTAATGATGTGGTCATCCAGTTTTGATGTAAAGAAGATTGGTGGCATTTTGTGTTGTCCACTACTAGCAGGGTTGCTTAGTGGATCGTCTTTGGGGTCAGCTAGAAGTTTTTGTGGTCATGGCATGCTATTAGTCTTAAGTATATATACAATATTTTTGATCAATTATGGTAGGGAAAATCCCTACTGTTTGTCATTTTCTTATTTATAATTAGAGGTCAAATAGGTACATGGTTTAAGTGATACAACCAAGTGAATTACAAAAGTTCAGTAAGTACATTGTCAATCCAAGATAACATACCGTCTTTCAGACTAGACTTAGCCCTAATCATGGTCATATGGAAGGTTCTGATGAATCTATATACAGTCTTGTGGGTCGGATAATTCACAAGCTTGATTATGGGCTTCTGTTGCTGAATTTGGTCGCTCTAGATTATCCCGGTCCACTCTTCTGATGAGTCTATATACAGAGTTGCTTCAAAATCTGTTAATTCACAGTTTTTTGTTTGACTCTCTTTTATAAAACCGGTATAGATTTTATTGAGCAAGTAATTGACCGCAATTTAATTCTTTTTGAAGTTCATATTCTTGTGGAAAAATGGCACACATCTGTTAATTTACTACAGTCTATCTGAAGTACTACCTCTCTCTCAGTTTATAGGGCGTGTGTACCCGTAGGTTGCCAATTTGACCAACCTAATACAAGTCATATATTATAAAAAATATACTAACATAAACTTCGGAGTTTCTACTTTCAAAAGGTATATTTTTTGTGTTATATAGTTTATATTAGGGTGATAAAATTAGCAACCTAGGTATACGCGTAGGACTTGTAAACTGAAACGGAGGTAGTAACTAAATGCCTACAAGAGTATAATGAATGGCTCACAATCTGAAGGGAGTTGTTGCCAACTGACTGTAAACACTTTAAACCAAGTGTGGGAACACACATTATATATCCAGTTTTTTTGTTTGGGTACCTACTTATAGGATTTGTGATTTACATGGTGTTGCAATGTGTTACAGAAGTACAGGAATTTTATTTTTTTCAAGGTATGCTCTGCTATTAAACATTTTGAGGGATTTGGTCTTTGTTTCTTATGGAAGATAGGTTTATTTATTGTTATTTTTTCAAGGTATGCTCTGCTATTAAACATGCTGAGACTGATGTAGATTGTATAATCGTCTAATCTACCGATCAAATGTAGTTATGATATTTCTTGTTGTTCTTCTCAGATGGAATGCGTTCAACTAACCGCTCTATGATGTGGATTGGGTGTCCAGACTGCGTGCGTGCGTGTATCTTGCCTGTGGCATTATCGTGGTGGTCTTGAAACTGGCTCTATCAAGCTTATACACTCTGATCTGCTTATATATGTAGATTTGCAGGTACCTATGTTAAGCTAAATCTCCTATGAATGTGCAATTTATTATCGACATAATATTGACATGCTTATATATGAACACACGCATGCATACTTACTTATCTATATATTCATTCCTTTTAAGATTGTTATTCATTTTGGTTTGCCCATCGCTTCTACCGGCAACGCGTCGCAAGCCGCGCTTTCCTACTTGGAAAAGAACTTCCATTTGTGCATAGTTTCTGGGTGTGGTTTGGCTGATATGTATTTTTAAGCATATTGCTGCTTGCATAAATATAACCCATTCAAAGTATTGTTAGGTCACTTTCAGCTTTTGTAATTTTATTATCATATACATTGCTTTCAAATCAGGAGATACACCGACCTCCATTTTACATAAATAATCGTGATTATTCTTGTACCATGTGGCATTTGCAGACACAAGCTAAAAGGCATTTATTGCTCGATTTTCTTACTTTAATCTTGATAGTTATGTTTAAATTAATTGTTGTTCTCTAAAACCTTACCCATGATGTTTTGGTTTACTTGGGAAATCGTCAGGTTGGCAATATCAAGGAGCTCACAGCAATTCAGGAGAAGATTCTAATTATTTAGTCAATAGATTAGCACGCATGAAATCATTTTTTGTTGTGATTTTGCCTTCTAATTTAGTTGTCCCGATAATATATGTTCCTGTCAATATAATTTACTCTGCTTAATTTTCTGCTGGAGGTTACTGTGCTTGTTTTTTCTTATCCTGTAAATTGCACTTGCCAGGCACAATGAAAAACCAAATTTGCAAATAGATGAGATTTAAACAGTGTGGTGACCCGTCTTGCATATAACTGGACAAAATCTCAACACATCGAAGTCATATGTTTTTCCAACCGTTTTATCATTTCTTGTGGCTTACTGTTTGGCAGGCAATGTGTGGCAAGCCGTGCCCCTTATTCGCCTTCTTGCTCTGCATCGAAGTTTCTTTTTTGCCTTACTTTTCTGCATCGAAGTTTCTTGGATTTAGGATGATCCTTAACTTTTGTAGCTCCACAAGACTTATAGTTGGCTTCATGTATATCAGTTTTACTTCTGTTTATCCCTTTGTCACTAGCATGCACATGAGGTGGTCCTTTTAGCTTCTCTGTGGATTGTGTATAGGTAGCTGTATTTTGGGTACTAAACTGTTGTATAGTTTTGTTAATGCCATAGTTTTGGTTAGTGCCAGATTTAATCGAGTGGGTAAAGGAAAATGGTACAAAACCTTTGTTAGAGTTGAATTCTGCTTGATGCATACAGGAACCGATATTGTGAACATTGGGTCCATTTGGGTTGTGGATTGATTTATTATGATGGCGAAACACGCCTATGGCGAGATTATATTCGATGATGTTGTGCACTCTTCACATGCTTAATCCTAGCTAATTGCTTCTCTATCATCTTTGAACTGCAGGAGATGATCGAGTTGGGCTCGACGTTGCTGGCCGCCGGCTTGGTCTGCAAGAGGACTTTCCCTGCATGACGAGCCATGGAGAGAGTAAGATTTCATGGTCTTTTTGATCTCCTATTTCCTTTTCTATGTGGAGTAAGTATAATGATGATGGATCTGGACCTGTGTATTAGATTGTGACCTTTTTGCTCCTTTGCAAGCTTTGCACGTTTTTAGTAGCGTTTTTCCATGCTATATTGCTTAAGCATCATTCTGTCTTGACATGATATGCTAATTGGATCTTCACCTTGGAGGTTTATTGCGTATGTACGTGGTTCATATAGCGTTTAGTCTCAACCCTCAAGAGGTGCTAATTATGTTTTGTTCCTAACTCTGTGCTTTAATGTTCAGTTCTGATGAGTTTCTTTCTTATAATGTTAGTAGAAAAGAAAAGAAATCAAATTGTTTAGGCTTCTTATAAATAGATTTATCCACCAAATTAAGTCGTAAACAAACATTCAGATTCAGGCCCTCTCCCTCTCCCTCTGCCTCTCAATAAAAACAAGGGCCTTTCTTCAGAGTTACACTTGGTTGACTGATTTGGTTCCTTGGGTTCAGACCAGTTTCATCTTCTTTGGTTGATTGATGGATTGATCCGCTGATCTGCATTGCTTGCAGGGTGACCAAGTGATTGACTCTAGGGCCGCCGTGGTGGTGCTCGTGGTGCCCGGCGCTTTGCTGGCGCTCATTGGCAAAGCAATGGTGCTCTTTTTCCATTAACATGATACTAAGATAATAAAGCATGAGGGTTATGTAATTTATTCATGGTAATTTTAAAAGGAAAAAAATCAAACTTGCAAAGATTTATGATGTTAGAGATAAATGCATTTATAAAATGCTCTCTTTTCCCCAGATTAAATGGCTAACACTCACATCTGTGTGCTTGACAACATGAATAGAGGTCACTCTCATCAAGTGCTTCTCAGATTAAATGGCTAACACTCACATTAGGCTTTAGATTTTCTGCTGGTTTATCTTATGATTCATGGTAGCATTTGATTTTTTTCAATTACTATGTCTCAATTGTCGAACAGGACAGTAAGAATCTAATAAAACTCTTGCACAATAAAGATTGTTGTCCTTTAGTTACCCAGACCTTTGTTTTCATGGTATAAAACCAACTGTTGTCAACTTTAGCACTCTGGAAAATTATATAACCATTCTGAAATTTCCTATGACACAGGCTGAGACAAGCATTGTAAGGATCCCAGTTAGAATGATGCTTGATCTCCTGGTAGAGCATCTTGGGCTTCACAAGGCCATCTGAGACTCGGGCTCAATGAGAACACAATGAGAGTCATCATTCTCTCTGACACTGCTGTTCAAGGCGACCGGACCTGTCCACCGCGCATGCCCATTACGGTGTATGAACATTGCATCCTTTAATTTACCACTGTATATGAACATTACATTCTTCAAATGTGTTGTACTATCATTCTGGTGGCTATGGAGATGTGTTGTACTGTAGTTTTGGTATCCATTGATGATGTCTTGCTCCGAACTTGAATCTGTAGTTTTGGTATCTATTGATAATGTCTTGCTCCGATTACACTTGAATATTTTTTTTATTTTTTTATCCTGATTGAATACATATGATAAGCCTGACTTTCTACTAACTTCACCATTACATGCATGAGCATATTGTTGAAACCGGCACCCTTGCGCCAAGGCGCGCTGCTGATCTAGTGCTTTAGTAATCCAATAGTCCTACACTATGCGAGGAAAGCGGGAGCAAACAATTATGATGTTGTTGATAGTGGTTTTTAGGGATACGAAAGCAACGTATGAAGAGTTACGTAACATGCTTAACAAATTCTATCCCCCCCCCCCCCTCGATTTTCACCCTTGTGGGCCCCTCCCACACCCTTTCATCCAATCTTAATCCTACACATTGCCTGTTATATTAAGAGCACGGCTAATACGCACGGTAATCTTCTGCCCGATTTCAGCACGATGGGTCGAATCGTTAAATTGCAATCATTTTGCTAATCACCGCCGTTCAAAGTAGCCATCAATCATATGTGGACAGTCATGTGCGGAGCACTTTCATTTCTGTAGTGATCACTAGTACGAAAACTTTGAACATCGTCCGCCTGCATCTCGATTCACGACTCGGCTCCCGCAGTCGAGTAGTCCTATTCTTTCCGTCTTGGTGGAAAAGAAAACGTGTTAGGGTTTAATGGCCGTGAGGTGTCGTGTCCCCTTTGTTGAACAGTTTGTCTAATTCACGTCTAGATATTTTTTAAGGATGTCACATCTTAGCTCTTTGTTGAAACCGTCAGATATCTATCCTACAGTGGCTCTCGATATTGCATATTTGCGTCGACAACGAGGTTAGTCTGATGAGCACATTGTGCAGGTTGTAGAACGTGATAAAGTTGGGCGCTGGTAGTTCAGTTAGCAGAGTTCACACACGCGCGCGTAGGAAAAAGTCCAAAATAAACCTTGAAGTTGTAGACGGAAGTTAAATCAAACCCTGAACTTTGAATCCCGGAAATTGGCACTATGAAATTGTAATCCCGGTCTATTTTGAACCCTAGATCTGTTTGGTACACTGGGAATACAACAATCCCGACCGGGATAACCAGCTACTCTCACAGACAAGAATTTGGGGCGGCCCACTATAACAAAACAAGAATTCGTGAAGTTTAAAAAATGCTAGTACATTTCTAAAATTGTTCAGAAGTAAAAAATGTTCCTGTTTTCTATTTTTGGCACAAATTCAATTCATTTTGTGTTTTTCAAAAAATGCTTGAAATTTTATTCATTTTTAAAAACCGTTCACCATTTCAAAAAAATAACATTTGTAAAAAATGTTCAGAATTCCAACAGTTTTTCACATGCTATGATTTTTTTTGGATTTTCAAAATTGTGTTGCATTTTTAAAATATTTTTTTTTCAATTTCGTAAATTATTTCATACATAATGTTTTTATAAAATGTTTCAGATTGTTGGCTGCGGACTCGACTGGGCCGTCCCACCAGACATGAAGCGAGTTCTTTTTCATAACATGCGATGTAAAAATTCTTTCTTTCTTTTTCTTAAAGCACGGCGTAATAATTGCAAAGCAAAAAAGCATGCCGTGAAGTCGAACTTTTTGAAAATTTTGAATACTTTTAAAAAATCAACAACTTTGAAAAAGCGAACACCTTTTGAAACATAAACATTATTTGAAACCTGAACACAATTTTAAAATGCAAACACTTTTTGTAACATAATTTTGTTTTCTGAAACCTGAACTAAATTTTAATGTGCAGACACTTTTTGATACATAAAGATTTGCTGAAACCTGAAAATATTGTGTGACATCTAAAAAATATCAAAAGTTTTAAAAAATGTATGGGCCAATCCAAACAAATGTTTATACAATGTATAATAATATTTGTGTGATTGGAAAAAAAATGTTTCGCACATTCAAAAAATGTAACATTTCAATAATGTTCACAAGTTTCAAAAAATGTGTTTGAAAAAAGTGAATGCAAATTTAAAAATGTTGAACCATGTAAAAGACTGTTCGTATAGTTTTATAAAATGTTTATTGCCACTAAAAGAATGTAAAACATGTTTTTGGAAAAATATTACCATTTATTCAAAAAAGTTTTGAAAACATTTAATTTGAAAATGTACATAATGTATTTGAAAATATTAAAAGTTTATCAAAAAATATTTAATGTGTGCATTAAAAATGTACATTGGGTACTGAGAAAAATTATATATGTGTAAAAATGAAAAACAAAACTAAGAAAAAACAGATTAGGGTGCGTTCGCGAGTGACTGTGGTACTAGGCCGGCCCAATTCAGCAAATACCGGCGTAGTCTTCTCAAGGTTTAAAATAGATCGGGATTAAAAAGTTTGATGTGCTGATTTCAGGGATTGAGAGTTCGGGGTTTGATTTAGCTTTCGCCTACAAATTCAAGATTTGTTTTGGACTTTTTCCCGCGCGCATGTTCATGCACATACGAATGATCGTAAATGCTTTAGCTGGGCCAACACGTGTGACAGCCAGAGTTGTTTACAAGACGGCCATATGCATATGCTGCAGATTCTCAAAAAAAGATATATGCATATGCTAGACTTGTTGAACCGTAGTGAACATATTTGTGTATCAAAAACTAAAAATACAGAAAAACTCACACAAAAGTTTCTTTGTTAATTTTGATAGTCTGGAAAACTAAAAACATGCAATGAGTTCTCTCAGTTTTTTAGTTGCATAATTGCCAAAAAAATATCTTAATTTCCCAGTTTCATATTTTTTTAAAGAACTGAAAAACCGAATAACACAATGATTTTCATGGATTTTTTAAACACTGATTATAAAATAAACGGACATGTGTGCAACTCACACCACTACAGACACACAATGCCTACTCAAGATCCGATTCGAGTTGTGGAGCTTTTAAAGTTGACAAAGTCATCATAGGCGCCTCCGACTAAAAGGGTAATTCGCATAAAAGAGACACCAAATCGTCGCACCTGGAGTTTGATCCAAAAACTCAATAATTCCCATCTTTTTTGTTTATTTTAAAAAATTGAACATAAGCAACCTCTTGTTCCATGCTCGCAATGATGGATTTTGTCATACAAACACATGAAAGCTCCCTAGCAGGCACTAGCACGACCCGATCACATCATAGTTTATATATTTTTTGGGTGATATGTTCTTATCCAATTAATTAAAAACATTACTAGAACCGGTTTAGAATAAATGAAATCTTCCATATCTTGTAAAACCGCCAAAGTATTCTTGTACCTTAATATAAATCTTCATATATTTAAAATGAACTGTCCACCTCACATTTTTAAAAACGTTCTTGTGTAGAGAAAAAAATAGTGTTTTACAAAATGCTTGTTTGTTTTTGAAAAAGGAGTTTGCGTATTCCAAAAAATTGTTCATGCTTTGAAGAAAAATGCTCAGGTATTCACCCCAGCACCCAAAAATAAAAAGGTAAAAGATAAAATAATATATAAAAATGCTAAAAATAAAAAGATGGAAAGAAAAAAAAAATCGAAACGGAGGCAAAAGATTTGCCTCATCCATTAAATAAGAGGAGAATAGAGTTTAGAGTTTTTACAAGCGCCCTTACAAAACGGCATGGCAATTACTCTTGTACAACAATACACCCTAGTTTCTTAGCACCTGCCGTAACCCATAGTTTTGCCTCGAGCACGATATTTTGGAGCAGGATAGGCGGCGGCGCACTCTTGTTGCGAAACACCCGCGCGTTTCTCTCGTTCCAAATAGTCCAAGAGACGAGCATGGTGAGGGAGGCCATCGCTCGTCTATTGGGGTTTCGCATGTCGGTCCTTCTATCCCACCATTGCATGAGGGAATCCTCAAGGTGCCAATTGGAGGTGTCCATGTGCACAAGACCAAACTTGTCGATGACCGATCGCCAGAGCCTAATGGAGAAGCGGCACTTGACGAAGAGGTGGATGCCCGATTCTTGCTCACGTTTGCAAAGCGGGCAAAGCCCACAATTATCCCAACCACGTCGCTCCAACCGGTCGGCGGTCCAGTTCCGGTCTTGCAAGGTCAACCAGGCAAAGAATTTAACCTTAGGGGGGGCCCAAGCTCTCCAGACCATGTGGTGAATGGGCGAAAAGTCGCCGTGCCAAGGAATTGCGCCTTATATGCTGTGGGCCGAGTACGCCCATCATCAGCATGTTTCCAAACAATGTCGTCCTCAATGTGATCGTCAAGATGGAAGTCATGCACAAGAGCCCAAAGCGAGAAAAGTTCCCGGATGTGTGCGATGGAGACAATAGTGGCATGCTTGATGTGGGTCATCCAGGCGTTCCCTCGAAGGGCCTGACGAAGCGTCGATCTTTTCCTTTTTGAGGCTTGAAAAATAAGAGGGGCAATATCCTTGGGCTTGCGACCAAGCAACCACGGGAGTCCGAGCGGTGTTTTTGCACCATTGCCATCTATGATTGTGGTGGAGGCATAGAAGAAATCCATATCTTCCTCGGTGCACGGGTTGCCCAAGCCAACCCATAGCTTGGTAGGCTCCTTCCATTCGTACCATGGCCACCTTAGTCGCATGGCCGAGCAAACTTGTCGGTGTTGAGGATGCCCAGGCCTCCATAGATCGTGAGCCTGCGGACCATGTCCCAATTGACCTTACATTTTGCACCGGTCGTCTTGTCCGACCCTGACCAAAGGAAGGCCCTCTCAATCTTGTTGATATTATGAAGTGTGCCCTGTGGCACAATGAGAGATGTGATGGAGAAGACTGCTTGAGAGGTGATGACCCGATCGACAAGGGTAGTCGCCCAATAGTTGTGATGCTTTGTCCCTCCCAAGCTACTAATTTTCCGCCGCCTTGTCTTCAAGATCTTTGGAAGTCGACCTTCGAAGTTGCGAACCGAGGCGGGAGACCCAAATATTTGATTGGGAAAGCGACGCTGGTCGCCGAATGCTACTCAGAATATGCTCCGGAGGAAGGTGGTTGCATCGAATGGGCACAACCGAGCTCTTGCGGAAGTTGGTGCAGAGTCCTGTCACCTCGCCGAAACCCCTTAGGATGGTGAGAGGTTATCAATGTCCTGCTTGATTGGGGCCATGAAGATGGCGCGTCGTCCGCATAGAGGAGGTTCTCATCATGGCGCCGTGTCGCGTATCCTATGGATGGTGCCCTTGTGAGTTGCGATGTCGAGGATATGTTGAAGGGGTCAATTGCAAGGACGAGCAGTAGAGGTGAAATTGGGTCCCCTTGATTTAAACCCAGCGGCCGTGCTTGATCGGGGCCCCGAAGCTCATTGAGGAGAATGCGAAGAGGAAGATGACATGAGAGCGGCGATCCAATTCCGAATTTGCAAGGGAACCCCTTGCGTTGTAATAAGTCTAGGATGTATTCCCATTTGACCGAGTCGAAAGCTTTTCTAATGTCAAGCTTGAAGAGGAGGGCTGAAGTCTTCTTGCTTGTGCAGCCGTCTCGCAAAATTGCGCACATACATAAAGTTGTCATGGATACTCCTCTTCTTTATGAAAGCACTTTGGGCATTGGAGACGAGAACGTCCATGTGAGGGGCAAGCCGCAGGGAAAGAATCTTGGCGATAATCTTGGCCACAACATGGACAAGACTAATAGGCCTATAGTCAGAGACGCCCTCCGCCCCCTCCTTCTTGGGCAAAAGCACCACATTGGCGAGTTGAGCCATTGCAAGTGGGATGTGTGGGCGAGTCAAAGCTCTGGATGGCCCGCATGAGATCATGCTTAATAATTTCCCAACAACGTTTGAAGAAGATGCCCGTGAAGCCATCCGGCCGGGAGCCTTGTCCCCGGCATTGCTTTTATGGCCGCCAAAACCTCATCCTCGGTGATGGGATCACCGAGATCATCCAAGTCATGCGACTGGATATTAAGCTCATCCCAATTAAGGTCAATGGAGCTCGTGCTTGCTCTGCCCATGACCTCGGCAAAGTGGTTATGGATGATGTCCTCTTTTTGCTTATGGTCGGTGACCCAGCCTTGTGCGTTTTTTATCCTATGGATGTGATTTTTCCTTCTCCTAGCGTTGATGCGGCGGTGGAAAAATTTTGTGTTAGCATCCCCATCCTTCGTGTTCGCAATCCTAAGCGCATTGGCTCTTTCTTGCCCTCTCTAGAACCGCAAGACTGATCACACGCCTCTTAAGCCTAGAGCGTGGGTCAAGCTCCTCCGGGATAGCGATCGCTCCTCTTGCGCAATGTCCGAGCGAAGGATGATGATGTTGGCTGCATGGAGCTGCACCTTGGCCTTGGAGAAGATACGCTTGCTCCACTGAGCAAGGCGGAGCGCCGTTTTTTTGAGCTTATGGTGGAGGACCTGGTACGGTTCAGAATGACTCACCCTCTCCGCCCAAGCATCAAGAACGACCTCGTGAAAACCGGGCAAAGATACCCAGAAATTCTCAAATCTGAATGTCTGTGAGCGCCTAGGGCCCTTGTCGTCGGCGAACAACAGAGGGCAATGGTCGAGAGAGGAAGATGACAGGGCATGTAGCAAGTGATTGTTGTGAGTGGTGTCCCACTCGGCATTGCAGAAGAAGGAATCAAGCTTGCACAAGGTGGGATTGGCGCGTTCGTTGCTCCAAGTGAAGCGTCTGTTCTGGAGGTGGATTTCCTTGAGTTCACAGGAATGAAGCGTCGAGCGAAAGCGGTTAATTCTGCTAGTGTTGACGTTCCTCTTGTTCTTATCCACAGCTCGGTAAATTTGGTTAAAGTCTCCGGCAACCAACCAAGCCGCATCCGTGGGTGGTTTGTGGCTGAGCAACTCCGCAAAAAGCGTCTTTGCACGAGGAATCGGTGGGGCCATAGACCGAAGTGAGCTTGAAGCGGGAGCCGAAGCACGATATCTGAGCGTGGCAGAAATACAGTATGCAGAGGTGACAAAGTCGGAAGCATCAAGAAGATTCTCATCCCATAGCAATAGGATACCGCCCCTAGTTCCGTTCGCCGGACGCTGGGCAAAGCCACCCAGTCTGTTTCCCCCAAGTGACGCAACGATGAATTTGTCGACAACATTCAACTTAGTCTCCTGAAGGCAGACAAGTGGCAGGAGGAGTCGACAGCGTTGATTTAACGAGAGCTCTTGATGCAGGCAATTAAGCCCCGCACATTCCGACTAATTGTGTTTATCGGTTGTCTTTGTCATTGGAAAGTAAGGTGGCCACTGGAGGTTTGGATGAAGCCCATGATGAGGCGCACACAAGCATGAACAAGATGGAAGCATGGACTAGCACAAGACCAAATGGACGAAGGGCCGCCACTAAAAACCACAAAGCGAGTTGCACTAACATGAGCTATTGCCCTTGAACGGCACAAACCACGTCTGAGTTGTAGTTCTTCCACAAACAGAGGTATTGCCCTTGAACTGGAACAGACCCTTACAAAACAATAGATGTTGCACTAACATGAGGAACAACGCACCCAGCAGCAGCTACTACATGATCTAAACCTCAGGCATTCACATCCAGCGAGCCCGCGGCAACATCTGCTCCCACGGTCGAGGACCCCCGCTCCACCATGCTCGATCGTAGCATCTTCCACTTCTTGTAACAGCCCCATTGTCTAGCTCAAAGAACTCTCTCATGGCCACAATTACATCAGGAGGAAGCTGCTCTTTGAACTTTCTGACGAAGGCATCCAGGGTGGCGGTGGTGACATCCTGCCCGTTCTTGATGATGCCCGTGTGGCCAATAAACTGCTTTCGGCCGCTTTGGCCAAGGCGTCGTTCTTGCGAGGACAGCGCGCTGATCCTCTGCGAGGAGAGGCCACCCACCTTGGAGATCTTCACGCCCGGTGAGAGTTTTCGACGGGCTGCCGGCTTCTGGGTGGTGTTGAAGCGAGGAAGGAGGAGATCTAGAGCAGGCATCGGCCAGTATGATGGCGAAACCTGTAACAACGGTTCGGAGAGCCACCCCGAACTTGGCACAAGCAGCTCAGCAAGCCCGCCGGCAACACATCATCATCTGCGTTCACGAGCCCGTGGAGAGGTTGGGGCTCATTGCGAGGGCCTTCTTGAGGAGGGGTGGTGTAGGAGATGCCTCAAAGCCGGGAGGGCGGCTGGCGAGACATGGAGGAGGGGCTCAACATGGAGACCGTGAGCAAAGCTCAATGAGTGCTGGACTCCTCTCTTGAATGGCCTCTGTAGCAGCCCTAGCCTCATCACGCTTGGAGGGGGGTGGTGAGCGGAGCACGGACTTGGGGGAGAGGGGCGCGAAGCCGGAGGAGTGCGGGCGTAGAATATCTATCTATACCACTTAAAAACAGCGTTCCTTTTATTTTCAGGCGGAGTGCTTCGTCCAACATTCCATATTTTTCCTGATGATCATTCCTTGAAAACCACCTTAATTGTCCCATTTCTTATTGACTTATCAAATAAACCATTTTTTTGGTAAGTAAATAAGTGATTGCAATAAAAAATCATGGATAGGATTTGATAAATATTTTTTTACACAATCATATAATACGGATAAGTAAATTATGTGCTAATATAATACTCCTAGAATATTTATACCAATACCAATGATCGGGCAAATATCTAGTAAAAAAGAATGTCAACATGGGCCGACACACGAAGTTGGCCTTCAAGCGTCCCGGGAGTCAATTTGCACTTAAGTTGTTTTAGGGGATGCACTTAAGGTAGATGATTGGGGAGCTATTAGTTAACGAGCGCTCTTTCGGGAGCCTCGCAACGATCAGCGTCACTTGGTGCGCTCTCAGCCATTCACCACATGTCGTGCTCTAGGCGCTTCCTCAGGATTTTGTTTTTTATTTTTTCGCACGCGTTTTCGGCTATTTAAACGTTTTTTTCCGGGTTTTTTTAGACGTTTTTGTTTTCCACCGGTCTTCCTTAGCTTTCCGGGTTTTGCTTCCGCGAGAGGCATAGTTTTGCTTTCGCGAGAGTCACGGCCGTGTCTCTCGAAAACGAAAAAAACGTTTATTTTTTATTTTTTTACCTTTCGCGAGAGTCACGGTTTTGCTTTCGCGAGAGTCACGGTTGTGCTTTCGCGAGAGTCACGGTTTTACTTCCGTGACAGACACGGTTTTGCTTTCGCGAGAGTCATGGCCGTGCCTCTCGGAAACAAAAAAAAAACGCGTTTTCTGTTTTGTATTTTCCTTTTGCGTTAGTCACGGTTTTGCTTCCGCGAGAGGCACGGGTGTGCTTTCGCGAGAGTCACAGTCGTGCCTCCTCGGAAACGAAAAAAAACGCATTTACTCCTTTTTCTCTTCCGCGAGAGTCACGGTTTTGCTTCCGCGAGAGGCACGGTTGTGATTTCGTGAGAGGCACGGGCGTGCCTCTTTCAGAAAGGGAAAAAACCCTTGCTCCCGGTTTGGTTTTTTCATCCGATTTTTTTCGTGAAAAAAAAGTTCGTCAAAATCTATCAACATACGATTTAGTTTTGAAGATCTCGACGCGAGAAATCCAACGGTGAAGGCGGTTTGAGATTTGGACGCACGGTTTGAGAGATAAAATGTTTTGAATAAATGAATCTAAAAAAAAGGGAAAACTCCCAGGTTACGACAAGTGACGAGCTGCATGTGCGCCACTTGTTGCAACATGAGGAGTTGGAGTGATCTTTGCAACAAGTACTCCTCAACTAGTGATTTCGAGATGATTGCATTTGCTCGGGCGCGTCTTTGTAGCGAGACCTAAAAGGGCTAGGCCCAACAGTGCGAGAGGTGTATTAGAAGCTGAACTTTCATTCTTCAAACTTGTTTTCTTTTATTTATATTTTTTTTACACATGTGTATGAAAATAATTACTTCACTTAAATTTAAAAAAATATTTGACAGCACATTTAAATAATGTTAATGGAAGTCAAAATTTTGGCCGGCCAATTTTAATAGATGTTTGTACCATTCAAAAACAAATTTCATGACATTTAATAATGGCTGTCATATTAAAAATGTCTGCATCATTCAAAGAATGGTTGTGACATTTTAAAAAACTGTTCACGTGTTTAAAAAATATGTTCATGACATTTTAAGAAAAAAATATATGATGTAAAACCTGTCTCATACCTTTCAGAGAAATTATTCAACGTGTATTTAAAAATTAACGTGTATTAATAAATGTTCAAACATATATTTAAAAACAAGTTAATGATTTATTAGAAGAATGTTCATCATGTATCCGAATAATGTCTCACATTTATATGAAAAATGTGTGGCGCGTATCTAAAAAATCAACTTGTACCTGGAAAAAAGAGGAAAAACAAAACTGGTGCAAGACTTAGTGTGTGGTAAGACACTTATACAGTTGCCGCCTGATGTCTTCAAGATTCTGCCCGCACAATAAAGCCTTCAAGATCTTACATTTAATGAAATAGATGATCCCCATCTTCATCCAACCGCATACACATAGGGCAGATGGTACCTAGCTTGTTTTCTCTTTGTACTGAGTCTCCTAGGCATTCTCGTGTGAGCAAGACACCAATTAAACAACCTGAATTTACCTGAGACTTGCATCTACCGTATCTTGTTCCTTATCGAGTCACTGGAGGTTGGAACAACCGATGTGCTAGCAACATGATTCGGATTCTTGTCCCGTATGCCGCCCCCTAGCTGATACGTCCATTTGACTGAAAATACGCCTTTGTATCGTAATGCCATGATATAAAGTCTAACACGCCCGGCCTGACAGGGATTGAGAGGACCAAATGAGCATCTTCCTCGGTGAAAAGCTCGCAAACAAGTTCCACTTTTTTTTTTGAACCCAACACCGTAGAACAATTGTTCTACAGTAAAATTAATATTAAAATATAGTACAAAAATATTACAAATCCCCTAAGGGAGTGAGGTCAACCAGGTGGCTAGCCAATGCCTGCTCTAGGAATGAGATTCATGATTACAAATTATGATCTATCCACTGAACCAGTCGAGGAACAAACTTTGGCTTGATCTTATGTTGAAGGAGCTTAAGATCTTGCTTAAGGTAAAATCTCCAAGCCTGGATGGACTGTGGCACTGCTTTGAAGATCTTGTTATTTCTTTGTATCCATATATTCCAACAGCCCAAAATGATTATCTCTATTGCAATGTGCTTAGGCAGGAGGTTTAATGCCAGGATGGTATCCTCATAAACTGATGTACCTCTTTTCCTATTTTGGAGCAGGGAGTTCCAACAATCTTGTGCAAAGTTACAGTCCCAAAGCAAGTGCATGGTGGTCTCTTCGGCATTCTGATTGCAGTTAGGACAGTGGATGTCTTCTAGATGCATACCTTTTCTGAGGAGGAGAGCTTTAATGTTGATTCTTCCATGGGCCACTAACCAAAAGAAGATTTTGTGCTTGAGTCTACTAGAACTTTTCCAAATGAGATTGAAAAAAGGATGAGCTTCCTGTGGTTCCAAAAGAAGGTTATAAATATGGATTGCAGAGGTCTTGCCCGAGGCCCCAATGAACGTCCATTTATCCTCTCTGTTTGGGTGTAAATTGGGTGCAAGGTCTTGAATTTGGTTAAATTCCTCATAAGCTTCAATAGAGAGGGGCAGGTGGAAATGTTCAGTCCAATCATTCTCCTCAAAGAAATTGTGAACAGATTGTTCCTCATTTCGTGCAAATGAATGGAGGTGAGGGAGTATAGATTGCAGGGTTTGTTCATTCCAAGAATCTTTCCAGAACAGAACGGATTGTCCATTGCCAAGTGTGCACCTGCTAATCAGTTTAAACTTTGGCAGTAGATTTATATGTGATTTCCACCAGAAAGATCCCACCGCATTTCCTACTGGTGCCTCTGAATGATATTTTTTTCCCCAGACCAGCTTAATCCAAGGTATATCTTCTCTGTTCATAAACTTGAGGAGGTTTTTCATGAGGAGGGCCTTATTATGGAGGGCTAAATCAAGAATACCAAGGCCACCCTGATCCTTTGGCAGACATACCTTGGACCATGCAATGAGTGTTGTCCCTCTATCTTCCATGCCAAATTTTCTCCAGAGAAAGTTTCTCAAATATTTATTAATCTGCTCGATCACACCTACAGGAAGTGCCAAGGTACACATAAAGAATATTGGCAATGCAGCAAATACAGACTTGATGAGCAGAACCCTTCCATCATATGACAACATGGTAGAACAACCAGAAAGTCTTCTCTCAATTCTTTGAAGCATTGGACTATAATCTTCAAGTTTTGGCTTAGAGGTACCAAGAGGGAGTCCCAGATAGGTGAAGGGGAAATGGCCTTGTTGACATCCCAAAATATTGAGCAGAGGTTGGAGCTGGGGGTCAGGAACATTAATTGGCACCATGAATGATTTCTCATAATTGACTTTAAGCCCAGTAAAAGCAGTATAATGCAAAATGAGGTTTTGACTTGAGCAAGTTGTCTGGCATCAGCAGGCAAGACTAGAATTGTATCATCAGCATATTGGATCACAGGAAAATCTGGGCAAGCTTGACTGCTGATAGGAGCCTGAATTAAATTTTGGTGCATTGCTTCATTGAGCATTGATTGAAGAAGGTCAGCTGCAAGCACAAAAAGAAGAGGAGATACAGGGTCCCCTTGTCTTACTCCTTGCCTGCAATGAAAAAGTTTCCCTGGCACTCCATTGAGCAGAACAGAGGAGGTACCAGAGGAAAGCAACATTTTGATCCAGTTAATCCACCTACATCCAAAACCTCTGGCCTTCAGAATAGCAAGGATGGCTTGATGATTCAGCAAATCAAAAGCTTTCTCAAAATCCAGTTTGAGGAGCACAATAGGCTGTTTGGATTGCTGACAATGATGCAGATATTCAAAAGCCCATCCCAAACAATCATGAATGGTTCTACTCTTGATGAAGCCATATTGATTGGTGTGCACAATCTTGAGAATCACAGTCTGTAGTCTGTTTGCCAAAAGCTTGGTGATGATCTTGATAGTGCAGTTGAGAAGAGAAATTGGCCTGAAGTCATTAGCTGTCATTGGATTGTCTTTCTTTGGAATCAAAGTGATAAAAGAAGCATTTATACTCTGAAGGGAAATCTTCCCATGGTAAAAATCATCAATCAACTTGTAGAAATCATGTGCAATTATATGCCAACAAGCCTTAATGAAATCAACATTAAAACCATCAGGCCTAGGTGCTTTGTCTGAAGGCAAATGTTTGATAACTGAATCAATTTCTTCCTTGGTGAAAGGGGCATCCAAATCCTGCAGATCTTCAACCCTGGTAATGAGATTGATCAGATGCAAAGGGTCTTCAATTTCTCCACTCTGACCCAGCCTTTCTTTGAAGGCAGCCCAAAGAATTGCAGCTTTGGCATAATGCTCTATCATTTCTACTCCTTGCTCATTGCATAAACTCTGAATGTAATTGTGCCTGAATTTGATGGTTGCCTTTGCTTGAAAAAACTTAGAGTTTTCATCACCAAATTTAACCCAACGAATTGTTGCTCTTTGTCTCCAATAAATCCTTTGAAAAGACAACAATTTTAACAAATGCTCTTTAAGCATGTCCCTACCATTCTGTTCTAGATCTGTGAGCACTCTATATTCTTCAAAAAGATCCCACATTAAGATGACATCATTAGTGGCCTTGATGCTGCAAGTTAGGCTGGAGAAGTTCTTACTGTTGGGGAACGCAGTAATTTCAAAAATTTTCCTACGCACACACAGGACCATGGTGATGGCATAGCAACGAGAGGGGAGAGTGTTGTCTACGTACCCTCGTAGACCGTAAGCGGAAGCGATCTGGCGTAGAGGAAGTAGTCGTCGTTCTCCTCGTGATCCTGCCGATCCAGTAGCCGTTACTCCGGCACCTCCGAGTCGATGATGACGTAGAGGAAGTAGTCGTCGTTCTCCTCACGATCCAGCCGATCCAGCATTGTTACTCCGGCGCCTCGAGTTCTTGGCACACGTTCAGCTCGATGGCGCTCCACGGGCTCCGATCCGGCAAAGCTCGGGAGAAGGAGTTCCGTCGACCTGACGGCGTGGTGACGATCTTGATGTTTCACCACGCAGGCTTCGCCTAAGCACCGCTACAATATGACCGAGGTGGAATATGGTGGAGGGGCACCGCACACGGCTGAGGAACGATCTCAAGGATCAACTTGTGTGTCATAGGTGCCCCCTCCCCGTATATAAAGGAGGGAGGGAGGAGGTGGCCGCCCAAGGGGGCGCACCACGGGAGGGGCAAACCTACTCCAAGTAGGTTTCCCTCTCTTTTTCCTTATCTTATTTGGAGGGGGAAGGAAGGAGTACTAGTATTAGTAGGAATAGGAAGAGGGGGAAGGAGAAAGGAAAGGGGGGGCCGGCCCCCCTCCCCACATCGGATTGGGCTTGGGCGCGCCCCTCCTTGTTCCTTCTCCCTTCCTCCTACATGGGCCCAAAAGGCCCATATACCTCCCGGGGTTCGGTAACCTCCGGAGCTCCAAACTTCTCCGGAACCTTTCCGGTGTCCAAATATATCCGTCCAATATATTAATCTTTATGTCTCGACCATTTCGAGACTCCTCGTCATGTCCGTGATCATATCCGGGACTCGAACAACCTTGGTACATCAAAATACACAAACTCATAATATAAGCATCATCGAAACCTTAAGCGTCACGGACCCTACGGTTCGAGAACAATGTAGACATGACCGAGACACATCTCCGGTCAATAACCAATAAGCGGGACCTGGATGCCCATATTGGTTCCTACATATTCTCTGAAGATCTTTATCGGTCAGACCGCATAACAACATACGTTGTTCCCTTTGTCATCGGTATGTTACTTACCCGAGATTCGATCGTCGGTATCCAATACCTAGTTCAATCTCGTTCTTGGCAAGTCTCTTTACTCGTTCGTAATACATCATCTCACAACTAACTCATTAGTTGTAATGCTTGCAAGGCTTATGTGATGTGTATTACCGAGAAGGCCAGAGATACCTCTCCGAGCAATCGGAGTGACAAAACCTAATCTCGAAATACGCCAACCCAACAAGTACCTTTGGAGACACCTGTAGTACTCCTTTATAATCACCCGATTACGTTGTGAAGTTTGGTAGTACCCAAAGTGTTCCTCCGTAGCAGGAGTTGCATAATCTCATAGTTATAGGAACATGTATAAGTCATGAAGAAAGCAATAGCAACATACTAAACGATCAAGTGCTAGGCTAACGGAATGGGTCATGTCAATCAGATCATTCTCCTAATGATGTGATCCCGTTAATCAAATGACAACTCATGTCTTGTTGGGGAACGTTGCAGAAAATTAAAATTTTTCCTACGGTTTCACCAAGATCCATCTATGAGTTCATCTAGCAACGAGTATTCAGATTGGTTAGCATCTACATACCACTTTGTAGATCATAGCAGGCGTCGGAGTGAGCGTGGATGAGGTAGTCGTGCTTGCATGATCCAATTCACCGATGATCTAGTGCCGAGCAGACGGCACCTCCGCGTTCAACACACGTGCGGTCAGCGTAACGTCTCCTTCTTCTTGATCCAGCAAGGTGAAGGAGAGGTTGAGGAAGATGGCTCCAGCAGCACGGCGACGGCGTGGTGATGGTGGAACTTGCGATACTCGGCGAGGGCTTCGCCGTGCACTACGGAGGAGGAGGATGTGTTGGAGAGGGAGAGGGGCGTCCAGGGCAAAGGTGCTGCTGCCCCCTCCCTCCCCTTTATATAGGTGCCAAGGAGGGAGGGCGCAGCCTTGCCCCTCCTCCAAGGGAGGGGTGCGGCCAAGAGGGGGAGGTGTCCAACCTCCCCAAGGCACCCCTGGAGGTGCCTTCCCCTCATGGACTCTTCCCTCCTTAAACCCTAGGCGCATGGGCCCCTTGGGGCTGGTTCCCCTTGGCCCATGTGGGCCTAGGCGCACCACCTAGGGCCCATGTGGCCCCACAGGGCTGGTGGCCCCACTTGGTGGACCCAGGACCCCTCCGGTGGTCCCAGTACAATCTGATATCACGAAACTTGTCCCGATGGCGAAACAGCACTTCCTATATATAATTCTTTACCTCCGGACCATTCCGAGCTCCTCGTGACGTCCGGGATCTCATCCGGGACTCCGAACAACATTCTGGTTACTGCACATACATATTCCTATAACCCTAGCGTTCACAAGACCTTAAGTGTGTAGACCCTACGGGTTCGGGAGACAAGCGAACATGACCGAGGCGGCTCTCGGGCAATAACCAACAGCGGGATCTGGATACCCATGTTGGCTCCCACATGTTCCACGATGATCTCATCGGATGAACCACGATGTCAAGGATTCAATTAATCCCGTATCGATTCCCTTTGTCAATCGGTATTTTACTTGCCCGAGATTCGATCGTCGGTATACCAATACCTCGTTCAATCTCAAGCACCGCAAGTCACTTTTCTCGTTGCCGTAATGCATGATCCCGTGATCAAACACTTCGATCACATTGAGCTCATTGTGATGATGCATTACCGAGAGGGCCGGTGATACCTCTCCGTCAAGCGGAGTGACAAATCCGGTCTCGATCCATGTCAACCCAACAGACACTTTCGAGAGATACCCGTAGCATACCTTTATAGTCACCCGATTACGTTGTGACGTTTGGCATACCAAAGCACTCCTACGGTATCCGGGAGTTACACGATCTCATGGTCTAAGGAAAGGATACTTGACATTGGATAACTCTACCAAACGAACTATGCGATCTTATGCTATGTTTAGGATTGGGTCTTGTCCATCACATCATTCTCCTAATGATGTGATCCCGTTATCGATGACATCCAATGTCCATAGTCGAAACCATGACTATCTGTCGATCAACGAGCTAGTCAACTAGAGGCTCACTAGGGACATGTTGTTGTCTGTTATTCACACATGTATTACGATTTCCGGTTAACACAATTATAGCACGAATAAAGACAATTATCATGAATAAGGAAATATAATAATAATGCTTTTATTATTGCCTCTAGGGCATATTTCCAACATGTCTATGGTTAGGAAACATAACCATCTTTGATTAACGAGCTAGTCAAGTAGAGGCATACTAGTGACACTCTGTTTGTCTATGTATTCACACATGTATTATGTTTCCGGTTAATACAATTCTAGCATGAATAATAAACATTTATCATGATATAAGGAAATAAATAATAACTTTATTATTGCCTCTAGGGCATATTTCCTTGATCTCCCACTTGCACTAGAGTCAATAATCTAGTTCACTCGGTAATGATTCTAACACCCATGGAGTCTTGGTGCTGATCATGTTTTGCTCGTGGAAGAGGCTTAGTCAGCGGGTCCGCAATGTTCAGATCCGTATGTACTTTGCAAATCTCTATGTCTCCCACTTGGACTTGGTCCGAATGGAATTAGGCGTCTCTTGATATGTTTGGTCCTCTTGTGAAATCTGGATTCCTTTGCCAAGGCAATTGCACCGAGATTGTCACGTAAGATCTTCATTGGTCCCGATGCACTAGGTATAACACCTAGATCGGAAATGAACTCTTTCATCCAGACTCCTTCATTTGCTGCTTCCGAAGCAGCTATGTACTCCGCTTCACATGTAGATCCCGCCACGGCGCTTTGTTTAGAACTGCACCAACCGACAGCTCCACCGTTTAACAAAAACACGTATCCGGTTTGCGATTTAGAATCGTCCGGATCGGTGTCAAAGCTTACATCGACGTAACCATTTACGACTAGCTCTTTGTCACCTCCATATACGAGAAACATATCCTTAGTCCTTTTCGGTATTTCGGGATGTTCTTGACCGCTGTCAATGATCCACTCTGGATTACTTTGGTACCTTCCTGCCAAGCTTACAGCTAAGCACACGCGTCGGTCTGGTACACAGCATTGCGTACATGATAGAGCCTATGGCTGAAGCATAGGGAACATCTTTCATTTTCTCTCTATCTTCCATTTGTGGTCGGGCATTGAGTCGACTCAATTTCACACCTTATGTCTGGTAAAAACCTTTCTTTGCACGATCCATTTTGAACTTCTTCAAAACTTTATCAAGGTATGTGCTTTGTGAAAGTCCAATTAAGCGTCTTGATCTATCTCTATAGATCTTGATGCCCAATATGTAAGCAGCTTCACCAAGGTCTTTCATCGAAAAACTCTTGTTCAAGTATCCCTTTATGCTATCCAGAAATTCTATATCATTTCCGATCGGTAATATGTCATCTACATATAATATCGGAAATGCTACGAGATCTCCCACTCACTTTCTTGTAAATACAGGCTTCTCCATAAGTGCATATAAACCCAAATGCTTTGATCACACTATCAAAGCGTTTATTCCAACTCCGAGATGCTTGCACCAGTCCATAAATGGATCATTTGGAGCTTGCACACTTTGTTAGCTCCCTTTGGATCGATAAAACCTTACGGTTGCATCATATACAACTCTTCTTCCGTAAACCCATTCAGGAATGCGGTCTTTACATCCATTTGCCAAATTTCATAATCATAAAATGCGGCAATTGCTAACATGATTCGGACAGACTTAAGCATCGCTACGGGTGAGAAGGTCTCATCGTAGTCAACCCCTTGAACTTGTCGAAAACCCTTTGCGACAAGTCGAGCTTTGTAGACAGACAATATTACCGTCGGCGTCAGTCTTCTTCTTGAAGATCCACTTGTTTTCTATTGCTTGCCGACCCTCGGGCAAGTTAACCAAAGTCCACACTTTGTTTTCATACATGGATCCCATCTCGATTTCATGGCCTCAAGCCATTTTGCGAATCTGGGCTCACCATCGCTTCTTCATAGTTCGTAGGTTCATCATGATCTAGTAACATGACTTCCGAACAGGATTGCCGTACCACTGCAGTGCGGATTTTATTCTGGTTGATCTACGAGGTTCTGTAGTAACTTGATCTGAAGTTTCATGATCAACATCATCAACTTCCTCACTATTTGGTGTAGATGTCGCAGAAACTGGTTTACGTGATAAACTACTTTCAAATAAGGGAGAAGGTACGATTACCTCATCAAGTTCTACTTTCCTCCCACTCACTTCTTTCGAGAGAAATTCCTTCTCTAGAAAGGATCCATTCTTAGCAACAAATGTCTTGCCTTCGGATCTGTGATAGAAGGTGTACCCAATCTCCTTTGGGTATCCTATGAAGACACATTTCTCCGATTTAGGTTCGAGCTTATCGGGTTGAAGCTTTTTCACATAAGCATCGCATCCCCAAACTTTAAGAAGCGACAACTTTGGTTTCTTGCTAAACCATAGTTCATAAGGTGTCGTCTCAACGGATTTTGACGGTGTTCTATTCAGCGTGAATGCGGCCGTCTCAAGAGCATAACCCCAAAAGCGATAGCGGTAAATCTGTAAGAGACATCATAGATCGCACCATATCTAGTAAAGTGCGATTACGACGTTCGGACACACCATTGCGCTGTGGTGTTCCGGTGGCGTGAGTTGCTTGAAACTATTCCGCATTGTTTCAAATGTAGACCAAACTCGTAACTCAAATATTCGCCTCCACGATCAGATCGTAGAAACTTTATTTTCTTATTACGATGATTTTCAACTTCACTCTGAAATTCTTTGAACTTTTCAAATGTTTCAGACTTATGTTTCATTAAAAGATATACCCATATCTGCTTAAATCATCTGTGAAGGTGAGAAAATAACGATATCCGCCACGAGCCTCAATATTCATTGGACCACATACATACAGATGTATGATTTCCAACAAATCTGTTGCTCTCTCCATAGTACCGAGAACGGGTTTTGGTCATCTTGCCCATGAGGCACGGTTACGCAAGTGCCAAGTGATTCATAATCAAGTGACTCCAAAAGTCCATCAAGATGGAGTTTCTTCATGCGCTTTATACCGATATGACCTAAACGGCAATGCCACAAATAAGTCGCACTATCATTATCAACTCTGCATCTTTTGGTTTCAACATTATGAATATGTGTATCACTACTATCGAGATTCATTAAAATAGACCACTCTTCAAGGGTGCATGACCATAAAAGATATTATTCATATAAATAGAACAACCTTTATTCTCTGATTTAAATGAATAACCGTCTCGCATCAAACAAGATCCAGATATAATGTTCATGCTTAACGGCGGCACCAAATAACAATTATTTAGGTCTAAAACTAATCCGAAGGTAGATGTAGAGGTAGCGTGCCGATTGCGATCACATCGACTTTGGAACCATTTCCCACGCGCATCGTCACCTCGTCCTTTGCGGTGTTAAGCAATCAGTAGTCCCTGTTTGAGTTGCAAATATTAGCAATGTAACCGATTATCAAATACCAGTGCTACTGCGAGCTCTAGTAAGGTACACATCAATAACATGTATATCACATATACCTTTGTTCACCTTGCCATCCTTCTTATCCGCCAAATACTTGGGGCAATTCCGCTTCGGTGACCGATGCGCTTGCGGTAGAAGCACTCGATTTCAGGTTTAGGTCCAGACTTGGGTTTCTTCACTTGAGCAACAACTTGTTTGCTGTTCTTCTTGAAGTTCCCTTCTTCTTCCCTTTGCCTTTCTTCTTGAAACTAGTGGTCTTATTGACCATCAACACTTGATGCTCCTTCTTGATTTCTACCTCCGCACTTTTCGGCATTGCGAAGAGCTCGAGCATAGTCTTTACTAACCCTTGCATATTATAGTTCATCACGAAGCCTTTGTAGCTTGGTGGCGTTGATTGAAGAATTACATCAATGACACAATCATCCGAAGATCAACTCCCGGTTGAGTCAAGTGATTGTAATACCCGGACATTCTGAGTATGTGCTCAGCGCACCCATTCTCCTCCATTTTGCAGCTATAGAACTTATTGGAGACTTCATATCTCTCAATCCGGGCATTCTGTTGAAATATCAACTTCAACTTTTGGAACATCTCATATGCTCCACGACTTTCAAAACGCGTCGTTGAAGACCCGGTTCTAAGCCGTAAAGCATGGCACACTGAACTATAGAGTAGTCATCGGCTTTGCTCGCCAGACGTTCTTAACGTCGTCGGTTACATCGGCCGGCGAACTGGCACCTAGCGGTGCATCCAGGACGTAACTCTTACGTGCAGCAATGAGGATAATCCTCAAAGTTACGGACCCGATCCGTGTAATTGCTACCATCATCTTTCAACTTTGCTTTCTCAAGGAACGCATTAAAATTCAACGGAACAACAAAGACGAGCCATCTATCTACAAACAGACATAGACAAGCAAGATACTATCGGTACTAAGTTCATGATAAATTTAAGTTCGATTAATCATATTACTTAAGAACTCCCACTTAGACAGACATCTCTCTAGTCATCTAAGTGATCACGTGATCCAAATCAACTAAACCATAACCGATCATCACGTGAGATGGAGTAGTTTTCAATGGTGAACATCTTATGTTGATCATATCTACTATATGATTCACGCTCGACCTTTCGGTCTCCGTGTTCCGAGGCCATATCTGCATATGCTAGGCTCGTCAAGTATAACTGAGTATTCTGCGTGTGCAAAACTGGCTTGCACCCGTTGTAGATGGACGTAGAGCTTATCACACCCGATCATCACGTGGTGTCTCGACGCATTTAACTTTGGCAACGGTGCATACTCGTGGAGAACACTACTTGATAATTTTAGTGAGAGATCATCTTAAAATGCTACCGTCAATCAAAGCAAAATAAGATGCATAAAGGATAAACATCACATGCAATCAATATAAGTGATATGATATGGCCATCATCATCTTGTGCTTGTGATCTCCATCTCCGAAGCACCGTCATGATCACCATCGTCACCGGCGCGACACCTTGATCTCCATCGTAGCATCGTTGTCGTTTACGCCATCTATTGCTTCTACGACTATCGCTACCGCTTAGTGATAAAGTAAAGCAATTACGTATGCGTTGCATTTCATACAATAAAGCGACAACCATATGGCTCCTGCCGATTGCCGATAACTTCGGTTACAAAACATGATCATCTCATACAATAAAATATAGCATCACGTCTTGACCATATCACATCACAACATGCCCTGCAAAAACAAGTTAGACGTCCTCTACTTTGTTGTTGCAAGTTTTACGTGGCTGCTACGGGCTGAGCAAGAACCGTTCTTACCTACGCATCAAAACCACAACGATACTTTCAAATAGACTCCGTTTAACCTTCTCAAGGACCGGGCGTAGCCACTTTTCAGTTCAACTAAAGTGAGAGAGACAGACACCCGCCAGCCACCTTTAAGCACGAATGCTCGTAGCGGTGAAACCAGTCTCGCGTAAGCGTCTGGCGTAATGTCGGTCCGGCCGCTTCATCTCACAATACCGCTGAACCAAAGTATGACATGCCGGTAGGTAGTATGACTTGTATCGCCCACAACTCACTTGTGTTCTACTCGTGCATATGACATCAACGCATAAAACCTGGCTCGGATGACACTGTTGGGGAACGCAGTAATTTCAAAAATTTCCTAAGCACACACATGACCATTGTGATGGCATAGCAACGAGAGGGGAGAGTGTTGTCTACGTACCCTCGTAGACCGTTAAGCGGAAGCGATCACAACGTAGAGGAAGTAGTCGTCGTTCTCCTCGTGATCCTGCCGATCCCAGCGCCGTTACTCCGGCACCTCCGAGTCGATGATGACGTAGAGGAAGTAGTCGTCGTTCTCCTCACGATCCGGCCGATCCCAGCGCCGTTACTCGGCGCCTCCGAGTTCTTGGCACACGTTCAGCTCGATGGCGCTCCACGGGCTCCGATCCAGCAAAGCTCCGGGAGAAGGAGTTTCGTCGGCGACGGCGTGGTGGCGATCTTGATGTTTCACCGACGCAGGCTTCGCCTAAGCACCGCTACGATATGACCGAGGTGGAATATGGTGGAGGGGGCACCGCACACGGCTGAGAACGATCTCAAGGATCAACTTGTGTGTCCTAGGGTGCCCCCCCTCCCCCGTATATAAAGGAGGGAGGGAGGAGGTGGCCGGCCCAAGGGGGAGGCGCACCAAGGGAGGGGGAAACCTACTCCAAGTAGGTTTCCCTCTCTTTTTCCTTATCTTATTTGGAGGGGGAAGGAAGGAGTACTAGTATTAGTAGGAATAGGAAGAGGGGGAAGGAGAAAGGAAAGGGGGGGGCCGGCCCCCCTCCCCAATTCGGATTGGGCTTGGGGGGGCGCGCCCCCCTCCCTTGTTCCTTCTCCCTTCCTCCTACATGGGCCCCATAAGGCCCATATACCTCCGGGGTTCGGTAACCTCCGGAGCTCCAAACTTCTCCGGAACCTTTCCGGTGTCCAAATATATCCGTCCAATATATTAATCTTTATGTCTCGACCATTTCGAGACTCCTCGTCATGTCCGTGATCATATCCGGACTCTGAACAACCTTCGGTACATCAAAATACACAAACTCATAATATAACCGCTATCGAAACCTTAAGCGTGCGGACCCTACGGTTCGAGAACAATGTAGACATGACCGAGACACATCTCCGGTCAATAACCAATAAGCGGGACACGGATGCCCATATTGGTTCCTACATATTCTACGAAGATCTTTATCGGTCGGACCGCATAACAACATACGTTGTTCCCTTTGTCATCGGTATGTTACTTACCCGAGATTCGATCGTCGGTATCCAATACCTAGTTCAATCTAGATTCTTGGCAAGTCTCTTTACTCGTTCCGTAATACATCATCTCACAACTAACTCATTAGTTGTAATGCTTGCAAGGCTTATGTGATGTGTATTACCGAGAGGGCCCAGAGATACCTCTCCGACAATCGGAGTGACAAAACCTAATCTCGAAATACGCCAACCCAACAAGTACCTTTGGAGACACCTGTAGTACTCCTTTATAATCACCCGATTCGTTGTGAAGTTTGGTAGTACCCAAAGTGTTCCTCCGTAAACGGGAGTTGCATAATCTCATAGTTATAGGAACATGTATAAGTCATGAAGAAAGCAATAGCAACATACTAAGCGATCAAGTGCTAGGCTAACGGAATGGGTCATGTCAATCAGATCATTCTCCTAATGATGTGATCCCGTTAATCAAATGACAACTCATGTCTATGGTTAGGAAACATAACCATCTTTGATTAACGAGCTAGTCAAGTAGAGGCATACTAGTGACACTCTGTTTGTCTATGTATTCACACATGTATTATGTTTCCGATTAATACAATTCTAGCATGAATAATAAACATTTATCATGATATAAGGAAATAAATAATAACTTTATTATTGCCTCTAGGGCATATTTCCTTCACTTACTCCAAACTTTCAGTCCTTTTCTAAGACTTTTGAATTTTGCAGTGATGAGTTTAGCACTGTCACTTGCCAAAATGAGTTGCTGCCAAATGGATTGTACCACATCCTTAAAATCATGATGCTGAAGCCAGAAATTTTCAAATCTGAAGACTTGAGCTCTAGGAATGCTTGTGCCAATTTTTATGACAAAAGGACAGTGGTCAGATATAGGCTTAGCTAGGGGAATGGCCATAGTATTGGGATAGTTGGAAGACCAGTTTTCTGAGGTAAATACCCAATCAATTTTCTCCAGAAGGGGAGCTTGTTGCATGTTGCTCCAAGTAAAGCTTCTTCCTTTTAAAGGAATCTCCACTAGGGCCAGTTGACTAATGGCAGCATTGAAATCCATCATGTTATTAATATCACCTGAGCCATCATTCCTGTTAGAGGGATACCTGATAAAGTTAAAATCTCGTGTGATTATCCAATCCGAGTCAACAGGCATGTGAATGTTTCTGAACCAATCGAGGAAGTTATGTCTCCCTTCAGCATCACAAGGCCCATAAATATTTGTGAGGATCCAAGATTCTCCTGTGTGAACTGAAATAAATCTAATGGAGATGGAGAAATCATTCTTGAACACTTACCAGCTCTCCGTGACAGATCCATCCGTTGAACTGCTTTGGAAATTATTGGCAGCCCATGGTATGCCACGGATCGTCTAGTCCTCCCTAGGAATCCATGGGATGGACCACACCTAAACCAAGGAGCTGTCTCCAATTCCCCACACCCACATATTGAGGTCAGATAGGTATGGCTTCGTAGAACCGAGCCGCACAAACCGTGGCAAGGACTACTTATGATCGAGGATCGAGAAGCTTGTGCAGTGTTCGACAGCCTCAATCATGCGCATCGAAGTTGGGACGGGAGACAGGGTGTTGTTCTGGCACGATCGATGGATCCAGGGATTTGTTGTGGTTGATATTGCACCTCTGGTGCTTGCCACAGTGCAAACTAGAACGGCCAATACCCACACGGTGCAGCAAGCCATGCTGGACAACACATGGGTGGCCGACTGCCAGCCGGAATCTTCCTTTAGGGCATCTTCAATAGATTGTATGTTAGTCTTGTTGATAAAATATTCATGTCATCAACCAACAAACTATCATACAACAACTCCAATAGGTTGTATCTAAGCTATATAATAGATGATGAGAAAATAATTGTAATTGCTCTCTATTTTACCTTGGAGCTTGGGCAAAGGTTGTTGGTTATTCTACATACAACTTTGCTCTCTCTCCACATTTATTACATGCCACATCATTACTATGTCCTACGTGGCAAATTTACCAACACCTATCTTACAGGTATTGGAGATGCCCTTATGGTGCAGCTGCAGTGCATGCACCTGTGTCAGACTATTGCCTCGGTGAGGAGGAACACGGAGGCACCGGATGCCTTCAGCTGGACATGCTCGACATTAGGAAGATATTCAACTCGCTCAGTATACAAAAGCCTTTGCTCTACCTTTCCGAGATCTCTAATGGCAAAGTGTATTTGGAGGAGCTGGGAACCGCTTATGTGCAAAATCATTGCGTGGCTGGCAATGCAATACAGGATCTGGACATCGGATCGACGAGCACGACATGCTCTCCAAGATGAGGCTTCTCCTTGCTACACATGCTTGCAAGATCAAGATGATGCAGACCATATAATGTCCCAGTGCACGTATGTGCGGGAGGTTTGGTACACTATTTGGGACACTACACGTCTTAAAGTAAGTGGCCCGCAATCGACTGACACAATGCTACAATGGTGGCTTAGAGAGAGAGAGAGAGAGAGAGAGAGAGAGAGAGAGAGAGAGAGAGAGAAACTACCACAGGGTGGAGAAGAGAGGGTTCGACACTCTATTCATCGCGACAATATGGGCATTGTGGAAGCAGATAAATGTGAGGGTGTTCAACATAACTGACCAACCAATGAGGCTGAGGGAGGTGGCCGTGGTGATTCCAACGGAGCTAGCAGAATGGAAGCAAGCGGTGGCCGGAGCTGGTGGTCTACAATGCTTTGTGAGAGAGTAGCCCTAAGGTATATCTTGTAGGCGTGGGTGTTAAAGGTTGTGTGTCCGACCGAATGTGCGTATTTGGATGGCACGTCTTGTAAATACTCTTTCTACCTTCTATAAAAATATGATACGCCATTGCCGTACTCTAAAAAAAAAACTCCTTCCTATAAGACGTCACACCCACAGAGGATATCGCTCAATCTATAGAGATACTAAGCTCCCTCGAATTAAAGCGTTGTGGTGCTTCGAGGGTTGTGGGGTCACTAGGGCCCCACACGTAAGTGTGTGCTGTTTTGTTGTATTTCTTCTTCTTTTTTATTTTTATTTTTTCACATTTTAATTCATAAGCATTTAATAAAATTTGTGTACTTTAAAAACATAGATATATTTTAAAATTATTCAAATTCGTTAATATTCATTAAACTTGTGGATATTTTTAAGTTCATTGTCATTTAAAGTTTGTGAACTTCTTTAAATTTGAACACTATTTTTTGCGAACATTTTTAAACCATGAATATATTTTAAATTCATGGTTTTAAAAAGTCATAATATTTTTAAAGTTTCTTAGACATCATTTAATTTAACTAACATTTTTAAATAAAAGATGGGTGATTTTTTCTGAGATAGAGGTGGGGTGAGCGAAAAAAACTAAACGAGCGAGAGGAGCAGGGAGCTTAGGTAGCGAGCAAGAACTTCGTGTGATGACGTATGTGAGCATCCCAATAACAATTCCATGGGTTTAGAATGAAATAAGAACTCCCAAGAAGCTCAAACAATCACCACCGGATTGACACCAAAGCCAAAATATGCAAAGGCTTCACAACCACACATCAAATAACTTCTCTCTTTTTCTGAAAAAATAATACTCCAACATCAATCCAACACAATATACGAGAAAACACCACCAATAAAAAATTAAAATAGAAAGCCAACACAGATAAAATCAAAACAAAACAACTAATCACGATAATCTATAGATATAAGAAAGTTAATTTCACAAGTGAAAAACGACGCAATGAAGCACGCTTTAGCCTATAATACATATGAAATACCCGGCTTGCTAGTGGCCTCCAGAAGAGAGCATTCCAGATAGTACTTAGCCATGAGAACCCGAAGTCACTAATTAAGGAGTACTTGTTGCAAAAAATACTTCATCTTTCCGGGTCACGACAACTGGCGCACATGCAGCGCGCCACTTGTCGCAACCTGGGAGTTTTCCCCTTTTTTCGTAGATTCATTTATTTAAAACGTTTTATCTGTTAAACCGTGCGTCCAAATCTCAAACCGTTTTCACCATTGGATCCCTCGCGTCGAGATCTTCAAAACTAGATTCATGTTGATAGATTTTGATGAACTTTTTTTTTTCACGAAAAAACCGGACGAAAAAAACCGGACGAAAAAACCAAACCGGGAGCATGGTTTTTTTCTTTTCCGAAAGAGGCACGCCCGTGCCTCTCGCAAAATCACAACCGTGCCTCTCGTGGAAGCAAAACCGTGACTCTCGTGGAAAGAAAAAAACAGAAAACACGTTTTTTTTCCTTTTCGAAAGAGGCACGCCCGTGACTCTCGCGAAAGCACAGCCATGCCTCTCGCAAAAGCAAAACTGTGACTCTCGCGAAAGAAAAAAAAACAGAAAACGCGTATTTTTTCCCTTTTCGAGAGGCACGGCCGTAACTCTCGCAAAAGCACAACCGTGCTTCTCGCGGAAGCAAAACCATGACTCTCGCGAAAGAAAAAAGACCGAAAACACGTTTTGTTTTTCCCTTTCCGAGAGGCACGACCGTGACTCTCACGGAAGCACAACCGTGCCTCTCGCGAAAAAAAAAAGAAAGCGGCGTTTTTTCGTTTCGAAAAACGCAGTCGTGACTCGCTAAAGCACAAACGTGTTTTCAATTTTTTTTGATCGAAACGCAGAGGAAGACCGGGGAAAAACCAAAACGCCAACAAAAAAAAGCCATTTAAAAATCCGAAAACGCGTGTGAAAAAAAAATCTGGAGGGAGCGTCCAGAGCGCGACACGTGGCTAATGGCTGAGAGCGCGCCAAGTGGCGTTGATCGTTGCGAGACTCCCGAAGGAGTGCTCGTTAACTAGTTGATGTGCTCGTTAACTAGTTGCTCCCATGAGAACCGTAGCACATAAGGGCATCTCCAGCCGCGCCCCTAGGATGGCCTCCTCAGGCGTTTTTTGGCGGCGCCCGGCAGCCCGATCGCGCCCAGAGCCCGATTTTCGCCGGCTTGGGCCGAAAACAGCGTCGGCGGACCCAGCCCGAACCCGACGCGCTGGGGGGAGCCCGGGGGCGCCGGGCGAACTGTTTTGCCGCGAAAAAGCCACGGGCCCGCCGCGTCAGCGACACGGCTCTCTTCTCGGCCCTTCGTCGTCCTCATCGCATCGTTTCCCGTGGCGAATCAATACCAAAGCTGCAGCGCTGCCGCGCCGGTCAGCCTGCCATTAGTGCTCACAGCGGTAGCCTTGAAGACCGGACGACGCGCGTCCCTCACCCTCCCTCGCCCGCCAGCGTACACACGGTGGCACGCGCCTCGGCCTATATATGACGCCCGGCGCGCTTTCGGCGACTCACACTCTCCCGTCGTCGTTCCTCCTCTCCTCTCCTCTCTTCGCCGTCTCGGTTCACATCCATGGCCGGCGCTTCCCGGCGACGCGCGGCGGCGAACGGCTTCGGCCGCCGCCATCTTCATGAAGACGAGGCTCGCCTCCTTTACGAGGCCGAGTACCCGGTCCCGCCGGACATACGGGTGCCCGGGGCGTGGAGGATCAGCGGGGGCAGGCGGCGAGGGAGACGGTGGGGGTAGCCCGCAGTAGTTTTTTTCTTTTTTTGTAAAATATGTTTAAGTTTGAACGAACTCGCCGATGTTTACGTTAAATTTGAGTCGTTTTTCACCGTGTTGCCTTTTTGACTAATCAGGCGCCATGATCGGGGCATCACGGCCCCGATCTGTGATTTAAGCGCCGGTGCGCCTTAGGGGCGATTTTTGCCCTCACTGGGGGCCAACGGCTGGAGATGCCCTAAGGAGTCGGGGTACCGCAGTAGCCACCAGCTCTGCTAGTACATATTTGGGCTTTTGATGGGCCTTTGTCAGTGTGCTTTGGGCTCTGTACTGATTTTCAGGCGAAACCCTATTTTTATGGGAAACGTTTACTACCGGCGCACCGGTCGAAGCTTTCGGCCGGTCCCGTACGCGTCGTGCGATCGCTTTCGATCGTGGGCCTAGCGACCTCTCCCCCGCTAGACACAGGTAGGCCCACGCAGTACTGTTTTTTTGGCCACACAACATTTATCTTCTTCCCAACGCGCATCCTCCTCCACTCGTTTCTTTCTTGCTGCCACTTTTTCTTCCTCACAACGACGACGGAGCATTTTCTTCCAACAAAACGCGCTCATAGACTCCCTCTTTTCTGATGCACTCTGCCATGACCGAGTCCTCGTCCTCTCCTCTGATGCTTGCGTCGTGGTTGCACTCTCTCCTCTCCCCCGAAGCTCGTCGCCATGGCCGTCTCCTCCTCCACCCCCGCCCCCAACCCCCCAAATGCTGCAACTGATGTGCTCGTCGCTGGAAATTCATGTGGCTGCGTGCTGCATTCCACAGCCATGGCTGTGAGCTCTTTTTCAGGGGGAGGCCATGAATTTTCTGTTGACGAGCTGCAACCGCTACGGGCCGTGTGTTGCCATCGGCATTGTTTTTTGCTGGAACCAACAACGCTATTTGTTGGAACCGATTATACATTTTGCTGCAACGCGAGGTCGATGGCCGCGGTGTTTTGCTGGAACCGTCGAATATGGATGCTACAACCAGCGATGAATGAAGCTACTACCGGCCACTTTTTTTGCTGCAATCATTCGTGATAGTTGCGACCCCGCGACAATGGCGATGACATTTTGTTTCAAGCATCGTCGTTTTGCTACTACCGAAGATGTTTTTTGCTACATCCATTTTACGACTTAGCTGCGACACACTGACGGCGAGACGACGTTTTGCTGCAACCATATGGATTATTGCTACTACCATCGACATTTTTTGCTACATCCGTTCTGCACAACAGGTGAGATGCCCGGCGGTGGTTTGCTGTGAATCCCGGCGATGGGATCAAGCATGGGCGAGGAAGCAGATGCTGGAACCGGTCCTTTGGCGAGCTGCAACCTCGACCGGCAAGGTCGGACAGCGACCACGATGCTGCAATTGTAGAGCTGGGGAGCTGCAACCTGACTCTTTTTGGCTGGAGCGAGCGATCGCGGCGAGAGCACGGCGAAGCGACGAGCGCATGGCGACAGCGACGAGCACCACGGCGACCGTGGAGAGCGTGTGGCGCAGGGTGCGGAGGGTGGCGCAGACGAGATTCAGATCGTGCGGGGATTTTTTTTAACCAAGCGGGAGGAAGAAGATAGAGATCGGGTGACCCTCCCCGCTCAAATCGGATGGCTGGTAGCAGACCGGCCGAAATTTCGGCCGGCGCACCGGCGCCTATTACTCGCCTATTTTTATGCTTCCGCGAGGACCGCAACGCATCACTCACAAATGCAAACGGAGCGAATGGTGTCGAATAGGCATAATGAATCGAGCAAACTCACAAAGCACACCAATTCTAACTCGCATATCGTAGGTGTACTTTCCTAATCAAAGATTTCAGTCGCAGATAAACATTTCAGTCGCACTAGTTTTTGTCTACACAAAAGTATTACGGCGGTACAACAGACGGCGGAGGTAATCATGGCGGCACGAACAGCTCGTCAGTGGTCACTGTTGGATGAACACACGACGCCGTCACGGACACACTCCCTCACATGTTCGCCATTGATCCGGACGACAATCCTGCACCAGAGGCAGCGACATCTGTATCAGCAAAAAATGGGAGGGACAAAGAACTCGAAACAACATCGAAATTCAGATCGGCTGCAGCGTTTAGTTAGTCAGTTAATCCCACAATCGTGAGGTGATCGAGGTTGCGAAATGCATGGTGAAAAATACTCTATATGAGATGATGCAACGTTAATTTACCTGAGGCGAGGACGGCGAAGAGAAGAGCGGCAATGGCGGCGCCAGGCGCCGCGGCGCTTGACGTCACGGCGTCCGCCGAGGAGTCGCAGTTGGAGGTCGAGTTCCAGTCACCGCAGAGGCAGAGGTCGCCGCGGCTCTCCACGTCGTGGCCGCACACCCCGCCCGTGGCGCGGCACGCGCCGCAGAACCCCCGGTTCGCCTCGGGCAACGCCCACGCCACCCGGATGCCGTACGCCCAGCCGCCGGCCCCCTCCGCGCGCACCGGCGCGAGGCTGTACGCGCTGCTGTACCCCTCGCACTGGAGCCGGCTCACGTTCACCGCCCGGATGGCGCCCCACGACAAGGCGCAGCACTCGGGCGGGACGGCCGACCCGTACGACGCCGCTCCCGATGGCCGGCGGCCGTAGTCGTCCCACGCGGGGCAGCCGTAGTAGTCGCCGCACCCCATCCCGGACACGTTCCGGCACGGCAGGTGGCGGTCGGGGAAGCCCTGGAAGAGCGGCGAGCTGGCGCGGCAGCCGAGGAGGAGGAAGACGTTGTCCGGGTCCGGCGCCAGGAACGGCGCGCGCCACGGCTCGACGACGAACCCGTTGCCCCGGCCGCCCGGAGAGCGGTCGATGGCGCGGCAGTCGGACATGGCCGGGTCGTGCAGGGTGAGGCCGCGGTAGGCGTAGTCGACGTCGAGGACGCGGTAGGAGCCCGAGGGGAGGTGCAGCATGAGCGTGCGGTCGATGCAGTAGAGCAGGTCGCGGAACCCCGCGTGGCCGCACCCGGCGTGGAGCGCGAACGGGTAGTCCACCGTGATGTTGCCGCAGAAGGACCGGCACGTCGTGATCGACACGTTGGCGGCGGCCGCCGGCGCAGCCATGGCGCACGCGCACAGAGCGAGCAGGGCGGCCAGGCGCGGACGTAGGAGCGCCATTGATTGCCGGCTTGCGAGATGGCCAAGTGTGTGTGTGGAAGCTGATACAAGAAGATCGAGAGTGAGAAGAACACCTGCATTCTAGTTAAGCAACAAAGCAGCACGGATCGATTCCTTGCTTGCTTTTGGTGAAGAGCTCGGAGGCATCATTTGCTTTTCTTTTTCGGGGCTTTTGCTTTCCCTTTCTTTTGAATTATTATGTCATTAGTCTTCATGCCAACCGCTTTCGAATTCTTGCTTTCTCTTACCTCTTTGTTTTCTTTTTTTCGAGGGCTCTTACCTCTGTTAAAAACTAGCAAAACGGTCCGTGCGTTGCAACGGACGAAAAAAACATAATCTTCAATGGCCATGATGACATTTTGCTGCATCACCGTGATACACTATCACTCTCATTTTCCTGAAATCATGAATAATTTTTGAAAATAATAAACATTTTTCTAAACTCGTGAACATATCTGAAATCATGAACACTTTTCAAAATCGTGAATATTTTAACAGATTTTCGGACATTTTATTAAATCATGAACATTTTTTGATTTCATGATTTTCTTATAAATTTACAATTTTTTTTTAAAATTTGTGAAGAATTTTCTTGAATAGGCAAACATTTCTAGAATCGACAAACATTTTTTGGAAATTGGTGGAACAATTTTTATAATTCACGAACATTTCTTTGATTTAACAAACATTATTGAATCGGCGAACAATTTATGAATCAACAAATTATTTTGTAAGGCACGGACAGTTTGTGACTTTTTAGGATATTTTCAATTCATGAACATTTTTGGAACTTGCAAAATTTTGTTCAGTTTCACTAAAAAATTAATACACAAATTTAAAAAAAATCATGAACATTTTTTTATATTCAGAAAATGTTTCTTTCTAAATTGCAAACATTTTTATAGAAATTGTGAATATTTTCTGAACCCACAAACATTTATGAATTAGTAAACATTTATTTCATAATTCTCAATTTTGAAATTTTTGGAACTTTTTTAATTCCTGAATTATTTAAAGTAGAAAAAAACAAAAAAGGAAAAGGAAAACAAAAAATGAAAAACGAAATTTAAAAAGCAGGCCGCCGGGACGTGGGCCGGCCCAAACAGGCGCGGTGTGTCTTCTCCCAGCGCGCAAAGCACAGTATAGAAGGTTCCTACTGCATATGGGCCGGCACAGGCGGGGATTTTCCCCTGTGTGAAATGATTTTTTATCACTTATAGGTGACATCGGTTGATAATATTTTGCAACTTTAGGGGCAATTTCGATGAAGAAATAGCCCCGTTATTATTATAGCAAAAGAGCCCGTGCGTTGCAACGGGATAAAAAATGTCACACATCTCTACATAATAACCATGACTGAAGACCCAACATGTCCACATGTATCCTATATCGTTGCCGCTTATCCTCCTTCACACCCCTTCACACCCTCTTCAACGGCTGCCTCGGTGGTCACATAATCACAACACGTTTGAATGTAGTAAATTTTAAGGCGCTTTCTCTCTCTCTCTCTCTCTCTCTCTCTCTTCGCATAAGATGAAAATTGTACTTTTGTTTTTTCACGTGGATGTTTTGCTGAGGCGTGTATGCGTGGGTATCGATGGTTTTTTTTCTCTCAAAACAGATTTTGCTGAGGTGTTGATTTCTAATACGGATCTATACCGGAACAAAATCAAGACGGATATTGCACAGTTCATTAACATTGCATCATAAATAAAATTTTAAAAATGTTTAGCATGTAAAAACAATATCATATTTTTCTAATCAATTTTATATATAACATGTCAAAAATTGGAGTTACGGTTTAAAAAACATGAATATTTAAAAAAGTCTTTAAACTCACTTAAAATAGAACCTCGGGTTGATTAAACAAAAGAACGGAGGGTTTACTGAAAATCAGCGAATATTTTTCTCTCACTTAAAATAGGACGGCGGGTTAATTTCTGCAAAGTATAGGGTGTTTTCTATGAAAACGAAATGTTTTTTTGGACTAACTAAAACTTGGACTGTGGGTTAATTTCAATAAACAATAGAGTCTTTTCTGCAAAATTTTTGAGGAGGTACTACCAGAAGCAATAGGCACTTTATTATTAGGTAGAGAAATGAAAGGTGTGAAAAAGGGGAGAATATCACATGGAAACCAACATTGTATAAAAGCTTCGTGGAAACCACATTTAAAAGTAAAAAAACTAAAAATAATGGATGTTAATAGGGTGAAGTGTCTATTGCCATGCAAAATTCAAAGTTGAAACACATTACGGGATGCGAGTTATGAAAAAAAAATTCAACGATGAATAGTGATGTTACTATTCGACACTAGTGAATGCCGATTTTGTTTCTACATAGCTCGCATCGCTTAATGTATTTGAACATGGATTTTTGCATGGCAATAGAACAACATCATCTTACCATGTGAATATGGTTTCCATATGATATTCTCCTGCAACAAAAATGTAGATTGCACCCTTCAGGTCTAGAACCAAAAATCTAAACACGCTAAACTCTTCAAACTGTTTATATTTCACCTCTGAGACTTTTGCAAAGCTGGCGCGGGTCCTAGATAAAGGTTGGTATTCAAGACTAACATATAAACGAACAAAAATGCTAAACTTACCAATCAAACTACTACATATCAACTATGAAGGTATAATAGTTTGTCTTTAATAGACTAGATAATTGTCCGTGCATTGCAACGGGTATAAATATTTAAGTGTGTTGGCCCGTGATTTAATTGCTCATATTAATGTGATTATTATTTAAATAAATGTTTATAAAAATTCTAACACATAAGTTCTTCTAAATATTGTCGATATTATATATGGAATGCTAAGACATAGGTTCTTCTAAAAATTAGCTTTTTAGCTGAATACCCTTGAATTAAAGTGCGTGGGATCTTGCTACAAGGTGGTATCCGGTCAATTAGTAGTGGTTGTTGAACGAGTGGTAGCCAGGTAACAAGTTTGATAAATGGGCCTAAAGTATTAGTAGAAAAAAAGCACCAGAAAAAGAAAATCAAAATATATGGAAAATGATGACAATTTGGAACATGTAGGGAAAATAAAATTATAAGTAATCCATAGTGAAAAATAAAGATTTAACCGAGTCTAATAGACATACCCGAGCCTCTTTGATTCAAAGCACTATTATATGAATTTTGAAATAATGATTTTTTAGGAATAATTTATTTATGGGTTGTTTGATTCATATCATTGGGACTCAAAGGAATTATTCATTAGGTATTTCTTTGCATTAACTATCATAGAAAATTTAGCAATACTGAAAGCATTATCGAGCAACTCAAATCATGTAAGATTCGAGTGAGCATGCCATTCTAATCATGCATTTCCTATTCATATGTTTTTATAATCCTATCGGTCAAAGAAGCCCTTCAAGCTAGGAATAAATGTGCCCCCCCCCCCCCCAATTACAGGGAAACATAAAATGTTCAAAAAACAAAATTTACAATTAATTGAACATTTTTTTTGACTGTTTGAGAGGGTTCCACTATGCCAAAATAAGTTTGAAACTTATCAAGATTTATGTTTAAAAACCCATATCGGAAAGGTAAGGGAGTGAGGAACAACAACTATTTTCCATGGTGCCTTTCAAATACCACACATGATTCATGGGACATGTGCGTTTGATGTATTTGTATGATCATATATCGACCAAGGGGGTGAATGGGAGATTCGACAATTTCTTCAGAAATGCATGTTCTTCGGAGAAAACAGATTACACAGAACAACAACATAACAGAATAGAGGAAGAACTAAAGTGAACTGAATAGGGGAAGAAAAACAGTGACTATGGTGGCTGGGGTGGTGATGATGGTGAGGGAGGGAATGACGCCTTGGCCTCCAGATCCTCCCGTCCTCTTCTTGATCTCGCCCGCTTGGGACAACAACCACACAAGTGCCTCCACTTGCCTAGTGCTCTACGATGTCAAGTCGGTCAGCTTGTTGAGAACTTGCTTGAGCAGCTTTGTCCAATGCTGCGCCTTGAGGAGAGACTGATACGTCTCCAACATACCTATAATTTTTGCTTGTTCCATGTTGTTATATTATCATTCTTGGATGTTTTACAGTCATTTTATAGCAATTTTATATATCATTTTTTGGGACTAACCTATTGACATAGTGCCCACTGCCAGTTGCTGTTTTTTGCTTGTCTTTTTACTTCATAGAAAATCAATACCAAACGGAGTCCAAACGCAGCGAAACTTTTTGGAGGATTTTTTGAACTAGAAGACATCCAGTGGGCCAAAGAAGTACCAGAGGGGGCCCTGATGGGAGCACAACCCACCAGGGCGCGCTAGAAGGCCCAGGCGCGCCCTGATGGGTTGTGCCCACCTCGGTGGCCTCTCGCACCACCTCTTCACCCTATAAATCCCCAAATATTCCATAAACCCTAGGGGAGTCGGTGAAACACAATTCCAGACGCCGCAAGTTCCAGAACCACGAGATCCAATCTAAACACCATCACGGAGGGGTTCATCATCCTCATTGGTGCCTCTCCGATGATGCATAAGTAGTTCATCATAGACCTACGGGTCTGTAGGCAGTAGCTAGATGGCTTCCTCTCTCTCTTTTGATTCTCAATACAATGGTCTCTTGGAGATATATTGGCGTAACTGTTTTTGCAATATGTTTGTTGGGATCCGATGAACTTTGGGTTTGTGATCAGATCTATATCTATGAATATTATTTGAGTCTTCTTTTGATCTCTTATATGCATGACTATTTATAGCCTTGCATTTCTTCTTCGAATCTTTGGTTTAGTTAGGCCAACTAGATCGATTTTTCTTGCCATGGTAAGAGGTGCTTTGTGATGGGTTCAATAATGTGGTTTTCTTTCCGACAGAAGTGGTAGCAAGACACGCATGTATCATTGCTATTAAGGATAACAAGACGGGGGTTATTCCTACATGAATAGATCTCATCTACATCATGTCATCGTTCTTATTGCATTACTCCGTTTCTCCATGAACTTAATATACTAGATGCATGCTGGATAGCGGTTGATGTGTGGAGTAATAGTAGTAAATGCAGGTAGGAGTCAGTCTACTAATCTTGGACGTGATGCCTATATATAGATCATTGCCTTGGATATCGAGATCTATTTATCCAATCTATCACAATTTTTATCCCATCAACTTGACAATTTCTGGCGCCATTACCCGAAGAGGGATTGGCAACCCCTCATACGCGTCGGGTTGCAAATATTTGTTCTTTGTGTGCAGGTACCATTTGTTGGGAATCCGTTGCATGGAAAACAAAAAAATTTCTACGCACACGCAATTATCTATCCATGGAGATGCATAGCAACGAGGGGGAGAGTGTGTCTACATACGCTCGTAGACCGTAAGCGGAAGCGTTTATCAATGCGGTTGATGTAGTCGTACACCTTCACGATCCGTCCCGATCAAGTACTGAACGTACGGCACCTCCGCGTTCAGCACACGTTCAGCTCCATGACATCCTCGCCTTCTTGATCCAACAAGACGGGCGAAGTAGTAGATGAATTCCGGCAGCACAACGGCGTGGTGACGGTTGGTGATGAAGATCAATCTCCGCAGGGCTTCGCCAGGCGCTACAAAAAACTAGACAGAGGATAAACTAGAGGGACGGGGCTTGCCGACACACAGCTTGGTGAATCTTGATGTCTCTTGGGTGCTAGCCTTGCCCCTCTATTTATATGTTGAGCCTTGGGGTCGAAACTTTGAGTAAAAGCCTCCTCAAAGTCGGTTTTGCCTGCAAGGAAGAGTCCTTCTCGGACTTCCAGGACCAGACGCCACAGCCTTGGCGTCTGGCCCAAGGCCAGATGCCAGGGTCTCCGGCGTTTGCCCCCTGGCCTCCGCAAAACTCGTTTTGCACCGTATTAAAGCTTTGTGGGCCTTACCCCTTGGCCTAACCATGTCATCCTATATATCTATCTTTACCTCCGGACCATTCCGAAGCTCCTCTTCATGTCCGTGATCTCATCCGGGACTCCAAACAACATCCGGTCACTAACATACATAACTCATATAATATTATATCGTTAACGAACGTTAAGCGTGAGGACCCTACGGGTTCGAGAACTATGTAGACATGACCGAGACACCTCTCCGGTCAATAACCAATAGCGGAACCTGGATGCCCATATTGGCTCCTACATATTCTACGAAGATCTTATCTGTCGAACCTTTATGACAACATACGTAATTCCCTTTGTCTATCGGTATGTTACTTGCCCGTGATTCATCGTCGGTATCTTCATACCTAGTTCAATCTCGTTACCGTGAAGTCTCATTACTCGTTCCATAATACATCACCTTGTGACTAACTCCTTAGTTGTTTGCTTGCTAGCTTATGATGTGTATTACCGAGAGGGCCCAGAGATACCTCTCCGATACTCGGAGTGACAAATCCTAATCTCGATCTATGCCAACTCAACAAACACCTTCGGAGATACCTGTAGAACATCTTTATAATCACCCAGTTACGTTGTGACGTTTGATAGCACACAGGTATGCTATCAAATGTCACAACGTAACTGGGTGATTATAAAGATGCTCTACAGGTATCTTAGAAAGCAATAGCAATAAAACTGAATGATCATAATGCTAAGCTAACGGATGGATCTTGTCCATCACATCATTAGGAGTGATCCCGTTATCAAATGACAACTCATGTCCATGGTTAGGAAACCTTAACCATCTTTGATCAACTACCTAGTCAAGTAGAGGCTCACTAGGGACACAGTGTTTGTTTATGTATTCACACATGTATTTAGGTTTCCGATCAATACAATTATAGCATGAACAATAAACCTTTATCATGCATAAGGAAATATAAAACTACAACTTTATTATTGCCTATAGGGCATATTTCCTCCAGTCTCCCACTTGCACTAGGGTTAATAATCTAGATTACATTGTAATGAATCTAACACCCATGGAGTCTTGGTGATGATCATGTTTTGCTCGCGGAAGAGGCTTAGTCAACGGGTCTGCTACATTCAGATCCGTATGTATTTTGCAAATCTCTATGTCTCCCTCCTTGAATTGTTCATGGATGGAGTTGAAGCGTCTCTTGATGTGTTTGGTTCTCTTGTGAATCTGGATTCCTTTGCCAAGGCAATCGCTCCAGTATTGTCACAATAGATTTTCATTGGACCCGATGCACTAGGTATTACACCTAGATCGGATATGAACTCCTTCATCCAGACTCCTTCATTTGTTGCTTCTGAAGCAACTATCTACTTCGCTTCACACGTAGATCCCGCCACGACGCTCTGCTTGGAACTGCACCAACTGTCAGCTCCACCATTCAATATAAATACGTATCCGGTTTGTGACTTAGAGTCATCCGGATCAGTGTCAAAGCTAGCACGTAACCATTTACGACGAGCTCTTTGTCACCTCCATAAATGAGAAACATATCCTTGGTCCTTTTCACGTACTTCAGGATGTTCTTGACCGCTGTCCAGTTATCCACTCCTGGATTACTTTGGCACCTCCTTGCCAAACTTATGGCAAGGCACACATTAGGTCTGGTACACAACATAGCATACATGATAGAACCTATGGCTGAGGCATATATAGGGAATGACTTTCGTTTTCTCTCTAAATTCTGCAGTGGTCGGGCTTTGAGTCTGACTCAACTTCAAACCTTGCAACACAGGCAAGAACACTTTCTTTGACTAATCCATTTTGAACTTCTTCAAAACTTTGTCAAGGTATGTGCTTTGTGAAAGTCCTATTAAGAATCTTGATCTATCTCTATAGGTCTTGATGCCTGATGACCCACAAGTATAGGGGATCTATCATCGTCCTTTCGATAAGTAAGAGTGTCGAACCCAATGAGGAGCAGAAGGAAATGAGAAGTGGTTTTCAGCATGGTATTCTCTGCAAGCACTGAAATTATCGGTAACAGATAGTTTTGTGATAAGATAATTCGTAACGGGTAACAAGTAATAAAAGAAAGCAAGGTGTAGGAAGGTGGCCCAATCCTTTTTGTAGCAAAGGACAAGCCTGGATGAACTCTTATATAATGCAAAGCGCTCATGAGGACACATGGGAATTGTTGTCAAGTTAGTTTTCATCATGCTCATATGATTCGCGTTCGTTACTTTGATAATTTGATATGTGGATGGACCGGTGCTACCCTTACTTGGACAAGCCTCCCACTTATTATTAACCCCTCTCGTAAGCATCCACAACTACGAAATAAGAATTAAGGTAAACCTAACCATATCATGAAACATATGGATCCAAATCAGCCCCTTACGAAGCAACACATAAACTAGGGTTTAAGCTTATGTCACTCTAGCAACCCATCATCTACTTATTACTTCCCAATGCCTTCCCTAGGCCCAAATAATGGTGAAGTGTCATGTAGTCGACGTTCACATAACACCACTAGAGGAAAGACAACATACATCTCATCAAAATATCGAACGAATACCAAATTCACATGATTACTTATAACAAGACTTATACCATGTCCTCAGGAACAAACGTAACTACTCAGAAAGCATATTAATGATCAAGATCAGAGGATTATTAATTATCATTAAGGATCTAAAAATATAATCTTCCACCGGATAAACAAACGAGCATCAACTACAAGGAGTAATCAACACTACTAGCAACCCACAGGTACCAATCTGAGGTTTTGGGACCAAGATCGAATACAAGAGATGAACTAGGGTTTGAGAGGAGATGGCTCTAGTGAAGATGTTGATGGAGATTGACCCCCTCTCGAAGAGAGGGTCGTTGGTGATGACGATGGCTTTGATTTCCCCCTCCCAGAGGGATGTTTCCCCGGCAGAACAGCTCCACCGGAGCCCTAGATTAGTTCTGCCCAGGTTCCGCCTTGAGACGGCGGTGCTTCATCCTGAAAGGTTCCTTCTTTTTTTGCCACGTCAAAACACATCGTATAGTAGAAGATGGGCGTCGGAGGGCTGCCAGGGGGCCCACAAGGACGGGGGCACGCCGAGGGGGGTAGGGCGCGCCCTCCATCCTTGTGGCTGGCTGGTGGCCCTCCTCTGGTATTTTCTTCGCCCAATATTTTTTATATATTCCAAAAACATGCTCCGTGAAGTTTGAGGAATTTTGGAGTTGTGCAGAATAGGTTTATAATATTTTCTCCTTTTCCAGTCTAGAATTCCAGCTGTCGGCATTCTCCCTCTTCATGCAAACCTTATAAAATAAGAGAGAAAAGGCATAAGTATTGTGATATAATGTGTATTCGTAATGACAGCCCATAATGCAATAAATATCAATATAAAAGCATGATGCAAAATGGACGTATCAACTCCCCCAAGCTTAGACCTCGCTTGTCCTCAAAGCGAAAGCCGATATCGAAAAATATGTCCACATGTTTAGAGATAGAGGTGTCGATAAAATAAAATACGGACATGAGTGCATCATGATGAACTTTAGAACAACAACATATATTGTCATATAATTTCCTATGATAAAGTAACAATTCGTTCACAAGGTAAAGCACGAATCAAAAACTTCATTGAAAACTAACAAACTATGATCTCAGTCATTGAAGCAATTGCAATTTATCATAACATCAGAAAGAGTCAATATAAGAGCTTTTCAGCAAGTCCACATGCTTAACTATCATTTAATCTTTCATAATTGCTAACACTCACGCGATACTTATGGGTTCAAAGTTTCAGTCGGACACAGAGAAAGATAGGGGCTTATAGTTTCACCTCCCAACCTTTTACCTCAAGGGTAATGTCAACAATAATACTTTATGAAAACCTACATCCGAGTGGATATATATATATATATATATATATACATATATATATATATCCAGATCTCTCCAACATATAGTGCTTGCCAAAGGAAAAAGTGTAAAAAGGAAAGGTGATGATCACCATGACTCTTGTATAAGGGTAGAAGATAAAAGTAAAAGATAGACCCTTCGCAGAGGGAAGCAGAGGTTGTCATGCGCTTTTACGGTTGGATGCACAAAATCTTAATGCAAAAGAACGTCACTTTACATTGCCGCTTGTGATAAGGACCTTTATTATATAGTCTGTCGGTTTTATTTCTTTCATATCACAAGTTCGTATAAAACTTACTTTATTCACACTAATAGATCATACATATTTAGGGAGCAATTTTTATTGCTTGCACCGATAACAATTTACTTGAAGGATCTTACTCAATCCATAGGTAGGTATCATGGACTCTCATGGAAAAACTGGGTTTAGGGATGTTTGGAAGCACAAGTAGTATCTCTACTTGGTGCATAGAATTTGGCTAGCATGAGAGGGAAAGGCAAGCTCAACATGTTGGATGATCCATGACAATATAACTTCTATTCGGATGTAAGAAAACATAACCCATTATGTTGTCTTCCTTGTCCAACGTCAACTTTTTAGCATGTCATATTTTAATGGGTGCTCACAATTACAAAAGATGTCCAAGATAGAATGTTTATATGTGAAGCCTCTCTTTCTTTATTACTTCCTATTAATTGCAACAATGACCAAAACTATGTTTGCTAATCCTTAATAACTTTTATTCATCATACTGTTTATATGTGAAGTCATTACTCTCCATAAGATCAATATATGATCTTTTCGTTTGTTTTTATTATTTCTTTTATTTAATTCCCTCAAGATCATAGCAAGAAAGCAAAACCCTCAACTCAAAACTACTCTTTATTATATAACTCACAGACTCGATTACATAGATAGAGATCGAAACAAAACTCAAAGCTAGATCGTATTAAAACTTTACTAGATCAAGATATAACCAAAAGGATCAAACTAAGAAAAACGATAAAGATAGAGGTGTGATAGTGATACGATACCGGGCACATCCCCCAAGCTTGGCAATTGCCAAGGGGAGTGCCCATACACATGTATTTATGTTTCTTTCTTCGGAGGTGATGATGTGATATTCTTGGCGATGATGCCCCTTAGGATGCGATTCACTTCCTCGAGCTTATTAATTTGCTGCTTAAGATCCATTACTTCCTTGCAAAGTTTACCCGTGACGGCTAGAGCTCCATCCACCCATGGATGTTTCCTAGCTGCGGGGGAAAAAGCAACACTCTTTTTCATATTCTCATAAGAGAGAAATCTAGCATTGGGAGGAATAACCGAATTTGGTATTGCTGAGCTCTGAAGTTCCTCCAGCGTGAATCTGGTTTGAAGACGAGAGGTAACTTCTTGATCCTCCTGCATGTCATCCACCCTTTTCAAATTAGCCTCCATCTCTTCCTCTGTTGATTGCCCGAACTGGTCAGCTTCGCTGTATGCTATTGGGCCCGGTGTCGGGTGAGATACCCGACTCTCCCCGACCGACTCTTGCGAAGACATCTCGCTCTAAATCTGCTATAGAAACAACTCAAAATGAAAACAGAGGATTTTGTCGTGGTACTGTGATCAAAACCTTCGGGAGATTATATAATGAATGTTTACCGACCATAAGAAGTATCATGCAAGAAAATAGAGTCAGGAGGGCACATGAGGTAGCCACAAGGACGAGGGGTGCGCCAAGGGGTAGGGCGCGCCCTCCACCCTTGTGGTCGCCTCGTTTCTCTTTCAGACTACTTTTTAATTTTCCTAATTTTTAAATATTCCAAAACGGATAAAAATTGCTACTGGAAACGTTTTGGAGCCGGTTTACTTACCGTACCACATACCCATTCCTTTTCGGAGTCTAGAACATTCTGGAAAGTGTCCCTTATGTACTCCTCCGGTATTACGGTATTAATTATATTGGTCTCAACATTTATGGGAGTACCTGAGATATAATGTTTGATTCTTTGACCGTTTACCACCTTCGAATTTGTGCCTTTGGCGTTGTTGATTTTTATGGCACCGAAAAAATAGACCTCCTCGATGATGTAAGGACCTTCCCATTTGGAGAGAAGCTTTCCTATAAAAATCTTAAACGAGAGTTGTATAGAAAAACATGATCACCTACATTAAACTCACGCTTTTGTATCCTTTTATCATGCCATCTTTTAAACTTTTCTTTAAACAACTTGGCATTCTCATAGGCTTGGGTTCTCCATTCATCAAGTGAGCTAATGTCAAATAACCTCTTCTCACCGGCAAGTTTGCAATCATAGTTGAGCTCTTTAATAGCCCAATATGCCTTATGTTCTAGTTCAAGAGGTAAATGACATGCTTTTCCGTAAACCATTTTATACGGAGACATACCCATAGGATTCTTATAAGCAGTTCTATAAGCCCATAATGCATCATCAAGCTTCTTAGACCAATTCTTCCAAGATCTATTAACAGTCTTTTGCAAAATTAATTTAATCTCTCTATTGCTCAATTCTACTTGACCACTAGACCGAGGATGATATGGATATGCAATTCTATGGTTAACATCATATTTAGCAAGCATTTTATGGAAAGCACCATGAATAAAATGTGAACCACCATCAGTCATTAAATATCTAGGGACTCCAAACCTCAGAAAAATAACATCTTTAAGCATCTTAATAGAAGTGTTATGATCAGCACTACTAGTCGGAATAGCTTCTACCCACTTAGTAACGTAATAAACAACAACTAAAATATGTGTATACCCATTAGAGGAAGGAAAAGGTCTCATATAATCAAAGCCCCAAACATCAAATGGTTCAATAACAAGTGAATAATTCATAGACATTTCCTCACGTCTACTAATATTACCAATCCTTTGGCATTCATCACAAGACAAGACAAACTTACGAGCATCCTTAAAGAGAGTGGGCAAATAGAAACCGGATTGCAATACCTTGTGTGCAGTTCTATCTCCAGCATGGTGTCCTCCGTAAGCTTCGGAGTGTGAAAGTGCGTTATATCGACTAGAGGGGGGGGGGGGTGAATAGGCGATTTTTATGAATTCTTCACTGAGGAATTTGCCGGTGAGGAAATTCCTTAGCGAAGAACTACTTGCAGCGGAATAAGTACTCAGAAATATGCATAACAGAATGCGGGCCTGGTCATCATGATGAAATGAAGACAATCAAAGAGTATAGAAAGCGTAAACACAGGATAGCACAAGATGAAGACAAAGCGGTGAAGAAATTGAACTGAGGAAATTGAGAAAGTCTTGATCAAAGTCTTCAAACACAGATATGAACGAACACTCAACATAGTAATGAGGAAATGAAAGGGTTGAGGAAATAGAACCGATAAGGTTGGTGAAGACAATGATTTGGTAGACCAGTTCCAAGCTAACATGTCTCGGTTATGCGTCTGGTTGGGCGGTGAGTATTTAAACTCGAGGACACAGTCCGGACACCCGATCGGCCGAGCACGCAACTCGGGACACACAGTCCTCACCGCATTCTCCTTGAGCTAAGGTCACGCAGACCTCGCCCAATCACTCGTGGTAAGTCTTCAGGTGACTTCCAAACCTTCATAGACTTGGTCACTTGGCGATCCACAATTCCTCTTGGATGCTCTAGACCATGACGCCTAACCGTCTGGAAGAAGCACACTCTTCAAAGTTAACAAGCGTTGGATCCATGCATGATCAATCTCTTCAGTGATGCTCAATCACTTTGGGTTTATAGGGGTTTGGTTTTTGGGTTTTTCCTCACTTGATGATTTTCGCTCAAAGTCCTCGGAGGATGGGTTGCTCTCAAATGACAAGTGTCAAGTTTCTCTTGGAGCAGCCAACCAGCTAGTGGTTGTAGGGGCGGCTATTTATAGCCTAGGGAGCAGCCCGACATGATAAGACATAAATGCCCTTCAATGATATGACCGTTAGGTGGATAAGATATTTTGGGACAGCTAGCGCGTAGCACAGCAACAGTCGGAAATTTGAATCACAAATTCCTCAGGGCTATCATGTTCCTCAATGTGTAGGCAAACCGCACTGGCGAATTCCTAACTCCTCAGTTAGAACAAATTCTCGTGACAGGAAGAACTTCGTCTCATCCTTTGAAGAAATTGGTAGCTGTATGAGATTTCCAAAGGCTTCACTCGAAGGGATTGGTAGGTGTAGGATTTTGAGTTGAGCATCACATGGAAATTTTCTTTAGTATTTCCTCGACCCCTTTAACGATCTGGTGTTTCCTATGACTCAAGAAAGAGAAAAGCGAAACTACGAAAACAAAAGTCTTCACGCTTCATGTTCCTCAAATGAATACCAAGTCTTCAAGGTCACACCAATTTCTTCACTTTCAAAGTCTTGAAAGTCTTGAATATCAAAGTCTTTAGTCGAAGAACTTCATTTTTGAGAATTAGACTTTCCTTTGTAAATATCAAACTCCTCATAGACTTATAGACCTGTGTACACTCATAAACACATTAGTTTCTTAACCTATAAGTCTTCAATACACCAAAATCACTAAGGGGCACTAGATGCACTTACAGAGTGGCACTTGCGTAGGATCTATTCTTGTTCATGCTCAGGTACACAACATCTAATAACACCATCTACTCCTTCTTTATAAAGGTGTGGGTCATCCCAAAAGTAATGTCTTAAATCATAGAAAAACTTTTTCTTTTGCTGGTATGTGAAACTAGGCGGTATAAATTTAGCAACAATATAATTAGCATAATCAGCATACCATGGAGTATTACGAGAAGCATTTATGACATTTAATTGTTCATTAGGAAAGCTATCATCAATAGGTAGTGGGTCATCAAGAACATTTTCTAACCTAGACAAGTTATGCGCAGCAGGGTTCTCAGCTCCCTTTCTATCAATAATATGCAAATCAAATTCTTGTAGCAAGAGAACCCATCTAATAAGTCTAGGTTTAGCATCATTCTTTTCCATGAGATATTTAATAACAGCATGATCAGTGTGAACAGTTACTTTAGAATCAACAATATAAGGTCTGAACTTATCACAAGTAAAAACAACTGCTAAAAATTCTTTTTCAGTAGTAGCATAATTTCTTTGGGCACTGTCTAGAGTTTTACTAGCATACTGAATAACATTCAATTTCTTATCAACTCTTTGTCCTAGAACAACACCAACAGCATAATCACTAGCATCACACATAATTTCAAAGGGTAAAATCCAATCAGGTGGTTGAATAATAGGTGCAGAAATCAAGGCTTTCTTAAGTATTGCAAATGCTTCTACACAATCATCATAAAAAACAAAAGGAACATCTTTTTGTAAGAGATTGGTGAGAGGCCTAGAAATTTTAGATAAGTCTTTAATAAACCTCTTATAGAAACCGGCATGACCAAGGAAACTTCTTATACCTTTGATATCTTTAGGACACGACATCTTCTCAATAACATCTACTTTAGCTTTATCAATTTCAATACCTCTTTCAGAAATTTTATGCCCCTAGACAATACGTTCATTAACCATAATGTGGCTCTTCTCCAAATTCAAGACAAGATTAGTCTCTTCACATCTCTGCAAAACTCGATCAAGGTTGCTTAAGCAATCATAAAAAGAAGTTTCGTAAACAGAGAAATCATCCATGAAAACCTCAACAATTTTTTTTGCAAAAATCAGAGAACATAGCAGTCATACATCTTTGAAAGGTAGCAGGTGCATTGCATAAACCAAAAGGCATACGTCTATAAGCAAAGGTACCGAAAGGGCAAGTAAAAGTGGTTTTCTCTTGATCATCTTTTGACACGGGTATTTGAGGGAAACCAGAATAACCATCTAGAAAGCAAAAGTGAGTATGTTTGGATAGTCTTTCTAGCATCTGATCGATAAAGGGTAGAGGGTAATGATCTTTTCTAGTAGCTTTATTCAATTTTCGAAAATCAATTACCATTCTATAACCTGTAACAATTCTTTGTGGAATCAATTCATTCTTATCATTAGGAACAATAGTAATACCTCCCTTCTTAGGAACACAATGAACATGACTTACCCATTGACTATCAGCAATAGGATAAATTATACCTGCTTCCAAAAGCTTTAGTATTTCATTTCTTACCACTTCTTTCATCTTAGGATTTAACCGTCGTTGATGATCAACAACTGGTTTGGCATCTTTCTCCAATTTTATTTTGTGCTGATATAGAGTGGGACTAATGCCCTTAAGATCATCAAGAGTGTACCCAATAGTGGCACGGTGCTTCTTCAGAGTTTTCAATAATTTATTTTCTTCATGCTCTAAAAGGTTAGCACTAATAATAACAGGATATATCTTCTTTTCATCAAGATAAGCATATTTTAGAGTATCAGGTAATTGTTTAAGCTCAAACACGAGATCACCCTTGGGCGGAGGAGGATCCCCGAGGATTTCAACAGGCAAATTGTGTTTCAAAATAGGCCCTTGATTAAAGAATAGTTCATCTATTTCTATTCTTTCATTCATAGACAAATCATTTTCATGGTCTAGCAAATATTGTTCTAAAGGATCAGTAGGAGGCACGACAATAGAAGCAAGACCAATAATTTCATCCTTGCTAGGCAATTCTTTATCATGAGGTTGTCTATGAAATTTAGATAAATTAAAATCATGAGACATATCTCTTAAACAAATAGTAACAATATCTTTCTCGTAGTCTATCTTAGCATTAACAGTATTCAGGAAAGGTCTACCAAATATAAAGGGACAAAAATTATCTTGTGGGGAACCTAGAACAAGAAAATCAGTAGGGTATTTAATTTTTCCACACAAGACTTCAACAACTCTAAGAATTGCAATTGGTGATATAGTATCTCTATTGGCAGGCTTAATAGTAACATCAATATCTTCTATCTCAGCAGGTGCAACATCATTCATAATTTCTTGGTACAGGGTGTGAGGAATTGCACTCACACTAGCACCCACGTCACATAAGCCATGATAACAATGATCTCCTATTTTAACAGAAACAACAGGCATACCAACAACAGGTCTATGTTTATATTTTATATCAGGTTTAGCAATCCAAGCAGCTTCATCACAGAAATAAATAACATGCCCATCAATGTTATCGACCAAGAGATCTTTAACCATAGCAATACTAGGTTCAACTTTAATTTGCTCAGGAGGTGTAGGCATTCTAGTATAACTCTTACGAACCACAGTTGAAGCTTTAGCATGATCCTTCATTCTAACAGGAAAAGGTGGTTTCTCAATATAAGCAGTAGGAATAAGGATCAACATTATAAGTAATGGTTTCTTCTTCAACTTTAATAGGTTCAACTACTTTAACTTCAATGGGATGATGATGTTTAAACCACTTCTCCTTAAGGAGATCAACATGAGTAGCAAAAGATTCACAGAAAGAAGCTAACATCTCATAGTCAAGTCCATATTTAGTGCTAAAATCATGAAAAGCATCGGTATCCATAAAATATTTAACACAATCAAACTTAAGGTTTATACCTGACTCTTTACCTTCGTCGAGTTCCCAATCTTTAGAGTTGCGTTTAGTTCTTTCCAATAAATCCCATTTGAATTCAATATCCTTCTTCATATAGGAACCAGTACAAGAAGTATCAAGCATGGATCGATCATTATGAGAAAGCCGAGCATAATTTTTTTGAATAATAATTTCTTTTGAGAGCTTATGATTGGGGCATGAATATAACTTTGACCTAAGCCTCCCCCAAGCTTGAGCGATACTTTCTCCTTCACGAGGCCAAAAATTATATATATAATTCCGATCACGATGAACCAGATACATAGGATAAAACTTCTGATGAAGTTCCAATTTCAATCGGTTGTAGTTCCGCGATCCAATATCATCCAATAGCCTATACCATGTCAATGCCTTTCCCTTCAAAGATAAAGGGAATACCTTCTTCTTGACAACATCCTCGGGCATACCTGCAAGCTTAAATAATCCACAAACTTCATCCACATAGATTAGGTGCATATCGGGATGTAATGTTCCATCTCCTGCATAAGGATTAGCTAGCAGTTTCTCTATCATACCCGACGGAATTTCATAATAAATATTTTCAGTAGGTGCAGTAGGTTGAGGAGCAACTCTTTGATCTTCCGGTCGAGGTGAAGATACCCCGAACAAGCCCCTCAAAGGATTATTTTCCATAGTAACAAGTGATAGTAAATTTCAGCACACTATATAAATTCCACTTACCAAAGGCGCTTCACTCCCCGGCAACGGCGCCAGAAAAGAGTCTTGATGACCCACAAGTATAGGGGATCTATCATAGTCCTTTCGATAAGTAAGAGAGTCGACCCAACGAGGAGCATGAGGAAATGACAACTGGTTTTCAGCAAGGTATTCTCTGCAAGCACTGAAATTATCGGTAACAGATAGTTTTGTGATAATATAATTCGTAACGGGTAACAAGTAATAAAAGTAAAAAAGGTGCAGCAAGGTGGCCCAATCCTTTTTTTAGCAAATTACAAGCCTGGACGGACTCTTATATAATGCAAAGCGCTCCTGAGGACACATGGGAATTGTTGTCAAGTTAGTTTTCATCATGCTCATGTGATTCGTGTTCGTTACTTTGATAATTTGATATGTGGGTGGACCGGTGCTTGGGTGCTGCCCTTACTTGGACAAGCCTCCCACTTATGATTAACCCCTCTCGCAAGCATCCACAACTACGAAAGAAGAATTAAGGTAAACCAAACCATAGCATGAAACATATGGATCCAAATCAGCCCCTTACGAAGCAACGCATAAACTAGGGTTTAAGCTTCTGTCACTCTATCAACCCATCATCTACTTATTACTTCCCAATGCCTTCCCCTAGGCCAAAATGATGGTGAAGTGTCATGTAGTCGGCGTTCACATAACACCACTAGAGGAAAGACAACATACATCTCATCAAAATATCAAACGAATACCAAATTCACATGATTACTTATAACAAGACTTCTCCCATGTCCTCAGGAACAAACGTAACTACTCACAAAGCATATTAATGATCAAGATCAGAGGAGTATTAATTATCATTAAGGATCTAAAAATATAATCTTCCACCGGATAAACCAACCAGCATCAACTACAAGGAGTAATTAACACTACTAGCAACCCACAGGTACCAATATGAGGTTTTGGGACCAAGATCAAATACAAGAGATGAACTAGGGTTTGAGAGGAGATGGTGCTGGTGAAGATGTTGATGGAGATTGACCCCCTCTCGACGAGAGGATCGTTCATGATGACAATGGCTTCGATTTTCCCCTCCCAGCAGAACAGCTCTGCCGGAGCCCTAGATTGGTTCTGCCCAGGTTCCGCCTCGAGACGGCGAGACTTCGTCCCGAAATCTTCTTTCTTTTTTTTCCAGGTCAAAACACACCATATAGCAGAAGATGGGCGTTGGGGGCCTGCCAGGGGGCCCACAAGGATGGGGGCGTGCCCAGGTGGTTAGTGCGTGCCCTCCACCCTCGTGGCTGGCTGGTGGCCCCCCTCTGGTATTTTCTTCACCCAATATTTTTTATATATTCCAAAAACATGCTCCGTGAAGTTTCAGGACTTTTGGAGTTGTGTAGAATAGGTTTCTAATATTTGCTCCTTTTCCAATCCAGAATTCCAGCTGCCGGCATTCTCCCTCTTCATGTAAACCTTATAAAATAAGAGAGAAAAGGCATAAGTATTGTGATATAATGTGTAATAACAACCCATAATGCAATAAATATCAATATTAAAGCATGATGCATAATGGACATATCAATGCCCAATATATAAGCAGCTTCACCGGGGTCTATCATTGAAAAACTCTTATTCAAGTATCCTTCTATGCTATGCAGAAATTCTACATCATTTCCAATCAACAATATGTCATCTACATGTAATATTAGAAATGCTACAGAGCTCCCACTCACTTTCTTGTAAATACAGGCTTCACTGAAAGTTTGTATAAAACCACATGCTTTGATCACCTCATCAATGCGTATATTCCAACTCCGAGATGCTTGTGCAAGTCCATAGATGGATCGCTAGAGCTTGCACACTTTGTTAGCACCTTTTGGATCGACAAAACCTTCTGGTTGCATCATATACAACTCTTCTTTAAGAAATCCATTAAGGAATGCAGTTTTGACATCCATTTGCCAGATTTCATAATCATAAAATGCGGCAATTGCTAACATGATTCAGCCGGACTTAAGCATCACTACGGGTGAGAAAGTCTCATCGTAGTCAACCCCTTGAACTTGTCAAAAACCTTTTGCGACAAGTCGAGCTTTGTAGACAATAGCATTACCATCAGCGTCAGTCTTCTTCTTGAAGATCCATTTATTCTCTATGGCTTGCCGATCATCGGGCAAGTCCACCAAAGTCCATACTTTGTTCTCATACATGGATCCTATCTCAGATTTCATGGCCTCAAGCCATCTGTCGGAATTTGGGCACATAATTGCTTCTTCATAGTTCGTAGGTTCGTCATGGTCTAGTAACATGACTTCCAGGACAGGATTACCGTTCCACTCTGGTGCGGAACATGCTATGTTCGACCTACGAGGTCCAGTAGTAACTTGATCCGAAATTTCATGATCATCATCATTAGCTTCCTCTCTTGTTGGTGTAGGCATCACGGGAACGAGTTTCTCTGATGTGTTACTTTCCAAATTGAGAGAAGGTACAATTACCTCATCAAGTTCTACTTTCCTCCCACTCACTTCTTTCGAGAGAAACTCCTTCTCTAGAAATGTTCCATTCTTGGCAACAAAGATCTTGCCTTCGGATTTGTGGTAGAAGGTGTATCCAATTGTTTCCTTAGGGTATCCTGTGAAGACGCACTTCTCCGATTTGGGTTCGAGCTTATCAGGCTGAAGCCTTTTGACATAAGTGTCGCAACCCCAAACTTTAAGAAACGACATCTTAGGTTTCTTGCCAAACCACAGTTCATATAGTGTCGTCTCAACATATTTAGATGGTGCCCTATTTAATGTGAATGCAGCTGTCTCTAATGCATAACCCCAAAACGGTAGTGGTAAATCGGCAAGAGACATCATAGATCGCACCATATCTAATAAAGTACGGTTACAACGTTCGGACACACCATTACGCTATGGTGTTCTGATACGTCTCCAACGTATCTATAATTTATGAAGTATTCATGCCATGTTTACAATAGTTTTATATGATTTTGGTATGATTTGATTAGAACTAACCCGGACTGACGTTGTTTTCAGCAGAACTACCGTGGTGTTGTTTTTGTGCAGAAATAAAAGTTCTCGGAATGCGATGAAAATCAACGGAGAATTTTTCTGGAAAATATGAAAAATACTGGAGCAAAAATCTACCGGAGGGGAGTCCTGTGGGCCCCACGAGGGTGGGGGGCGCGGGGGCGCACCCCCTGCCTCATGGACTCCTCGAGGGTCCCCTTGATGTGAAATCAACGCCAACTTCTCCTATAAATATAGAAACATTCAGGAAATAACCTAGATCAGAAGTTCCGCCGCTGCAAGCCTCTGTAGCCACGAGAAATCAATCTAGGCTCTCTCTGGCACCCTGCCGGAGGGGGCCATCATCACCGGAGGCCATGGAGGAGGATCCCGGAGGGGCCATCATCACCATGATGGCTAAGGACCAGAGGGAGAACCTCTCCCCATCTAGGGGGGAGGCCAAGGAGGAGGAAGCACAAGGGGGAGAACCTCTCCTCCTCTCTCTCGGTGGCGCCGGAGTGCCATCTGGAGGGGAATCATCGCCGCGGTGATCGTCTTCATCAACATCACCATCATCATCACCACCCTCATCTCTTTTACGCGGTCCACTCTCCCGCACCCTGCTGTAATCCCTACTTGAACATGGTGCTTTATGCCACATATTATGATCCAATGATGTGTTACCATCCTATGATGTTTTGAGTAGATATCCTTTGTCTTTGGGTTGATTGATGATCTAGATTGGTATGAGTTGTATGTTTTATTTTGGTGCTGTCCTATGGTGCCCTCCGTGTCGCGCAAGCGTGAGGGATTCCCGCTGTAGGGTGTTGCAATATGTCCATGGTTTGCTTATTGTCTGTGTTGCGTGAGTGACTGAAACACAAACACGGATAAGCGGGACATGGCGTATGGGAATAAAGAGGACTTGATACTTCAATGCTATGGTTGGGTTTTACCTTAATGATCTTTAGTAGTTGCGATGCTTGCTAGAGTTCCAATCATAAGTGCATATGATCCAAAACGAGAAAGTATGTTAGCTTATGCCTCTCCCTCATATGAACTTGCAATAGTGATTACCGGTCTTGTTAACAATTGCCTAGGCGATTTCCGCACACCGATCCACCATTATTCCACACTTGCTATTTATAATATTTAGTAATATATTCTAAATTTATGATAACAGCACCTACTTTTATATTTTAGCTCTCCAATACCATGCAAAGTTATCCTCTTCATACCCACAACGTAGTTTTATTTCTCGTTTCTAGTTGGAAGCAAACACTCGGTGTACATAGAGTCGTATCAGTGGCAGATAAGACTTGAGAGAATATTGATCTGACCTTTAGCTCCTTGTGGGTTCAACACTCCATACTTATCACTTCCACCTTTGGGAATTGCTACGATGATTCCATGCACTTGGGGATTATCAAGCTCTTTCCTGGCGCCGTTGCCGGGGAGCAATAGCGTGGGGTTGATATTTTCATGTATGCTTGTTTGCTTTCTTCACAAAGTAGTTTCTGTTTTCCCTTTTTAGTTTTTCTTAGTTGTGGGTGAAACATACAAAAAAATTTAAAAGAATGAAAATACAAAAAAAATTACTTGCCTCTCATGCCTAAAAAGTTTTTCAAAAAGAGAAGTCATTGGAAAGTTATGCATTGAAGAAGTGAGGGTCGACCTTGAGCACTTGTGTTCATGCTCACGGAAACAATGTAGAATTTTTCATGGAAGTTTCTCTGTAAATAATTATCCTTGTGTATATCCATTGTATTATAAAAATAATGTGCCAAGCTTTGGTTTTAGGATGATTAGATTGCTTGTTTACTATGTGCAGAACAAAAACAGAAACTTTGGCTGTAGCGCGTGAATTTACATTATTTACTGGAAAGTCAAATGGGTCTGAAACTTTTTGCACATTACTTATGTACAAATGTTTCAAATTTCAAATTTATTTCATAATTTTTGGAGTTACATAAGTTTATTAAACTTCCAGATTACTACAGACTGTCCTGTTTTAGACAGATTCTGTTTTTTGCGTGTTGTTTGCTTATTTTGATGAATCTATGGCTAGTATCGGGGAGTATGAATCATAGAGAAGTTGTAATACAGTAGGTTTAACACCAATATAAATAAAGAATGAGTTCATTACAGTACCGTAAAGTGGTAGTTTGCTTTATTACACTAACGGATCTCACAAAGTTTTTGTTAAAGTTTTGTGTGGATGAAGTGTTCGAAGATCGAGGAGCTATCAATATGAGAAGAATAAAGAGAGGCAAGAGTTCAAGCTTGGGGATTCCCAAGGCACCCCCAAGTAGATATTTCAAAGTATACTCATGCATCTAAGCTTGGGGATGCCCCGGTTGGCATCCCATCTTTCTTCTTCAACAAATATCGGTATACCTCGGTTTTTGTTTTGTTCACATGATTTGTGTCCTTTGTGTTTTTGTTTTTCCTTTAAGAACCATGCTAGTGTGAGATAGCCCTTCATTTATTTATAGAATACTTCATGTGCTTCACTTATATCTTTTGAGTATGACCTTATAGAATGCTCTTTGCGCTTCACTTAAATCTTTTGAGTATGGTTTTATAGAATGGTTCGTGTGCTTCACTTATATATGTTGAGCTTGGATATTGGTTAGACTATATTAATTGTAGAATACTCCATTAACTTCACTTATATATTTTGGAGTATGAATAATACTATCATCTAAAGCGGGTTTGGAAGAGTGTCAACTTTAGGAATTAGTGATCCCACTATTCCGAATGAGAAGAATTTTGCTTATGTGGAGAGTAGAAAAATTTCTATGCTTGTAGATCATGAAAATAATTCTTTATGTGATGGTTATATTGTTGAATTCATTCATGATTCTACTGAAAATTATTATGAGGGAGTAATATATTCTTGTAGGAGTTGCAATAATATCAAGTTTCCTCTCTATGTGCTTAAAGTTTTGAAGTTATACTTGTTTTGCCTTCCTATGCTAGTTGATTCTTGTTTCTATAAATTATGTGCTCACAAAATCCCTAGGCATAGGAAGTGGGTTATATTTAAATGTGCTAGTCATATTCTTCATGATGCTCTCTTTATGTTTCAATTCTTTTCTTTTATCTGAGCATCATTGAAATCATCATGCCTAGCTAAAAGGCACTAAAGAAAAGCGCTTGTTGGGAGACAACCCAATATTTATCCTTACTCTTTTTGTGTGTTTACATGATTAAGATACTGTATTAATCATGTTTTATAGCTTTTGTTTCAATAAAGTGCCAAGTAAGACCTTTGGGAAGACTTGGGTGAAAGTTAATGTGATCTTGCTGTAAAAAACAGAAACTTTGCTCTCACGAGATTAGCTGGCATTTTTTTTTACAGAAGAGTGATTTTGAGTTGATTCGTTTTGCAGAAGATTAATAGACAAATTCCTCATTTCCACAAATTTATTTCATAATTTTTGGAGTAGCATAAGTATGGTTTCTGTTCAGATCATTACAGACTGTTCTGTTTCTGTCAGATTCTGTTTTCATTGCATAGTTTGCTTGTTTTCTAGTTTCTATGGATTATATTTCTCAATATAAATTGTTGAAATGGTATGGTACAATAGGCATTGTGTGAGAAAAATTATGAACCTTGTCTTTGACAGTACCAAAGTGAATGGTTTACTCTTTAAGTCTTTATCATACTAACCTATCTCACGAAGTTCCGTTAAGTTTTGTGTGATTGAAGTTTTCAAGCTTTGGGTGAGATATCAATATGAGGAGAATAAGGAGTGGAAAGACCCTAAGCTTGGGGATTCCCAAGTCACCCCAAGGTAATATTCAAAGAAGACTCAAGCGCCTAAGCTTGGGGATGCCCCGGAAGGCATCCCCTCTTTCGTCTTCAAAACTATCGGTATACCTTACTCGGAGCTATATTTTTATTTGTCACATGACATGTGTTTTGCTTGGAGCGTATTTTCAATTTTACTTAATGTTTGAATAAAATCATTGGGTCTGAAATCTTGAATGAAAAAGAATCCTCCCATGGCTAGTTAATTATTTTACTACTCAGTGTCCTTCACTTATATCTTTTGGACTAGTTTGTCATTTACTCACGTGCTTCACGTATATCCTATGAGTAAATGGTTGAATGAATTGAATATCATAAATCTGAATTTACATATGTTTCATATGCTTATAACATGGGGATTAATGAATTCACACATAATAAGTGTAGGTAGTAAAATTATTGAAAGTTAGCAAACGCAGAATTGGTCACTTGAACAATTCACGAAAGAATATTGAAGGAAGAGAGATTTCACATATAAATATACTATCTTGGACATCTTTTGTAATTGTGAGCAATAATTAAAATATGACATGCTAAAAGGCTGATGTTGGACAAGGAAGACAACGTAATGGGTTATGTTTTCTTATATCCGAAATAAAGTATATTGTCATGGATCATCCAACATGCTGAGCTTGCCCTTTCCCCTCATGCTAGCCAAATTCTTTGCACCAAGTAGAGATACTACTTGTGCTTCTGAATATCCCTTAAACTAGTTTTGCCATGAGAGTCCACCATACCTACCTATGGATTGAGTAAGATCCTTCAAGTAAGTTGTCATCGGTGCATGCAATAAAAATTGCTCTCTAAATATGTATGATCTATTAGTGCAAAAAAATAAGCTTTATACAAACTTGTGATAGGGAAGTAATAAAAGCGACGGACTGCATAATAAAGGTCTTTATCACAAGGGGCAATATAAAGTGACGTTCTTTTGCATTAAGGTTTTGTGCATCCAACCCTAAAGGCGCATGACAACCTCTGTTTCCCTCTGCGAAGGGACTATCTTTTACTTTTATTTTCTACCCTTATACAAGAGTCATGGTGATCATCACCTTTCCTTTTTACACTTTTTCCTTTGGCAAGCACTTTGTGTTGGAGCAATCCGGATATATATATCCGCTTGAATGTAGGTTTTCATGAATCATTATTGTTGACATTACCCTTGAGGTAAAAGGTTGGGAGGCGAATCTATAAGCCCCTATCTTTCTCTGTGTCTGATTAAAACTTTGAACCCATAGATATCACGTGAGTGTTAGCAATTGTGAAAGATTAAATGATAGTTGAGTATGTGGAGTTTGCTAAACCAAAGCTCTGACATAGACCCTTCCTGAAAATAAGATGAATTGCAATTCTTTGGTGACCGAGAATATAGTTTGTTAGTTTCAAGAAAGTTTATGATCTACACTTTAACATGTGAATAGCTTGTTACTTGATCATGAAAAGTTTTATGAGTTGAGCTACTGTTATGATATATAATGGTGCTCGAAAAGGTTATTGAAATTATCATTGATCAAACTTGTGCACTTGCTAGCATTCACACTTAATAAATTATTTATTTTATCATTTACCTACTCGAGGACGAGCAGGAATTAAGCTTGGGGATGCAGATACGTCTCCAACGTATCTATAATTTATGAAGTATTCATGCCATGCTTACAATATTTTTATATGATTTTGGTATGGTTTGATTAGAACTAACCCGGACTGACGCTGTTTTCAGTAGAACTACCGTGGTGTTGTTTTTGTGCAGATATAGAAGTTCTCGGAATGCGATGAAAATCAACGGAGATTTTTTCTGGAAAATATGAAAAATACTGGAGCAAAAATCTACCGGAGGGGAGTCCCGTGGGCCCCATGAGGGTGGGGGCGCGCCCACCCCCCTAGGGCGTGCCCCCTGCCTCGTGGACTCCCCGAGAGTCCCTCTGATGTGAAATCAACACCAACTTCTCCTATAAATATAGAAACCTTCGGGAAATAACCTAGATCAGAAGTTCCGCCGCTGCAAGCCTCTATAGCCACGAGAAATAAATCTAGGCCCTCTCTGACACCCTGCCGGAGGGGGCCATCATCACCGGAGGCCATGGAGGAGGATCTCGGAGGGGCCATCATCACCATGAAGGCCAATGACCAGAGGGAGAACCTCTCCCCATCTAGGGGGAGGCCATGGTGTTGGGGAACGTAGCAATAAATCAAAAAAATTTCTACGTGTCACCAAGATCAATCTAGGAGATACTAGCAACGAGAGACAGGGAGTGCATCTTCATACCCTTGAAGATCGCTAAGCGGAAGCGTTACAAGAACGCGGTTGATGGAGTTGTACTCGCGGCGATTCAAATCGCGGAAGATCCGATCCAAGTGCCGAACGGACGGCACCTCCACGTTCAACACACATACAGCCCGGGGACGTCTCCTCCTTCTTGATCCAGCAAGGGTAGAGGAGAAGTTGAGGGAGAACTCTAGCAGCACGACGGCATGTTGGCGATGGAGCTCGTGGTTCTCCGGCAGAGCTTCGCTAAGCACTACGGAGGAGGAGGAGGAGTTGGAGGAGGAGAGGGCTGCGCCAGGGAAGGGGCGCGGCTGCCCTCTCTCTCCCTCACTATATATAGGGGGAAGGGGGGATGAGGAGGCGCCCTAGGGTTTCCCTAGGGGAGGGGCAGCGGCCACAGGGGAACCCTAGATGGGTCTAGGCGCCCCCACCCCTAGGAAACTTGCCCCCCCAAGCCGGGAGGGGTGGCTGCCTAGGGGAGGCGCCCCCACCTCTCCAGGTTACGTGGGATGGGGTGGGAGGGGCACACAGCCCCTTAGTAGGCTGATGTGCCCCCTCCCCGTGGCCCATAAGGCCCCTCAACGCTTGCCGGGGCCTCCGAACCCCCTTTCGGACAAGCTGGTCGTCACCCGGTACCCCCGGAACAATTCCGGACTCCAATACCCTTCATCCAATATATCGATCTTCACCTCCGGACCATTCCAGAGTTCCTCGTCACGTCTGGGATCTCATCCGGGACTCAGAACAACCTTCGGTAACCACATACTATTTCCCATAACAACTCTAGCGGCACCGAACCTTAAGTGTGTAGACCCTACGGGTTTGGGAACCATGCAGACATGACCGAGACGTTCTCCGGCCAATAACCAACAGCAGGATCTGGATACCCATGTTGGCTCCCACATGTTCCACTATGATCTCATCGGATGAACCACGATGTCGGGGATTCAATCAATCCCATATACAATTCCCTTTGTCTATCGATATGTTACTTGCCCGAGATTCGATCGTTGGTATCCCCATACCTCATTCAATCTCGTTACCGGCAAGTCTGTTTACTTGTTCCATAACGCATGATCCCGTGGCTAACTCCTTAGTCACATTGAGCTCATTATGATGATGCATTACCGAGTGGGCCCAGAGATACCTCTCCGTCATACGGACTGACAAATCCCAGTCTCGACTCGTGCCAACCAAACAGACACTTTCGGAGATACCTGTAGTGCACCTTTATAGCCACCCGCCACGTTGTGACGTTTGGTACACCCAAAGCACTCCTACGATATCCGGGAGTTGCACAATCTCATGGTCTAAGGAAATGATACTTGACATTAGAAAAGCTCTAGCAAACGAACTACACGATCTTGTGCTATGCTTAGGATTGGGTCTTGTCCATCACATCATTCTCCTAATGATGTGATCCCGTTATCAACGACATCCAATGTCCATGGCCAGGAAACCACAAACATCTATTGATCAACGAGCTAGTCAACTTGAGGCTCACTAGGGAAATGTTGTGGTCTATGTATTCACACATGTATTACAGTTTCCGGTTAATACAATTATAGCATGAAAAATAGACAATTATATGAACAAGGAAATATAATAATAACCATTTTATAATTGCCTCTAGGGCATATTTCCAACAGTCTCCCACTTGCACTAGAGTCAATAATCTAGTTCACATCGCCATGTGATTAACACTCATAGTTCACATCGCCATGTGACTAACACCCAAAGAGTTTCTAGAATCTAGTTCACATCACCATGTGATTAAGACTCAATGAGTTCTGGGGTTTGATCATGTTATGCTTGTGAGAGAGGTTTCTAGTCAAGGGTCTGCAACATTCAGATCCGTGTGTTCTTCGCAAATCTCTATTTGAAAGCACAAGTGCTCCCTAGGTGGTTTTGGTAATTAATGTCAACATATCTCTTGTTGGGCTAACACTTTTATCTAGTATGTTTCAGATAAGTTCAACAACGGAGTGGCATGGACTAAAGGATGTGGGAACTCCTTCAAGATGCTAAGGACAAAGGATTGGCTAAAGCTTCAAGCTCAAGACTCTTCATTTTACATTTTAGTGATCCAAGATCACATTGAGTCTATAGGAAAAGCCGATACTATCAAGGAGGGATGAGGTGTTGCTTAATGAGCCTCTTGCTTCATGTGCTTGGTGATATGCTCCAAAACCCTCAACTACTTTCCCACTTCCACACAAATGTCCTAAACCTAAAGTCAAACTCGGCCCCACTGATTCTTCCTATCCGGCGCCACCGAGTTTGGATGTCTTAGCCACTGCCACAAACCCTAGGCAAATCGGTCTCACCGATAGGGATCTCGGTCTCACCGAGATGGGATTGTAATCTTTCTATGTATGTCCATTATCAAAATCGGTCTCACCGAGTTTGAGAAATCGGTACTACCGAGATTACAATGCAAACTTTCTGGTTGACTCATTATCAAAGTCGGCCCCACCGAGTTTGAGTAATCGGTCTAACCGAGTTTGCCTGACCAACTCTCTGGTTAGCTAATTTCCAAAATCGGTCTCACCGAGTTTGTGTAATCGGTCTCACCGAGATTACGTTATGCCCTAACCCTGACCATATCGGTCCTACCGAGTTGCATTTCGGTCCCACCGAAAATCCTAACGGTCACTAGATTTGCTGAATCGGTCCGACCGAGTTTCTCAATTCGGTCCCACCGAGTTTGGTAAATTGTGTGTAACGATTAGATTTTGTGTGGAGGCTATATATACCCCTCCACCTCCTCTTCATTCGTGGAGAGAGCCATCGACTAAACCTACACTTCCAAAGATCCTATTTACGAGAGAGAACTACCTACTCATGTGTTGAGGCCAAGATATTCCATTCCTACCATATGAATCCTGATCTCTAGCCTTCCCCAAGTTGCTTCCCACTCAAATCTTCTTTCCACCAGATCCAAATCCTATGAGAGAGAGTTGAGTGTTGGGAGACTATCATTTGAAGCACAAGAGAAAGGAGTTCATTATCAACACACCATTTGTTACTTCTTGGAGAGTGGTGTCTCCTAGATTGGCTAGGTGTCACTTGGGAGCCTCCGACAAGACTGTGGAGTTGAACCAAGGAGTTTGTAAGGGCAAGGAGATCGCCTACTTCATGAAGATCTACCGCTAGTGAGGCAAGTCCTTCGTGGGCGACGGCCATGGTGGGATAGACAAGGTTGCTACTTCGTGGACCCTTCGTGGGTGGAGCCCTTCGTGGACTCGCGCAGCCGTTACCCTTCGTGGGTTGAAGTCTACACCAACGTGGAAGTACGATAGCACCACCTATCGGAACCACGACAAAAACATCCGTGTCTCCAATTGCGTTTGAATCCTCCAAACCCTTCCCTTTACTTTCTTGCAAGTTGCATGCTTTACTTTCCGCTGCTCATATACTCTTTGCATGCTTGCTTGTTATGTATTGAGAATATTAAACTTGTGCCTAAACTCCACTTAAACTTTAATAAGGATAAAAACTGCAACTTTGGTACTTAGTGTCTAATCACCCCCCCTTTAGACACCTCTTCTCAAGATCCTACAAGTGGTATCAGAGCATTGGTCTCCATTGCCTTGGTTTAATCACCATTGGAGGAAGATGGATGAGTCTACTTTGGGGAGTCTTAGACATAGAGTGCCTATTCTTGATGGAGATTATTTTCAGGTGTGAAAAATGAGATGCTTGTAATTTTCAATCAATATCATTTGAACAAGTACATTGCTAGCCCTTGTGCTCCTCATGTTGATCCTATGCATCCTACCCTTGATGAACCTATTGACATGACTAGGAATCTTAGAACTGTTAATCTTATCACTAGAGGCTTGCCTAGAAACTTAGTTAGAATCCTGCCTACTCTTGAGTGTGCCTACACTATATGGAAATTTCTTGAGGAACGCTTTCCAAATTATTCCTTGAAAAATCTAGATGAAATTCTCTACAAGTCTATTGCCTTGAGTAAGATAAATACTAGTGATCCTATGTTTGGTGATCGTCTATTTGAACTTACCGACCTTATCCGTGCCAAAAGAGATGTTGGAATTATTGGTGATATTATTTCCGAAGCTATAAGAATTCATAGACAAGATCATTGTCAAACTCACTCTAATTAATTACCCTCTCTAGGACTTGATCCACCACATGACGATATTGAACATGGATACTATGATGAGGATGATGATAGTGACTTCGATCTTGATGATGCAATGAGACATTTTGGTCTTATGGCAAATCTTCGGGGATATGTGTCAGGAGGAAAGGAATGGGTTCTTGACAGTGGATGTACCAATCACATGACCGGAGATAAAGACATGTTTCGTGAGCTTGCTGAAAATGATGGTCCTCGAAAGTTTGTCACTTTAGGTGACAACTCAAAGGGTAAGGTGGTTGGCCTCGGTAAGGTGGCCATCTCACATGATAGCTCCATTCAGAATGTCATGCTCGTTGAATCTCTTGGCTACAACTTACTTTCAGTATCTAGACTTGCTGATTTCGGATTCAATGTCCTATTTACTGAAATTGATTGCCAAGTGTTTCGTCGAGACAACCATAAAATGGTGTTTACCGGTATACGTAGAGGTGATCTATACATTGTTGATTTCACTAAAAAGGCTCAACCTAAAACTTGCTTCATTGCTAAATCCTCAAAAGGTTGGTTATGGCATAGACGACTAGGTCATGTTGGTATGCGAAACCTTGACAAGCTTATTAAAGGGAATCATATCCTTGGAGTTAACGATGTCATATTTGATAAGGATAGACTTTGCAGTGCTTGTCAAGCAGGTAAACAGGTTGGAGGAAGGCATCCCATGAAGAACATTATGACCACAAGGAGGCCACTCGAGCTACTTCACATGGATCTCTTTGGTCCCAACTCTTACAAGAGTCTCGGTTGAAATTCTTTTAGTCTAGTTATAGTTGATGATTTTTCAAGATTTACGTGGGTGTTCTTTCTCGATGATAAATCACAGGTCCAAAAGATCTTCAAAAACTTCGCTAGGAAGGCCCAAAACCAATTTGAAGTGAAGATCAAGAAGGTTCGCAGCGACAACGGAACGGAGTTAAAGAACGCAAATGTGGACACCTTTCTTGACGAAGAAGGGATTTCACACGAGTTCTTGGCTACGTACACACCTCAACAAAATGGAGTTGTTGAGAGGAAGAACCGGACGCTCATCGAAATGGCGAGAACGATGCTTGATGAGTACAAGACACTGAAGCACTTTTGGGCGAAGTGGTTGAGACAGCTTGTCATGCAACAAATCGCTTGTATCTTCACAAGCTACTCGGCAAGACGGCTCACGAGCTCCTCACCGTAACAAACCCCAAGTTGGATACTTTCGAGTATTCGCTCAAAGTGCTACATTCTTGATCAAGCATCGCTGCTCTAAATTTGCTCCTAAGTCTCATGAAGGTTTCCTACTAGGTTATGGCTCAAACTCTCACACTTACCGTGTCTACAACAATTTCACCCGAAAGGTTGAAGAGACGGTAGATGTGAAGTTTGATGAATCTAACGGCTCGCAAGTAGAGCAATTGCCAATTGATGTAGGAGATAAAGACCCTTCAGAAGCAATCCAAGACTTGTCTATTGGCAAGGTCCGTGCAATGGAGGTGAAGGAGAGTACCTCGTCCGTCCAAGTGGAAGCTTCTACTTCACGACAAGGTGAACCAAGAGTTGATACGGAAGCATCCACAAGTGGGACACACCAAGATGAAGAAAACGAGGAAGTGCATCAAGATGAACGTCAACAACCTCCTTCTCCACCACGACAAGAGAACGACAACACCAACAATGAAGAAGGCCAAGAAGAAGAACAATATGAAGAAGATGTTCAACGAAGACCTAAGCAAAAGCTTTCACGAGTTCGAGCAAGAATTGCTAAAGACCATCCCGTTGAGCAAATCTACAATGATATTCAAACCGGGAGAATCACTCACTCTAAAACTCGTTTAGCTAACTTTTGTGAAAACTATTCTTTCATATCTAGCATTGAACCTATGAAGGTTGAAGAAGCATCGGAAGATCCGGATTGGATAAATGCTATGCATGAAGAGCTACACAACTTTGAGAGGAATCAAGTTTGGACATTGGTTGAGAAGCCCGACAACAACCACAACATCATCGGTACCAAATGGGTGTTTCACAACAAGCAAGATGAAGATGGACAAGTAGTTCTCAACAAAGCACGTCTCGTCGCCCAAGGCTACACACAAGTCGAAGGTATGGACTATGGTGAGACTTATGCTCCCGTTGCTAGACTTGAGTCCATTCGCATCTTACTTGCCTATGCTAATCATCATGATATCACCTTGTACCAAATGAACATTAAAAGTGCTTTTCTAAATGGTTAAATAGAGGAGGAAGTTTATGTTAAGCAACCTCCCGGCTTTGTCAATCCTAAGAAACCCAATCATGTTTACAAACTTCACAAAGCTCTTTATGGTCTTAAACAAGCTCCTAGAGCATGGTATAAATGCTTGACCAAGTTTCTTCTTGAAAAAGGCTTTGAAATTGGGAAAATTGATTCCACACTTTTTACTAAAAGGGTTAATGGAGAATTATTTGTATGCCAAATTTATGTTGATGATATCATATTTGGATCAACTAACCCTCATTTTAGTGAAAAGTTTGGGAAGCTAATGTCGGAGAAGTTTGAGATGTCAATGATGAGTGAACTCAAATTCTTTCTTGGATTGCAAATCAAGCAAACTAAGGAAGGTACCTTTGTCTCTCAAACGAAGTACACTAAGGACTTATTCAAGAAGTTCAATATGCAAGAATGCAAAGGTATGTCTACGCCCATGCCTACTAGTGGACATCTTGACTTGACCAAAGATGGTGAACCGGTTGATCAAAAGGTTTATCACTCTATGATTGGTTCATTGTTATATCTATGTGCTTCACGTCCCAATATTATGCTAAGTGTGTGCATGTGTGCACGATATCAAGCTGCTCCTAAAGAATGTCACCTTAAGGCCGTGAAAATGATAGTGAGATACTTAATCCATACACCAAATTTTGGCATTTGGTATCCTAAGAGGGCCTCTTTCGATCTTGTTGGCTACTCCAACTCGGACTATGCCGGAGAAAAGGTTGATAGAAAGTCCACTTCGGGTACTTGTCAATTTCTTGGTAGATCTCTTGTGTCTTGGTCCTCCAAGAAACAAAACTCGGTATCCTTATCCATCAAAAGCGAATATATTGCCGCTGGTTCATGTTGTGCTCAATTACTTTGGATGACCCAAACTCTTAAAGACTACGGGATATATGTGAAACATGTTCCATTGCTTTGTGACAATGAAAGTGCTATCAAAATTGGTCATAATCATGTGCAACATTCTCGAATTAAGCATATTGAAGTTCGTCATCATTTCATTCGAGATCATGTTGCTAAGGGTGACATTGATCTTAAGCATGTTCGCACCGAAAATCAATTAGTGGATATATTCACTAAACCTCTTGATGAGAAAGTGTTTTGTAGGTTAAGAGGAGAATTGAACATCATTGATGCTTCAAACTTGGAGTAGAAACTCCATTGGATACATGCAAGACATGAGCTTATGCCTAATCCTTGATATCTCTCCTATGATGGAAATCTTATGTCTTGGATATATTTGTATCTTGCATGCTATCTAACCCATGTAGGTACTTGGTTGAATCAAATTCCATGAGGTTGTAACCTACTCATATCTTGAGCAATCTCTACATCACCAAGTCTCTACACGAGGTGGTTGAAGCCAAGGAAGCACAAAACCATTTAAACATATCCTTTGACAAATTCTATGTTGAGCTTCATGATTGTCATTATTGGATACACAAGTGCTCTTCCTTGCACGAACTAACCCATGTAGGTAGATGGACTCAAATTCCAAGTGGTGCTCCAAATTCTTGATGAGCTACATCAACCTTGAGCAACCCACACAAGTTCAACTACATGGATGACACCACCAACCAAGGTATGTTATTCCATCTTAGAGAAGCTTTACTACAAGTCATGAGTTAAAGCAACTCGACAAGATGTGAATACATCAAGATGCTTAAAAGAAAAATGGCAACCCCATTTTGAGCTTAAACAATGAGTATGACCTATGATCAAGTGATCTCACTTGATTCCTAAGTCAATATACTCTAACATAGGTGACTTTGTCGCCGACCATCTCTAGATGAAGTTCTCTTGTGTTCTTTTCTGAGTTTTTGCATTTGTCTCATGCATATGTGTTTCCCCTTTCAAAAAAAAAAATTCATCTAGATTTCTTTCTGTTTGCTCTACATTTTATGCATTCCAATTCATTGCATATCATTCAGTCAATTCCTTGCAAATATTTGTGAGATCTTATTAGTCAAGTGAGCTGAGGTGACAAGTGTTTTCTCTGCGATGAACTCGGTTACACCGATTTGTTATTTTTGGTCCAACCGAAAACTTTCGGTACCACCGAAGCATACCACTCGGTGCCACCGATTTCACAACAGGAAAATTAGTTTGCCACTTCTTCTGTGTTTCTTCTGATCCAGCTCCACTCAATGAATCTTGTCCTCTACAAGCATCACATTTTTATCATTGCTTTATGTTGTGACTCAAGGATCAAAACCATTCACGACAAATTCCAGAGGGGGAGAAAGAGAGATCACTTCTTTATGAAGCCCTTCTTGGAAATTGATGTCAAAGGGGGGGGGGGTGATCACATCAGAGCTTATCACTTAAAGAGATCACATCAAAGCTTATCACTTAAAGAGATCACATCAGAGAAGGAGAGAGAGATCCTTCAGGGGGAGAGAGAGATCTCCAGGGGGAGAGAATACTAGATAAAAGTATTTCTCCCAGATGCTTGGTGTTCAAGAGGAGAGATGCCACATGTCTTATTGAGGGGAAAGACATGTTCATATGTGCTTATCTGCATTAGCTTGCATTAGCTCTGTTCATTTATATCTTTCAGCTCTGATTTTCTGTTCCCTATCTTCTCCCAGTATCCCATGCTAGATTCGGGGGAGCAAGACATCTAAGGGAAAGAAATCATCTAAATTCATTGCATATCTTTACTCTTGGGGACATGTCTAATCCAATGTAGTACTTAGTACTCACTCTCTACATGTCATCCCAGTCTTGGTATTCTTGTGGTTTCTTTTGTTTGCTATGGCTAGTAGGTGCATCTGTGTTATCTAACCTTGTTTACGCATGTTCATTCCGTCCTAAGCCAACTCAAGACTACAAGGTAAGTATATGCATCACAATCATGTGTATGAGGAATTCTTGCTGATGAACATACTGTTTGCAAGAAGGACTCATGGGCATGAAGGTATTCTCTTTAATATTCGTTGCTCTGATGCATATGGCCAAGATACATGTAACACATTGCCTGCTCTATCATGGTTATGCTATCACATGCTTCTATATTCCATATTCACATGATTGCATACATGTAGGGGGAGCCTATGCCTGTTACATGTCTTTCCAAAGCTTTACTTGCTATGCTTTATATCTTTATCTAAAGCTTTGATGTATGTTGTCATCAATTACCAAAAAGGGGGAGATTGAAAGCACAAGTGCTCCCTAGGTGGTTTTGGTAATTAATGTCAACATATATCTTGTTGGACTAACACTTTTATCTAGTATGTTTCAGATAAGTTCAACAATGGAGTGGCATGGACTAAAGGATGTGGGAACTCCTTCAAGATGCTAAGGAAAAAGGATTGGCTAAAGCTTCAAGCTCAAGACTCTTCATTTTACATTTTAGTGATCCAAGATCACATTGAGTCTATAGGAAAAGCCGATACTATCAAGGAGGGATGAGGTGTTGCTTAATGAGCCTCTTGCTTCATGTGCTTGGTGATATGCTCCAAAACCCTCAACTACTTTCCCACTTCCACACAAATGTCCTAAACCTAAAGTCAAACTCGGCCCCACTGATTCTTCCTATCCGGCGCCATCTTGTTTGGATGTCTTAGCCACTGCCACAAACCCTAGGCAAATCGGTCTCACCGATAGGGATCTCGGTCTCACCGAGATGGGATTGTAATCTCTCTATGTATGTCCATTATCAAAATCGGTCTCACCGAGTTTGAGCAATCGGTACTACCGAGATTACAATGCAAACTTTCTGGTTGACTCATTATCAAAGTCGGCCCCACCGAGTTTGAGTAATCGGTCTAACCGAGTTTGCTCGACCAACTCTCCGTTAGCTAATTTCCAAAATCGGTCTCACCGAAGTTTGTGTAATCGGTCTCACCGAGATTACGTTATGCCCTAACCCTGACCATATCGGTCCTACCGAGTTGCATTTCGTCCCAATCAAAATCCTAACGGTCACTAGATTTGCTGAATCGGTCCGACCGAGTTTCTCAATTCGGTCCCACCGAAGTTTGGTAAATTGTGTGTAACGATTAGATTTTGTGTGGAGGCTATATATACCCCTCCACCTCCTCTTCATTCGTGGAGAGAGCCATCGACTAAACCTACACTTCCAAAGATCCTATTTTCGAGAGAGAACTACCTACTCATGTGTTGAGGCCAAGATATTCCATTCCTACCATATGAATCCTGATCTCTAGCCTTCCCCAAGTTGCTTTCCACTCAAATCTTCTTTCCACCAGATCCAAATCCTATGAGAGAGAGTTGAGTGTTGGGGAGACTATCATTTGAAGCACAAGAGAAAGGAGTTCATTATCAACACACCATTTGTTACTTCTTGGAGAGTGGTGTCTCCTAGATTGGCTAGGTGTCACTTGGGAGCCTCCGACAAGACTGTGGAGTTGAACCAAGGAGTTTGTAAGGGCGAGGAGATCGCCTACTTCATGAAGATCTACCGCTAGTGAGGCAAGTCCTTCGTGGGCCGGCCATGGTGGGATAGACAAGGTTGCTACTTCGTGGACCCTTCGTGGGTGGAGCCCTTCGTGGACTCGCGCAGCCGTTACCCTTCGTGGGTTGAAGTCTACACCAACGTGGAAGTACGATAGCACCACCTATCGGAACCACGACAAAAACATCCGTGTCTCCAATTGCGTTTGAATCCTCCAAACCCTTCCCTTTACTTTCTTGCAAGTTGCATGCTTTACTTTCCGCTGCTCATATACTCTTTGCATGCTTGCTTGTTATGTATTGAGAATATTAAACTTGTGCCTAAAATCCACTTAAACTTTAATAAGGATAAAAACTGCAACTTTGGTACTTAGTGTCTAATCACCCCCCTCTAGACACCTCTTCTCAAGATCCTACACTATTTCATATTGTAGATGTTGCTACTGTGCTACACTTGGAGGTATTCCAAATGGTTGCTCCACTATACGTATCCGGTTTGCTACTCAGAGTCATCCGGATAGGTGTTAAAGCTTGCATCGACGTAACCCTTTACGCCGAACTCTTCATCACCTCCATAATCGAGAAACATCCTTATTCCTCTAAGGACAATTTTGACCGCTGTCCAATGATCCATTCTTGGATCACTCTCGTACCCCCTTGCCAGACACGTGGCAAGGCACATATCAGGTGCGGTACACATCATGGCATATTGTATAGAGCCTATGGCTGTCGGATGTGGGGTTCCGGCAAACCCTTAAGGTTCGAACACTGGGGTGCGCGTGAAGTCTTTCCCTCCTACCGATCGACACTCAAGCTCGCTAAGATCTTGCGGACGAACTCGACGAACTCACAACACAGAAAGAGACAAGACGTTTATACTGGTTCGGGACACCGTTGTGGTGTAATACCCTACTCCAGTGTGGTGGTGGTGGATTGCCTCTCGGGCTGATGATGAACAGTACAAGAGAAGAACAACCTCCTGAGGTTGAGGTGTTCTTGTGCGTGCGTTGGCTTCTCAATCTGTTCCAGTTGTTCTTCTACTGTGGTGGCTAAGCCTATTTATATAGGCCCTGGTCCTCCTCCCAAATGTTGCGCGGGAAGGGAGCCAACAACGGCGGGCAAATTTGAAGGGGGACAGCTAGTACAAGCTATCCTGACAAAAGCGGTCTTTGCCTGCGAAAAGCCCTGGGGTGACGCCGTCTTGGGTTCCACGATGACCTCCGCCTTGCCGTCCTCCTGGTCTTGGTCTTGTTGCACCAATATGGCAACCTTTGCCTGATGCCTCGGTACTCTTCGTCTGCGCTTGCCTCCTTAGCACCAAAGAGGAAATGGGGACGCTGTGCGCTCTGGCGCCCGCCTGGCGCCGTTCGTCATGGCTCACGTCACGAGTGCCTCGTGAGGTTTGCCCCGCCTTGATATCTCCGCTCCTCGTGAGGCCGCCTGGCTAGGCCACTCCAGAGGAAGTCTTGTGCCGCCCGCCTCGTGAGGCTTGGACCCTCGCGAGGGTCTTGGATGCCTTGTTGATGAAGATGGGACGTACGGCCCACTGCCTAGCCACGCTGTGGGCCGCAGGCAGGCAAGTCTGGGGACCCGCGTTCCCAGAACACCAACAGTAGCCCCGGGCCCAAGGCGCACTCGGGCTTGGCTTCACGGTGAAACCAAGGGTCAAGTTCGGAGCGCCGCGGGCCCCAAAAGCCTGCGGCCTCGGTCGACGCGTGGCGGTTGATTGAACGTGGGCGTCTCCGCTTCCCCACGCTGCCTCGGCAACTGCACAATTTGACGAGTCCCTGCGACATGCAAGGAAAACCATTATTACATGCGATCGTGGGAGACGCCGGTTGGCCTTCTCTTGCTATAAATGGGGAGGGGGCGGAGCCCCCGTTGCCCATATCTTCCTCGCTTGCTTGCTTCGTCCTCCTTGCTCCAATGCTGACAGTGCCATCGATGGCGCCGCGAAAGAAGTTCTCTGCCGCCGAGAAAGGGAAGGCCCCTCGCGAGGGCCCTGGCTCCACGACGCCCAAGCGCGGCCGCCCGCGCAAGCATGCTGCGACCCCCCGCCGTGGCCCACTGTGGTGGTGGCCGTGGCACGCAGCGAGGATCGTCCCATCCGTGGTGGTCCAGCCGATGAGGGGAGGCGCGCGATGGTGGCGCGGCCTCCACGCCCACGCTTCCATTCTGTGGAGGTGTCGCCGGAGTTCGTTGTCTGGTCGGAGAGCCCGACCGGCAACTAGCTCCAACTTCCGCGCTTCTTCGCGTGGCTGCCGCCTCTGGTCCGGCGGGCTCACGGCTGCGGGACGGCTGCTGCAGCAGGGCCTCTTGGGTCGTGGTTGAGACTTCCGCCGCGGGCAACAAAGCTCTGGCCCGTGGCTGGCAGACGTTCGCCCGCGAGCGTGGCCTGGGCAGGCGATGCACCCTTCATTTCAGGTATGGTGGTGAGTCGACCCTCTATGTGAGGGTGTTCGGGGAGGATGGTCGCCGCGCCGGGTGCTGCCCCGAGGCGAACGACGGTGAGGAGGTGCTTGGCCTTGGTGACGGTCACGATGAGGACGACGGCGAGCGCTGTGGGCCAATAAAATCCGATGCGGAACACCTTGCCGACGAGGGTCCGTGACGATGAGTGATGTCCGCAGTCCTCGCCGTGTATGTCAATCAGCAGCTCCCTTCCTCCGATCGCTAGAGATGCAGCGCAGCGTGACGTTGTTCGGCCGTTTCCTGTACAACTTGTCGTCTTGAATGCAGTATGCCGTGGCCTGTCAGGCCACGCGCTCCGCGTCTTCTTCCTTCTCCGGCAACGTCCCGTGCATCAGGTACTCCTTGAACTCCTTGGTCCAGCACTCCCCACAGGCTCTGAGTGTCGAGGGAAGCGGTGAGCTCCCGAGGTTGGGCCTGGTGGGGCTCTGTCGGGGAAGCCGAGCTCTGTCGACCACGCAGCGCTCCGCGTCTTCTTCCTTCTCCGGCAACGTCCCGTGCATCAGGTACTCCTTGAACTCCTTGGTCCAGCACTCCCCCTGGGATCTAGTGTCAGGAGCAGCTGAGCTCCTGAGGTTGGGCCACAAACTGGGGCTCCCATGGCTGGGGGCTGTGGGAGCTCCTCCCGAGGCTGAGTTGTGCTTGAAAGAGGAGGCGTAGCTGACGGCTTGAAGAGCCGCTCTTCGAAGACGCCGGGCTCTCGCGGTTGCCGCTTGGAGGCTCTTTTGGTGATGTCGTCGGCTTCCTTGTTGGTGCCTCGGGGCACGTGCTGCAGCTCCAGGCCCGAGAACTGCTTTTCCATTTTGCGCACCTCCGCAAGGTAGGCCTCCATGTGCTCATCCTTCGGCTCATACACTTTGTTGGAGAAGTTGACGAGGAGCCGCGAGTCGCCCTTGACGGTAAGGCGTCTCACCCCCAAAGCTGTTGCGGCCTTCAGGCCAGCTATGAGGCCCTCGTATTATGTGATATTGTTTGAGACCTTCTCGCCGTGTTGGAAGTAGAGTTGCACGACGTAGTAAAGCTTGTCCTGAGTGGGCGAGATGAGCACTGCTCCAGCCCCCGCGCCCTGGTGCGCGAAGGTGCTATCGAAATACATGACCCAGCCGTCTAGTGCCTCACTTCCTGGGGAGGTGGACCGGTCCTCTCCTTCCTCAAGAGCCGGGGCATCGGTCCACTCTGCCACAAAATCGGCGAGCGCGGCTCCCTTGATGACCCTGGTGGTGCTGAACTCCAGCTGGAATGCTTGCAGCTCGATGTTCCATTCAGCGACCCTTCCGGCCGTGTTCGGGCTTCTGAGTACCCTCTCCAACGGGTAAGATGAGACGACCTTGATGGGGTGCCCTTGGAAATAATGTCGCAGCTTGCGCGACGCCACCAGGAGTTTGAGCAAGAGCTTCTGCGGCATGGGATAGCGTGCCCTCGCGTCCCGCAGTACGGTGCTGACGAAGTACACCGGGTGTTCGACGAGGGCTGGCGCACTATTGAGGCTTGGGTCTTGCGGAGATTGTGGAATATCCTGGGGCGGAGGACTTCCTGAGACTTGGCCGTCCTCAGGAGCCTTCGCGATGTTGCCCTGCCGAGCTTGATCTTCCGCCGCTGATGGCTCTGGCGTGCCTTCTTGGCCCTGCGCTGCATCCACTCTGGCTTGGCGCAAGACTCCCTTGTCCTGGCGCTCCTCCCGGACCGCCATCAGCGCCGCGTTGGCGGAGTTCGGGGTGGCGGCAAGGTAGAGTACCAGAGGCTCGAGAGGCCGTGGCGCCACCATCACCAGGGGGCTGGTGAGGTATTTCTTGAGTTCTTGGAAGGCCCGGTCTGCCTCCGGGGTCCACTCGAAGGGGCTCTTCTTCTTCATGAGCTTAAAGAAGGGTAAGGCTCGCTCGCCTAGCTTGGAGATGAAACGCCCTAACGCGGTCACGCACCCTGATAGCTTCTGCATCTCCTTGACGGTCTGTGGTGGGCTCATGTCTTCGATGGCCTTAATCTTCTCCGGGTTCGCCTCGATCCCCCTGTGGGATACGAGGAACCCTAGTAGCTTGCCGGAGGGGACACCGAACACGCACTTCTCCGGGTTAAGCCTCAGGTTCACCCGACGCAAGCTTTCAAAGGTCTCCTCCAAGTCTTGAATCAATGTCCTCGCCTCGCGAGATTTGACTACTATGTCATCGAGTAGGCCTCTGTGTTCCTCCCGAGCTGCCGCCCCAAGGCGATGTGCATCAGCCGCTGAAAGGTTGCGCCGTTCTGCGGAGGCGAAAAGGCATGCAGTGTAGCAATACACCCCACATGGTGTTAAGAAGGCCGTCTTCTCCACATCCTCCACCGCCATCTTGATCTGATGGTATCCGGAGAATGCATCCAGGAAACATAGCAAATCGCACTCCCGGTGGAGTCGACAATTTGATCGATGCACGGGAGATGGAACGGATCTTGGGGGCAGGCTTTGTTGAGGTTGGTGAAGTCGACGCACATCCATTCCTTCCCACCTTTCTTCGGCACCACGACGGGGTTTGCCAGCCAATCAGGGTATCGAACTTCTCGAATGGTGCTAGCCGCCTCTAGCTTGCGTGTCTCTTGGACGATGAAGGCCTGCTTCTCGGCGGACTGCAGTCTCGCCCGCCGATTTACGGGGCGCATGTTGGGGCACACCCTTAGATGATGCTGGATCACCTCTCTCGGGACCCCTACCAGCTGATTGGGCTCCCATGCGAATATCTCCTTGTTCGCGCGCAAAAACCTCACCAAGGCTTCTTCTTGTCCCGGGTCAAGGCTGGTTCCTATGGTAAAGGTGGCTCCTGAAGACCCGTCCTCGTCAACCGGCATCTGCTTGGTCTCCGCCTTGTCTTGTGTGAACAACGGCTTCTTCTTGGCTGGCACGGTCTCCTTGGCCTCGGGCGTATTGACGCCAGCCGTCTGCGCCGCTGCCGCGGCCTTGAAAGCGAGCCTGAGCGCTGTCACTGCCTCCTTAGTGTCCCCCTTGATGGTGAGGACGCCCTTGCTCCCTGGCATCTTCATGAGGTTGTAGGCTGGGTGAGTCGCCGCCATGAACTGAGCAAGAGTCGGGTACCCGATTATGGCATTGTACGGGAGATAGATGCGGGCGATGTCGAAGTCCACCAGCTCAGTGCGGTAGTTTTCATGCGTGTCGAAGGTGACGGGGAGGCGGATCTGCCCCAGAGAGTGGGCAGCTCCGCCGCCTACTCCCGAGAAAGGCTTGCTGGGGTTGAGCCTCTCGGGCGGCACGAGGAGGAGACTAAAGGCTTCCACGAAGAGCAAGTTGAGGCCAGCACCGCCATCGATGAGGGTCTTGGTGACGGCCACGTTGTAGATGGTAGGTGTGCAGAGCATTGGGAGCATGCCGGAACCGGTGGTGGAGCCAGGGTGGTCTTCCGAGTCGAAGGTGAGGTCGGCCTCCGGCGAAGCCCAACCAAGTGAGCCGGGCGCTTGGAGGCTGCTCCAATCTGACGGAGGAAAGGCTTGATGTGGCGATCTGAAGGCGGAGCTTGGGAGCCACCCAGCAGCGCCACGACTGCGTGGTGCGCCGGCGCCGCGTAGCGCGCGGCGAAGAGGTTGCGGAGTTCTTCCCAGGACGCCACCGTGGAACCTGGGAGGTTGAATAGCCAGACTCGCGGCTCGCCGGCGAGGGCCATGGGGAACCAGTTGGCCATGATCTTGTCGTCGCCCCCGGCTTCAAGGACGGCCTCCTCGTATGCCAGCATGAATGGCACCGGATTTGCTGCACCGTCATAGCGCGGCGGAATCTCTGGCTAGAACTTGGTCGGCCACCGCACCCGCCGTAGGGCGGGAGCCAGGGCTCGGTACCCAGACTCCCTGCTGCTGGCGTCGGTCGCAGGGGCGGATGGTGGCGCTCCTGCCATGGGAGCGAAGCACAGCGGGACAGGGCACAGATTGGTGGAGAGGAGCTCCGGCGCACCCCTACCTGGCGCGCCAAATGTCAGATGTGGGGTCCCAGCAAACCCTTAAGGTTCGAACATCGGGGTGCGCGCGAAGTCTTTCCCTCCTACCGATCCACGATCAAGCTCGCTAAGATCTTGCGGACGAACTCGACGAACTCACAACACAAAAAGAGACACGAGGTTTATACTGGTTCGGGCCATCATTGTGGTGTAATACCCTACTCCAGTGTGGTGGTGGTGGATTGCCTCCTGTGCTGATGATGAACAGTACAAGAGAAGAACAGCCTCCTGAGGTTGAGGTGTTCTTGTGTGTGCGTTGGCTTCTCGATCTGTTCCAGTTGTTCTTCTACTGTGGTGGCTAAGCCTATTTATATAGGCCCTGGTCCTCCTCCCAAATGTTGAGCGGGAAGGGAGCCAACAACGGCGGGCAAATTTGAAGGGGATAACTAGTACAAGCTATCCTGACAAAAGCGGTCTTCGCCTGCGAAAAGCCCTGGGGTGACGCCGTCTTGGGCTCCATGATGACCTCCGCCTTGCCGTCCTCCTGGTCTTGGTCTTGTTGCACCAATATGGCAACCTTTGCCTGATGCCTCGGTACTCTTCGTCTGCGCTTGCCTCCTTAGCACCAAAGAGGAAATGGGGACGCTGTGCGCTCTGGCGCCCGCCTGGCACCCGCCTGGCGCCGTTTGTCATGGCTCGCGTCACGAGTGCCTCGTGAGGTTCGCCCCGCCTTGATATCTCCACTCCTTGTGAGGCCGCCTGGCTAGGCCACTCCAGAGGAAGTCTTGTGCCGCCCGCCTCGCGAGGCTTGGACCCTCGCGAGGGTCTTGGATGCCTTGTTGATGAAGATGGGCCGTATGGCCCGCTGCCTAGCCACGCTGTGGGCCGCAAGCAGGCAAGTCTGGGGACCCCCGTTCCTAGAACGCCGACAATGGCTAAGGCATAGGGGACGACTTTTGTCCTTTCTCTTTCTTCTGCCGTGGTCGAGCTTGAAGTCTTAACTTCACACCTTACAACTCAGGCAAGAACTCCTTCTTTGACTGATCCATCTTGAACTCCATCAAGATCATGTCAAGGTATGTGCTCTGTGAAAGTCTTATCAGGCGTCTCGATCTATCTCTATAGATCTTGATAACCAACATGTAAGCAGTTTTACACAGGTCTTCCTTTGAAAAACTCCATTCAAACAACCCTTTATGCTTTCCAGAAATTCTACATCATTTCTGATCAACAATATGTCATCCACATATATTTATCAAAATGTTGTAGTGCTCCCACTCACTTTCTTGCAAATACAAGTGTCTTACAATTTTGTATAAACCCAAATGCTTTGATCACCTCATCAAAGCGTATGTTCCAACTCCGAGATGCTTGCTCCAGTCCTTAGAAGGACCGCTAGAGTTTGCATACCTTTTAGCATCCTTAGGATCGACAAAACCTTCTGGTTGTATCACATACAGCCTTTCCTCACGGAAACCGTCAAGGAAACTTTGTTTTGACATCCATCTGCCAGATTTCTTAAATGAAAATGCAGCAACAGCTAACATAATTCTAACAGACTTTAGCATCTCTATGATTGAGAAAGTCTCATTACAGTCAACTCCTTGAACTTGTCGGAAACTTCTTTGAGACAAGTCGAGCTTCATAAATGGTGACATTACCATCAGCGTGTGTCTTCTTCTTAAAGATCCATTTATTCTCAATGGCTTGCCGATCATCGGGCAAGTCCACCAAAGTCCATAATTTGTTCTCATACATGGATCCTATCTCGGATTTCATGGCTTCCAGCCATTTGTTGGAATCCGGGCCCACCATCGCTTCTTCATAGCTCATAGGTTCATCGTTGTCCAACAACATGACCTTTAAGACAGGGTTACCACTCAGAAGTTGTACACACCCTTGTCGACCTACGATGTTCGATAGTAACTTGATCTGAAGCTCCATGATCATCATCATTAGCTTTCTCTTCAACTGAGGTAGGTGCCACAGAAACATCTTTCTATGCTGCGCTACTCTCTGGTTGAAGTAAAGGTTCAACAACCTCATCAAGTTCTATCTTCCTCCCACTCAATTCTTTCGAGAGAAACTCTTTCTTTGAGAAAGGACCTGTTCATAGCGACAAACACTTTGCCCTCAGATCTGAGATAGAAGGTATACCCAATCGTCTTGTTTGGGTATTCTATGAAGACACAATTTTCCGCTTTGGGTTCGAGCTTTTCTGGCTGAAGCCTATGGACATAAGCATCGTAGCCCCAAACCTTAAGAAACAACAACATAGGTTTCTTGCCAAACCATAGTTCATACGGTGTCGTCTCCACAGACTTAGATGGTGCCCTATTTTAAAGTGAATGTAATTGTCTCTAATGCATAACCCCAAAATGATAGCGGTAGATCGGTAAGAGACATCATAGATCGCACCATATCCAATAGGGTGCTATTACGACATTCAGACACACCATTACGCTATGGTGTTCCAGGTGGCGTCAACTGCGAAACTATTCCATCTTGTCTTTAATGATTGCCAAACTCATAACTCAGATACTCTCCCCTTGATCAGATCATAGGAACTTGATCTTCTTGTTATGATGATTCTCAACTTCACTCTAAAATTGCTTGAACTTTTTCAAATGTTTCAGACTTATGCTTCATTAAGTAAATATACCCATATCTAGTCAATTCATCGGTGAAGGTGAGAAAATAACAATATCCACTGCGTGTGTCAACACTCATCGGACCGCACACATCAGCATGTGTGATTTCCAACAAGTCACTTGCCCGTTCCATTGTTCCAGAAAATGGGGTTTTAGTCATCTTGCTTATGAGGCATGGTTCGCATGTGTCAGGTGATTCAAAATCAAGTGACTCAAAAGTCCATTAGCATGGAGGTTCTTCATGCACTTTACACCAATATGACCTAAGCGGCAGTGCCACAAGAAAGTGGTACTATCATTATCAACATCTTTTGGCATCAATCTTATGTGTATCACTACGACCGAGATTCAATAAACCATTCACATTGGGTGCATGACCATGGAAGGTATTATTCATGTAAATAGAATAACCATTATTTTCTGACTTAAATGAATAATCGTATTGCAATAAACATGATCTAATCATGTTCATGCTCAATGCAGACACCAATGCAAACAACATTTATCTAGGTTCAACACTAATCCCGAAGGTAGAGGGAGCGTGCGATGGTGATCACATCAACCTTGGAAACACTTTCAACACACATCGTCACCTCACCCTTAGCTAGTCTCCGTTTATTCCGTAGCTTTTGTTTCGACTTACCAATCTTAGCAACTGAACTGGTATCTAATACCCAGGTGCTACTAGGAGTACTAGTAAGGTACACACATATATCAAATATACTTTTGTTGAAGTTGCCAGCCTTCTTATCTACCAAGTATTTGAGGCAGTTCCACTACCAGTGACCGTTCCCCTAATAGAAGCACTTCGTCTCAGGTTTTGGGTTCATGGGTTCCTTCACTGGAGCGGCAACTGGCTTGCCATTCATGAAGTTTCCCTTCTAGCCCTTGACCTTCTTGAAACCAGTGGTCTTGTTAACCATCAACACTTGATGCTCCTTCTTGATTTCTACCTTCACGGCCTTAAGCTCGATGAACAGCTCCGGGATCATCTTCCCTTGCATGTTATAGTTCATCACGAAGCTTTAGTAGCTTGGTGATAGTGACTGGAGAACTCTGTCAATCAATCCCTTACCTGGAAGATTAACTCCCATTCGATTCAAGCGATTGAAGCACCCAGCCATTCTGAGCACATGCTCACTGGTTGAGCTATTCTCCTCCATCTTGTAGGCAAAGATCTTGTCAGAGGTCTCAAACCTCTCAACACGGGCATGAGCCTGAAATACCAATTCCAGCTCTTGGAACATCTCATATGTTCCATGGCGTTTAAAACGCTTTTGGAGCCCTGACTCTAAGCCGTAAATCATGGCGCACTAAACTATCAAGTAGTCATCAGAACGTGGCTTCCATATGTTCACAACATCCACAGATGGCGCTAGACGGGTTGGCACACCGAGCGGTGCATCAAGGACAGAAGCCTTCTGTGTAGCAGTGAGGACAATCCTCAGACTACGACCCTAGTCCACACAATTGCTTACAATATCTTTCAACTTAGTCTTTCCCTAGGAACGTATTAAAACAGGGAGCTAAAGCACGAGCTATTAATCTACAATTTGCAAAGACAATTTCGACTATGTTCATGACAATTAAGTTCATCTAATCAAATTATTTAATGAACTCCCACTCAGATAGACAACCCTCTAGTCATCTAAGTGATACATGATCCGAATCGACTAGGCCGTGTCCGATCATCACGTGAGACGGACTAGTCATCAACGGTGAACATCTCCATGTTGATCGCATCTACCATACGACTCATGTTCGACCTTTCGGTCTCTCATGTTCGGAGGCCATGTCTGTACATGCTAGGCTCGTGTAACGCCCCGGATTCGTTGCGCCAGGTGTCCGCCAGTTATTCGCCGTCGTTGCCATGTCATATGCTTGCGTGTTGCACTTTTCCATGTCATCATATGCATTTCATATCATGTCATCTTGTGAATTTCATTTTGCATACGTGTTCGTTTTATGCATCCGAGCATTTTCCCCGTTGTCTGTTTTGCAATCCGGCACTCCTATGTCTCCGGCGCCCTTTTGCCTCTTTTAGGTATGCGGGTGTTAAGCGGTCTCGGAATGGACCGAGGTTTGCTGCGGCCTTGGTATAGCACCGGTGAACCGCCTGTCAAGTTTCGTGCCATTTGGAGGTCGTTTGGTACTCCAACGGTTAGCAAGGGTAACCGTAAAGCCTCTTTCTCTTTGCAGCCCAACACCCCTTCCAAAGTGGCCCAAAACCCAGCAAACTCCCTCTATGCTCTCGATCGTTCGATCACGATCGTGTGGTAACCGCACCTCATTTGGACTCTCCTAGCTCCCTCTATCTATAAATATGCCTCTCCCGAAATTTAGCGAGTCAAACCCTAGTCTAGCTCCTCCCAGCCACGGACGCGTCCGCCCAGCCGGACATGTCCGTGTGTCCGCCACCTCACCCGGCCAATCCGGCATGCCACCTCAACCGCCGCCACGTGTCGCCTCTGATTCGCCGCCCGCGCCCACTTACCGCCGCCACACACACGTCAGCCCGCCAGAGGCCAGGCGAACCTGCCAGCTCCGCCGCCACCGCCGCCGCCCGTCTGCCCGCGCCTCGCCCGCCACCGTCCGCCGGACCCCGCCGCCCATGATCGCCAGCCTCGCCCGCCCCTTGGCCGCGCCTCCAGCCCGCCGTCGCGGGCCCGATCCGCCTCCGCCGTCGCCCACCCATCGGCGCCCGCCCGCCCGCGCCTCGCCGGCCATCCACGGCCCCGAAGCTCCCCGGGAACTCCGCTCACGCCGCCGCCCATAGTCCCGTCGCCTCCTCCGCCTCCCCTCGCCGGGATCCGGCCGGATCCGCCGAGATCCGGTCCGGATCCACCTCCCCGACACCTCTCTGGCCCCCCGCCACGTCCATCTCCGGCGTGAACTCCGGCGAGCCGCCTCGCCTCGAAATCCGTGCAACGAGGTTGACTTTCCCCCCCTCTGTTTTCTGCCAAGTCCCCGAAATTTGCACATTATCATGTCATGTTCATCGCATCATATCTTTGCATCTGTTGCTCCGATTTGTGCGTGTAATAAGTCAAATTGTTCGCCTCGATGAGTACATCATTTCGTTTTATCGCATCATGTTCATTTGAGTCCGTCTTGATGCCTGAATCTTCGTTGCAAGAGTGCTATATGTCATTTTTGTTGCATTTGATGTGTGCATCTTATGAGCATGAGCTCTACATGTGTTTTGATCTATGCCATGCCATCTTTACAGGGGTGCTTGCCATGTATTTTTCTGAGTTTTGTACTGAGTGCATCAAGCTTGTTAAGTAGGGTACTTGCTGTTGCTGTTTTGCATGTCTGAATCTGCTATATCATGATGCTATGTTAACATGCTTCTACAAGTTAATCTATGCATAATCTGGAGATGTTCACTAAGTATATTTTGTTATACATGTCATGCTCTATCCATTCATGCTCTTGGTTGCATTTATAGCTTGCTGTAGCTTGTTGTTACCTTGCTCTCAAAGTTGCTAAATAATGTTGCTGTCAGCCTGTTAACATTAAGTTCAATGTTGCCATGATTGTTGTTAGTGATCCATACACTCTATGAACTTGCTCTTGCTATGCTTAGCTTCATAAACATGTCTTCTTACTGTTTGTTGCCTTGCAATGCCATGTATAGCTCTGTGGTGAGTGGTTCAAGCTCACCAACATGCCTACTTATCGTTATTCCTGCCATGTTTGAATCTGTCATCACTTGCCATGTTTACATGGGTGCCATCATATTTTCTGATCCTTTGTGGCTCATGGTCAGCAAAGGACTTTTGTTCTATGTATTTAGTAGATTCCTGCCATGCCTTTGTTTGCCATGATAAGTTCCTGTAGCATGTTGTTTGATAACTCTAAACATTGCAACCTGATGTTATTTTCTGCAAAGTCTGAAACTGTTATTATATGCAATCTTGCCATGTGTTTTTGAGCATGTTCTAGTGATTTCTGGAGATAGCTCAGTGTTCATGTTTCTCCATGCTTTACCTGTACATCATGCCCATGCCTTTTGTTTTCACGTTGAGATGCTGTAGCATAGTGTTTTGATGCTTGCAATATGCCTAGTTGCTGTTTTGGACAGATTGTTGCTATAACTTGTTTCATGTGTATGTGTTGAACCGTTGCTCCGTTTTGAGTGTGCTCTATATGAAACTTGCTTAGATTTGCATGTAGTTTCATATTATCATGTTGCATCCTTTTTTTGAGGTGTTTGTTTGATGTTTGAATGCATTTTGCATCAATGCCATGTTTAACTTGATTTGCTCATATCTTCTAGACCGTAGCTCCGAATCTAATTAACTTTATATGTAACTTGACTATAATTTCGTGTAGATCATCATGGTGCATATTAACTTGCTGTTTAACAACTTGAACATAAGGTTTATTCAGATCTGAACCAATTTCAAAATTTGCATATGAGGACTTACCGGAATTGTTCTATGTTGTTTCCGGCCTCATTTAAACTTGCTTTGATGTGTTGCTCTTGTCTGCATCATCTCTTGCCATGAGTAGCCTCATCTAGATTTGTCATGCATCATGCTTGTTGTGCATCATGTCTTGTTCATGTGTGGGGTGTTTACTATGTTGTGTGCTTCTTCTCGATAGTTCCCGTTTCGTTGCGATCGTGAGGATTCGTTCGTCTACGCTTGGTTCGTCTTCGTGGCTTCATCTTCTCCATGGACTCGTTCTTCTTCCTTGCGGGATTTCAGGCAAGATGACCGCTACCCTGGATCTCCCTACTATCATTGCTATGCTAGTTGCTTCGTTCTATCGCTATGCTGCGCCACCTATTACCTGTTTATCAAGCCTCCCAAATTGCCATGTCAGCCTCTAACCTTTTCAACCTTCCTAGCAAACCGTTGCTTGGCTATGTTACCGCTTTGCTCAGCCCCTCTTATAAGCGTTGTTAGTTGCGGTGAAGATGAAGTTTGTTCCTTGTTGGAACATGGAGATGTTGTTCCTTGTTGGAACATGTTTACTTTTTGGGATATCACAATATATCTTATTTAATTAATGCATCTATATACTTGGTAAAGGGTGGAAGGCTCGGCCTTATGCCTGGTGTTTTGTTCCACTCTTGCCGCCCTAGTTTCCGTCATATCGGTGTTCCCGGATTTTGCGTCCCTAACGCGGTAGGGTGATTTATGGGCCCCCCTTGACAGTTCGCTTTGAATAAGACTCCTCCAGCAAGGCCCAACATTGGTTTTACCATTTGCCCCACCTATGCCCTTTTTCCCTTGGGTTTCCGGAGCCCAAGGGTCATCTTTATTTTACCCCCCCGGGCCAGTGCTTCTTCGAGTGTTGGTCCAAACTAGAGCACCGTGCGGGACCATTCCTTGGCAACTTGGGTTACGTCCGTTCCTGTACGCTTCGCTCATCCGGTGTGCCCTGAGAACGAGATATGTGCAGCTCCTATTGGGATTTGTCGGCACATCCGGGCGGCTTTGCTGGTCTTGTTTTATTACTGTCGAAATGTCTTGTAGCCGGGATTCGAGACTGATCGGGTCTTCCGGGAGAAGGAATATCCTTCGTTGATCGCGAGAGCTTATCATGGGCTAAGTTGGGACACCCTGCGAGGTATAAACTTTCGAGAGCCGTGCCGCGGTTATGTGGCGGATGGGAATTTGTTAATATCCGGTTGTAGTAAACTTGAAGTAAACTCTTCTAAAATACACCAACCGTGTGCGTAACTGTGAGTGTCTCTTTTCGGGTTGATCGAGAGGAGAACACGGTTTTACGGGTTATGTCGGCGTAAGTAGGAGTTCGGGATCACTTATTGATCATTACTAGTTGACGACCGTTCCTTTGTTTCTCTTCTCGCTCTCATTTGCGTATGTTAGCCACCATATATGCTTAGTCGCTGCTGCAACCTCACCACTTTACCCCTTCCTTTCCCATTAAGCTTTGCTAGTCTTGATACCCATGGTAATGGGATTGCTTTGAGTCCTCGTGGCTCACAGATTACTACACCACCGATTGCAGGTACAGGTTATGCGATGCTCATGGCCGAGAGTGTTGTTTACTTGTTTTGGAGTTCTTCTTACGCTTCTTCTTCGATCGAGGATAGGTTCCGTGTTGGCAGCCTGGGCTAGCAGGGTGGATGTCGTTTGAGTTTCTGTTTATGTTTCATCCGTAGTCGGATGTTGATCTTATGTATGTTGTATTGTTGTATTCTTGTGGCATTTGTGCCTTATGTATGTAACCCCATCTATTATGTAATGTTGATGTAATGATATCCACCTTGCAAAAGCGTTTGAATATGCGGGTCTATCCTTGGTGGGACCGTCGAGTTCCTTTTGGATAGGGTCGCATATTGGGCGTGACAGCTCGTCAAGTCAACCTAAGTGTTTCTTTTTACTCCTCAGCCCCTTCGTCGCTCTGGTGAGGAATCTTGACGTAGGTGTTTTAAATTACTTCTCTTCCCCTTCAAATTTTTCTTTAGGATCACGCAGTTGGTTTTTCCGGTAGTTGTTCCTCAGCTCTTTTCATCCGGTGCATTTCTCGTCAAGTTGACTCAAGTCTCTTCATCTTTGCAAGTTCAATCCTTAGTTGTCTTCTTTTCCCACCCGCCCACCCCTTTTTCTTCTCGGAGCCGGAGTCCGTAATCGACTATCCATCCTACTCGTGAGAAGTCTTTGCTTTCTTTCCTCAATGATTTCAACCGGTGTTTTCTCTTCAAGATATTAAATGCGTTTCCTCCCGAGTTGCCTTTGTTTTTCCCGCCCACCCAGTCTTTTCTTCCCGGAGTCTGACTCTCTCTCGACCAGCTATCTCATTCGTGCGGAACCTCTTCAGTCTTTCGTAAATTATCTCAACCGGTGAATTCTCGTTTTGTACAACATTCTTCATCTCTTTTCTTCTCCGGTGGACTCAATTCAAGTTTTTCGGGTTAATCATATTCTTTTCCTTCAAAGTGTTCTCTTTGCTCGTTCGCCTCTCGCCAGTTTATCATTAGGAGTTCGAAGACATATCGGGAGTTTAAATACGTGTTCTAATTAATTCGAGGTTGTCACTTCATTCAAATATTTAATTGTTCTGGTGCATCATCTATCTATTCAACATCCTTTTTCAACGGTGTTTTCTTTTAATGGGCCCTAACCCACAGGTCTTTTCCCAGGATCTTACCTGACTCTTCTAATTATTCCGGAGCCATTCCTATTTCTTTTCAAGTGTGACGTAAGAATGGATTCCATCAGTCACATGCCTTGTCAAGATCGATTTCAAATCATTTCATTGTTGGCTCAACCTCTCGGCTTTTTCATTCTCCCGGAGTATCTTAGTAATTTTGGTGGTGTTTCTCATCATCATTTGAAGACCGAAGTAGAGTTTCTCTTAAATCTTGTCTGTTCTCCCGGAGATTCATGGTGCTAGCTCGATGTTATTCTATCTAATTGTTTCCAGTAGTGCAATTCTTTTCATCCATCCGGAGTATTTCAGGAGTTGCATTCCCTCTCGATCATCCGGAGGCCATCTTTTCGGAAGATTTCTTCGTTCTAAGTTTTCAGATTCGTTCTCCAATTATTCTATATCTGTGCCCTTTCATTCGTCTCAATATTCTTCCGGTGCTTCGTTCAAGCATTCGTCAATCAGTTCGCGATCTCTTCGTTCTCTTGTCTCTAATTTTTCCTCAAGTATCTACGTGGTTTCTAATTCTTTCCGGCGATTCGTTCTCTTCTCTTCGTTCATTTCCATTTCTAACGGTGGTTCGTTCAAGATTTCTTTTCTGTTGTTATCGTATCAATTCGTTCGTTTCTTTTCAATCCTACCGGTGGTTCATGAAGACTTTCTCAGATTTTCGTGCTATATCCTCCCTTAATCTTTTCCAACGCGAATAAGTTGCATGCCAAATCCGGCTGTCATCAATTTAATTTGGTGAGGATAGCATAACGTAATTCTTATTCTTCTTTCATCAAGTGATTAATCCCTTCCTTCAGAGTTTGTTCTTGATGGATAAATTCTAGTTCCAAGTGTTTTCATCTTTTCTTTTCCGAAGTTCAAATTTCCTCGGCCTTTTCGTCGGAACCTCCATCTAAATCATCGCAAGGCTCATCTTATTCTTTCATCTTTCATTCTATCTCATTGTCCTCTTGTTACCGGAGTTCTTCACGGTGGTTCTTCATGATTTAATTCATTCTTCAAGAGTTCATCAAGTATCATTCCATCCTCTCAAGTTCATGTTCTATTCTTTCCATGTTCAGCGGAGTGCTGCCTAATTCTTTCGTTCTTCTTCTTTTTTGAACCGGAGTGGTTTCAGAGTCCATCTCGTTCCTCGTGCTTTTGGGTTCTCGTCATAATCGTAATTCCTCTTTTCCACCTGAGTATTCTCGTCTTTGTTCTTCATATCTCTTTTGTTCTTATTTCACCTCATCTTTTTTTCCCTTCCGTCTCGGTCCTAAGATCTCGGACGAGATCTCTTGTTAGTGGAGGAGTGTTGTAACGCCCGGATTCGCTATGCGCCAGTGTCCGCCATTATTCATTGCCGTTGCCATGTCATATGCTTGCGTGTTGCACTTTGGCATGTCATCATATGCATTTCATATCATGTCATCTTGTGCATTTCATTTTGCATACGTGTTCGTTTTATGCATCCGAGCATTTTCCCCGTTGTCCGTTTTGCAATCCGGCACTCCTATGTCTCCCGGCGCCCTTTTGCCTCTTTTCGTGTGCGGGTGTTAAACGGTCTCGGAATGGACCGAGGTTTGCCAAGCGGCCTTGGTATAGCACCGGTAGACCGCCTGTCAAGTTTCGTGCCATTTGGAGGTCGTTTGGTACTCCAACGGTTAACCGGGTAACCGTAAAGACTCTTTCTCTTTGCAACCCAACACCCCTTCCAAAGTGGCCCAAAACCCAGCAAACTCCCCTCTATGCTCTCGGTCGTTCGATCACGATCGTGTGGGCGAAAACCGCACCTCATTTGGACTCTCCTAGCTCCCTCTATCTATAAATATGCCTCTCCCCCCGAAATTTCGCGCAGTCCAAACCCTAGTCTAGCTCCTCCCTTGAGCACGGACGCGTCCGCCCCGCCGGACATGTCCGCCAAGGTCCGCCACCTCACCCGGCCAATCCCGGCATGCCACCTCAGCTCCGCCGCCACGTGTCGCCTCATGATTCGCCCGCCCGCGCCCACTTCCGCGCCCGCCACCAGCGTCGGCCTGCCGGGGCCCAGGCGAAACCACTGCCCGGCCAGCGCACTTGCCCGCCGCCGCCCGTCCGGCCGCGCCTCGCCTCGCCCGCACAACTAACTGTTGCTTGGTAGGTTCGATCAGCTCTTCTCACCTTTCCGTCGACATCTACTAAGGCTTCAGCTTAAGTGGGTTCAACCCCCAAATCGACTTCGATCCCCGCGCCGCCCTTGCCGGACACCTCCGCATGGCCCCTCGCCCGCCCATGGCGCCCGCGCCTCCCGGCCCGCCGCCACGGGCCGATCCGCCTCGCCGTCGCCCTCCCCGTCGGCGCCCGCGCCCGCCGCGCCTCGGCGGCCGCCCGCCTCGCCGGCCATCCACGGCCCGAAGCTCCCGCGGAGCTCCGCTCACGCCGGCCGCCGCCCGCCAGTCCCGTCGCCTCCTCGCCTCCCTGATCCGCCGGATCCGCCGAGACCCGGTCCGGATCCGCCGAGACCCGGTCCGGATCCACCTCCCCGACACCTCTCCGGCCCCCCTCCACGTCCATCTCTGGCGTGAACTCCGGCGAGCCGCCTCGCCTTGAAATCCGTGCAACGAGGTTGACTTTTCCCCCCTCTGTTTTCTGCCAAGTCCCCGAAATTTGCACATTATCATGCCATGTTCATCGCATCATATCTTTGCATCCGTAGCTCCGATTTGTGTGTGTAATATGTCAAATTGTTCGCCTCGATGAGTAAATCATTTCATTTTATTGCATCATGTTCATTTGGATCTGTCTTGATGCCTTAATCTTCGTTGCAAGAGTGCTATATGTTGTTAACCAGCTGAAACTGTTATAACTTGATGATTTAAAATTTTTGTTGCATTTGATGTGTGCATCTTATGAGCATGAGCTCTACATGTGTTTTGATCTATGCCATGCCATATTTACAGTGGTGCTTGCCATGTATTTTTCTGAGTTGTGTACTGAGTGCATCAAGCTTGTTAAGTAGGGTACTTGCTGTTGCTGTTTTGCATGTCTGAACCTGCTATATCATGATGCTATGTTAACCTGCTTCTACAAGTCAATCTATGCATAATATGGAGATGTTCACTAAGTATATTTTGTTATACATGTCATGCTATATTCATTCATGCCCTTGGTTGCATTTATAGCTTACTGTAGCTTGTTGTTACCTTGCTCTCAAAGTTGCTAAATAAGGTTGCTGTCAGCCTGTTAACATTAAGTTCAATGTTGCCATGATTGTTGTTAGTGATCCATACACTCTATGAACTTGCTCTTGCCATGCTTAGCTTCATAAACATGTCTTCTTACTGTTTGTTGCCTTGCCATGCCATGTATAGCTCTGTGGTGAGTGGTTCAAGCTCACCAACATGCCTACTTATCGTTGTTCCTGCCATGTTTACATGGGTGCCATCATATTTTCTGATCCTTTGTGGCTCATGGTCAGCAAAGGAATTTTGTTCTATGTATTTAGTAGATTTATCCCATGCCTTTGTTTGCCATGATAAGTTCCTGTAGCATGTTGTTTGATAACTCTAAACATTGCAACCTGATGTTATTTTCTGCAAAGTCTGAAACTGTTATTATATGCAATCTTGCCATGTGTTTTTGAGCATGTTCTCGTGATTTCTGGAGATAGCTCAGTGTTCATGTTTTGTCATGCTTTACCTGTACATCATGCCCATGCCTTTTGTTTTCACATTGAGATGCTGTAGCATAGTGTTTTGATGCTTGCAATATGCCTAGTTGCTGTTTTGGATAGATTGTTGCTATAACTTGTTTCATGTGTATGTGTTGAACCGTTGCTCCGTTATGAGTGTGCTCTATATGAAACTTGCTTAGATTTGCATGTAGTTTCATATTATCATGTTGCATCCTTTTTTTGAGGTGTTTGTTTGATGTTTGAATGCATTTTGCATCAATGCCATGTTTAACTTGTTTTGCTCATATCTTCTAGACCGTAGCTCCGTATCTAATGAACTTTATATGTAACTTGACTATAATTTTGTGTAGATCATCGTGGTGCATCTTAACTTGCTGTTTAACAACTTGAACATAAGGTTTATTCAAATCTGAACCAATCTCGAAATTTGCATATGAGGACTTACCGGAATTGTTCTATGTTGTTTCCGGCCTCATTTAAACTTGATTTGATGTGTTGCTCTTGTTTGCATCATCTCTTGCCATGAGTAGCCTCATCTAGATTTGTCATGCATCATGCTTGTTGTGCATCATGTCTTGTTCATGTGTGGGGTGTTTACTATGTTGTGTGCTTCTTCTCGATAGTTCCCCTTTCGTTGCGATCGTGAGGATTCGTTCGTCCACGCTTGGTTCGTCTTCGTGGCTTCATCTTCTTCATGGACTCGTTCTTCTTCCTTGCGGGATTTCAGGCAAGATGACCGCTACCCTGGATCTCACTACTATCATTGCTATGCTAGTTGCTTCGTTCTATCGCTATGCTTTGCCACCTATTACTGTTTATCAAGCCTCCCAAATTGCCATGTCGACCTCTAACCTTTTCAACCTTCCTAGCAAACCGTTGCTTGGCTATGTTACCGCTTTGCTCAGCCCCTCTTATAGCGTTGTTAGTTGCAGGTGAAGATGAAGTTTGTTCCTTGTTGGAACATGGAGATGTTGTTCCTTGTTGGAACATGTTTAATTGTTGGGATATCACAATATATCTTATTTAATTAATGCATCTATGTACTTGGTAAAGGGTGGAAGGCTCGGCCTTATGCCTGGTGTTTTGTTCCACTCTTGCCGTCCTAGTTTCCGTCATATCGGTATTATGTTCCCAGATTTTGCGTCCCTAACGCGGTTGGGTGATTTATGGGACCCCCTTGACAGTTCGCTTTGAATAAGACTCCTCCAAAGAAGGCCCAACATTGGTTTTACCATTTGCCCCACCTATGCCCTTTTTCCCTTGGGTTTTAGAGCCCAAGGGTCATCTTTATTTTACCCCGGGCGATTGCTTCTTCGAGTGTTGGTCCAAACTAGAGCACCGTCTTGGGACCATTCCTTGGCAACTTGGGTTACGTCTGCTCTCAGACGCTTCGCTCATCCGGTGTGCCACGAGAACGAGATATGTGCAGCTCCTATTGGGATTTGTCGGCACATCCGGGCGGCTTTGCTGGTCTTGTTTTATTCTTTGTCGAAATGTCTTGTAGCCGGATTCCGAGACTGATCGGGTCTTCCCGGGAGAAGGAATATCCTTCGTTGATCGCGAGAGCTTATCATGGGCTAAGTTGGGACACCCCTGCAGGTATAAACTTTCGAGAGCCGTGCCGCGGTTATGTGGCAGATGGGAATTTGTTAATATCCGGTTGTAGTAAACTTGAAGTAAACTCTTCTAAAATACACCAACCGTGTGCGTAACCGTGAGTGTCTCTTTTCGGGTTGATCGAGAGGAGAACACGGTTTACGGGTTATGTCGGCGTAAGTAGGAGTTCAGGATCACTTCTTGATCATTACTAGTTGACGACCGTTCCTTTGTTTCTCTTCTCGCTCTCATTTGCGTATGTTAGCCACCATATATGCTTAGTCGCTGCTGCAACCTCACCACTTTACCCCTTCCTTTCCCATTAAGCTTTGCTAGTCTTGATACCCATGGTAATGGGATTGCTGAGTCCTCGTGGCTCACAGATTACTACACCACCAGTTGCAGGTACAGGTTATGCGATGCTCATGACGCGAGAGTGTTGTTTACTTGTTTTGGAGTTCTTCTTCTGCTTCTTCTTCGATCAGGGGATAGGTTCCAGGTCGGCAGCCTGGGCTAGCAGGGTGGATGTCGTTTGAGTTTCTGTTTATGTTTCATCCGTAGTCGGATGTTGATCTTATGTATGTTGTATTGTTGTATTCTTGTGGCATTTGTGCCTTATGTATGTAACCCCATCTATTATGTAATGTTGATGTAATGATATCCACCTTGCAAAAGCGTTTGAATATGCGGGTCTATCCTTGGTGGGACCGTCGAGTTCCTTTTGGATAGGGTCGCATATTGGGCGTGACAGCTCGTCAAGTCAACCTAAGTGTTTCGCATGTGTAAATCTGGCTTACACCCGTTGTATGCGAACGTTAGAATCTATCACACCCGATCATCACGTGGTGCTTCAAAACAACGAACCTTCGCAACGGTGCACAGTTCGGTGGAACACTTTTCTTGAAATTTTAGTGAGGGATCATCTTATTTATGCTACCGTCGTTCTAAGAAAATAATATGTGAACATGATAAACATCACATGCAAATCATAAAGTGACATGATATGGCCAATATTATCTTGCGCCTTTGATCTCCATCTTCGAGGCGCGGCATGATCACCTTTGTCACCGGCATGACACCATGATCTCCATCATCGTGTCTTCATGAAGTTGTCTCGCCAACTGTTACTTCTACTACTATGGCTAACGGTTAGCAATAAAGTAAAGTAACTACATGGCGTTTTCATTGACACGCAGGCCATACAATAAATTAAGACAACTCCTATGGCTCCTGCCGGTTGTCATCCTCATCGACATGCAAGTCGTGATTCCTATTACAAGAACATGGTCAATCTGATACATCACATATATCATTCATCACATCCTTTTGGCCATATCACATCACATAGCATACCCTGCAAAAACAAGTTAGACGTCCTCTAATTGTTGTTGCATGTTTCTGATGGCTGCTATGGGTTTCTAGCAAGAACGTTTCTTACCTACGCAAAAGCCACAACGGTGATATGCCAATTGCTATTTACCCTCCATAAGGACCCTCTTCATCGAATCCGATCCGACTAAAGTGGGAGAGACAGACACCCACTAGCCACCTTATGCATCAGGTGCATGTCAGTCGGTGGAACCTGTCTCACGTAAGCGTACGTGTAAGGTCGGTCCGGGCCGCTTCATCCCACAATGCTGCCGAATAAAGATAAGACTAGTAACGGCAAGCAAATTGACCAAATCATCGCCCACAACTACTTTGTGTTCTACTCGTGCATAGAATCTACGCATAGACCTAGCTCATGATGCCACCGTTGGGGAACGTAGCAATAAATCAAAAAAATTCCTACGTGTCACCAAAATCAATCTAGGAGATACTAGCAACGAGAGAGAGGGAGTGCATCTTCATACCCTTGAAGATTGCTAAGCGGAAGCGTTACAAGAATGCGGTTGATGGAGTCGTACTCGCGGCGATTCAAATCACGGAAGATCTGATCCAAGTGCCGAACGGACGGCACCTCCGTGTTCAACACATGTACAGCCTGGGGACGTCTCCTCCTTCTTGATCCAGCAAGGGGAGAGGAGAAGTTGAGGGAGAACTCCAGCAACACGATGGAATGGTGGCAATGGAGCTCGTGGTTCTCCGACAGAGCTTCGCTAAGCACTACGGAGGAGGAGGAGTTGGAGGAGGAGAGGGCTGCGCTAGGAAAGGGGTGCAGCTGTCCTCTCTCCCTCACTATATATAGGGGGAAGGGGGGAGGAGGAGGTGCCCTAGGGGAGGGGCGGCGGCCACAGGGAACCCTAGATGGGTTTGGGCGCCCCCACCCCTAGGAAACTTGCCCCCCAAGCCGGGAGGGGTGGCTGCCCTAGGGGAGGCTCCCCCACCTCTCCAGGTTACGTGAGATGGGGTGGGAGGGGCGCACAACCCCTTAGTGGGCTGATGTGCCCCCTCCCCGTGGCCCATAAGGCCCCTCAACGCTTGCCGGGGCCTCCGAAACCCCTTTCGGACACGCTGGTCGTCACCCGGTACCCCCGGAACAATTCCGGACTCCAAAATATATCGATCTTCACCTCCGGACCATTCCAGAGTTCCTCTTCACGTCCGGGATTTCATCTGGGACTCTGAACAACCTTCGGTAAGCACATACTATTTCCCATAACAACTCTAGCATCACCGAACCTTAAGTGTGTAGACCCTACGTGTTTGGGAACCATGCAGACATGACCGAGACGTTCTCCGGCCAATAACCAATAGCGGGATCTGGATACCCATGTTGGCTCCCACATGTTCCACGATGATCTCATTGGATGAACCACGATGTCGGGGATTCAATCAATCCCGTATACAATTCCCTTTGTCTATCGGTATGTTACTTGCCCGAGATTCGATTGTCGGTATCCCCATACCTTGTTCAATCTCGTTACCGGCAAGTCCCTTTGCTCATTCCGTAACGCATGATCCCGTGGCTAACTCCTTAGTCACATTCAGCTCATTATGATAATGCATTACCGGGTGGGCCCAGAGATACCTCTCCGTCATACGGAGTGACAAATCCCAGTCTCGATTCGTGCCAACCCAACAGACACTTTCGGAGATACCTGTAGTGCACCTTTATAGCCACCCAGTTATGTTGTGACGTTTGATACACCCAAAGCACTCCTACAGTATCCGGGAGTTGCACAATCTCATGGTCTAAGGAAATGATACTTGACATTAGAAAAGCTCTAGCAAACGAACTACACGATCTTGTGCTATGCTTAGGATTGGGTCTTGTCCATCACATCATTCTCCTAATGATGTGATCCCGTTATCAACGACATCCAATGTCCATGGCTAGGAAACCACAACCATCTATTGATCAACGAGCTAGTCAACTTGAGGCTCACTAGGGACATGTTGTGGTCTATGTATTGACACATGTATTACGGTTTCCGGTTAATACAATTATAGCATGAACAATAGACAATTATATGAACAAGGAAATATAATAATAACCATTTTATTATTGCCTCTAGGGCATATTTCCAGAAAATGGAGGAGGAAGCACAAGGGGGAGAACCTCTCCTCCTCTCTCTCGGTGGCGCTGGAGTGCCATCGGGAGGGGAATCATCGCCGCGGTGATCGTCTTCATCAACATCACCATCATCATCACCACCCTCATCTCTTTTACGCGATCCACTCTCCTGCACCCCGCTGTGATCCCTACTTGAACATGGTGCTTTATGCCACATATTATGATCCAATGATGTGTTGCCATCCTATGATGTTTTGAGTAGATATCCTTTGTATTTGGGTTGATTGATCATCTAGATTGGTATGAGTTGTATGTTTTATTTTGGTGCTGTCCTATGGTGCCCTCTGTGTCACTCAAGCGTGAGGGATTCCCGCTGTAGGGTGTTGCAATATGTCCATGGTTTGCTTATTGTCTGCGTTGCGTGAGTGACTGAAACACAAACACGGATAAGCGGGACATGGCGTATGGGAATAAAGAGGACTTGATACTTTAATGCTATGGTTGGGTTTTACCTTAATGATCTTTAGTAGTTGCGGATGCTTGCTAGAGTTCCAATCATAAGTGCATATGATCCAAGACAAGAAAGTATGTTAGCTTATGCCTCTCCCTCATATGAAATTGCAATAGTGATTACCGGTCTTGTTAACAATTGGCTAGGACAATTCCGCACACCGATCCACCATTATTCCACACTCGCTATTTATAATATTTAGTAATATATTCTAACTTTATGATAACAGCACCTACTTTTATATTTTAGCTCTCCGATACCATGCAAAGTTATCCTCTTCATACCCATAACGTAGTTTTATTTCTCGTTTCTAGTTGGAAGCAAACGCTCGATGTACGTAGAGTCGTATCAGTGACAGATAGGACTCGAGAGAATATTGATCTTACCTTTAGCTCCTTGTGGGTTTGACACTCCATACTTATCACTTCCACCTTTGGGAATTGCTATGATGATTCCCTGCACTTGGGGATTATCATGTTCCAGGTGGCGTGAGTTGTGAAACTATTCCACATTGTTTTAAATGAAGGCCAAACTCGTAACTCAAATATTCGCCTCTGCGATCAGATTGTAGAAACTTTATTTTCTTATTACGATGATTCTCCACTTCACTATGAAATTCTTTGAACTTTTCAAATGTTTCAGACTTGTGTTTCATTAAGTAGATATACCCATATCTGCTCAAATCATCTGTGAAGGTCAGAAAATAATGATACCCGTCGCGTGCCTCAACACTCATTGGACCACATACATCGGTATGTATTATTTCCAATAAGTCATTAGCTCGCTCCATTGTTCCAGAGAACGGAGTTTTAGTCATCTTTCCCATAAGGCATGGTTCGCAAGTATCAAATGATGAACGGAGTTTTAGTCATCTTGCCCATAAGGCATGGTTCGCAAGTATCAAATGATTCATAATCAAGTGATTCCAAAAGCCCATCTGCATGGAGTTTCTTCACGCGCTTTACACCAATATGACCTAAACGGCACTGCCAAAAATATGTTACACTATCATTATCAACTTTTCATCTTTTGGCATCAATATTATGAATATGTGTATCACTACAATCGAGATTCAACAAAAACAAACCACTCTTCGAGGGTGCATGACCATAAAAGATATTACTCATATAAATAGAACAACCATTATTCCCTGATTTAAATGAATAACCGTCTCGCACTAAACAAGATCCAGATATAATTTTCATGCTCAATGGTGGCACCAAATAACAATTATTCAGGTCTAAAACTAATCCCGAAGGTAGATGTAGAGGTAGCGTGCCGACGGCGATCACATCGACCTTGGAACCATTCCCGACGCGCATCATCACCTCGTCCTTAGCCAATCTTTGTTTTATCCATAGCTCCTGTTTCGAGTTACAAACATGAGCAACCAAACCAGTATCAAATACCCAGGCACTACTACGAGCATTATTAAGGTACACGTCAATAACATGTATATCAAATATACCTTTGTTCACTTTGCCATCCTTCTTATCCGCCAAATACTTGGGGCAGTTCTGCTTCCAGTGACCAGTTCCTTTGTAGTAGAAGCACTCAGTTTCAGGCTTGGGTCCAGCTTTGGGCTTCTTGCCGGGAGTGGCAACTTGCTTGCCATTCTTCTTAAAGTTCCCCTTCTTTCCCTTGCCCTTTTTCTTGAAACTACTGGTCTTGTTAACCATCAACACTTGATGCTCCTTCTTGATTTCTACCTCCGCAGCTTTGAGCATTGCGAAGAGCTCAGGAATTGTCTTATCCATCTGTTGCATATTATAGTTCATCACGAAGCCTTTGTATCTTGGTGGCAGTGATTGAAGAACTCTGTCAATAACACTATCATCTGGAAGATTAACTCCCAGCTGAGTCAAGTGATTATGATACCCAGACATTCTGAGTATGTGTTCACTGACAGAACTATTCTCCTCCATCTTGTAGCTATAGAACTTGTTGGAGACTTGATATCTCTCAACCCGGGGGCATTTTCTTGAAATATTAACTTCAATTCCTGGAACATCTCATATGCTCTTACGTTCAAAACGTCTTTGAAGTCCTGATTCTAAGCCATAAAGCATGGCACACTGAACTATCGACTAGTCATCAGGTCGAGCTTGCCAGGCGTTCATAACATCAACATCTGCTCCTGCAGCAAGCCTTTCACCTAGCGGTGTATCAAGGACATAATTCTTCTGTGCAGCAATGAGGATAATCCTCAAGTTATGGACCCAGTCCGTGTAGTTGCTACCATCATCTTTCAACTTAGCTTTCTCTAGGAATGCATTAAATGCAGGGGAACGGTAGCACGGGCCATTGATCTACAACATAGATATGCAAATACTATCAGGACTAAGTTCATGATAAATTAAGTTCAATTAATCAAATTACTTAAGAACTCCCACTTAACTAGACATCGCTCAAGTCATCTAAGTGATACGTGATCCAAATCAACTAACCCATGTCCGATCATCACGTGAGATGAATGTTGTGAAGGAAATATGCCCTAGAGGCAATAATAAAGTTATTATTTATTTCCTTATTTCATGATAAATGTTTATTATTCATGCTAGAATTGTATTAACCGGAAACATAATACATGTGTGAATACATAGACAAACAGAGTGTCACTAGTATGCCTCTACTTGACTAGCTCGTTAATCAAGATGGTTATGTTTCCTAACCATAGACATGAGTTGTCATTTGATTAACGGGATCACATCATTAGGAGAATGATCTGATTGACATGACCCATTCCGTTAGCCTAGCACTTGATCGCTTAGTATGTTGCTATTGCTTTCTTCATGACTTATACATGTTCCTATAACTATGAGATTATGCAACTCCGTTTACGGAGGAACACTTTGGGTACTACCAAACGTCCACAACGTAACGGGTGATTATAAAGGAGTATTACAGGTGTCTCCAAAGGTACTTGTTGGGTTGGCGTATTTCGAGATTAGGTTTTGTCACTCCGATTGTCTGGAGAGGTATCTCTGGGCCTTCTCGGTAATACACATCACATAAGCCTTGCAAGCATTGCAACTAATGAGTTAGTTGTGAGATGATGTATTACGGAACGAGTAAAGAGACTTGCGATAACGAGATAGAACTAGGTATTGGATACCGACGATCGAATCTCGGGCAAGTAACATACCGATGACAAAAGGAACAACGTATGTTGTTATGCGGTCTGACCGATAAAGATCTTAGTAGAATATGTAGGAACCAATATGGGCATCCAGGTCCCGCTATTGGTTATTGACCGGAGATGTGTCTCAGTCATGTCTACATTGTTCTCGAACCGTAGGGTCCGCACGCTTAAGGTTTCAATGACGGTTATTATGAGTTTATGTATTTTGATGTACCGAAGGAGTTCGGAGTCCCGGATGAGATCGGGGACATGACGAGGAGTCTCGAAATGGTCGAGACGTAAAGATCGATATATTGGACGACTATATTCGGAGTTCGGAAAGGTTCCGAGTGATTCGGTATTTTTGAGTACCGGTAGTTACGGGAGAAGTAATGGGCCTTGATGGGCTTTAGTGGGAAGAGGAAAAAGGCTGCTGCGCCCCCTCCCTCTAGTCCGGGTGGACTAGGGAAAGGGGCCGCCACCTTTCCTACTCCTCCACTTCCTTCTCCCTTCCTCCCCTACATGGAAGGATTCCTAGTTGGACTAGGAAAGGGGAATCCTACTCCCGGTGGGAGTAGGACTCCCCTTGGCGCCGCCAAACATAGGGCGGCCTCCTCCCTCCCTTGCTCCTTTATATCACGGGGCAGGGGCACCCCATAGACACACAAGTTGATCCTTGAGATCGTTCCTTAGCCGTGTGCGGTGCCCCCTCCACCATATTCCACCTCGGTCATATTGTAGCGGTGCTTAGGCGAAGCCCTGCTCACGGTGAAACATCAAGATCGTCACCACGCCGTCGTCTTGTGGAACTCCCCTCCCGGAGCTTTGCTGGATCGAAGCCCGTGGAGCGTCATCGAGCTGAACGTGTGCCAAGAACTCGGAGGCACCGAGTAACGGCTGTGATCGGTTGGATCGTGAGGAGAACGTCGACTACTTCCTCTACGTCATCATCGACTCGGAGGTGCCGGAGTAACGGCGCTGGATCGGCAGGATCGCGAGGAGAAAATCGACTACTTCCTCTACGTTGTGATCGCTTCCGCTTACGGTCTCACGAGTGCGTAGACAACACTCTTCCCTCTCGTTGCTATGCCATCACCATGGTCCTGTGTGTGCGTAGGAAAATTTTGAAATTACTACGTTCCCCAACAGTGGCATCCGAGCCTGGTTTTATGCGTAGATGTCATATGCACGAGTAGAACACAAGTGAGTTGTGGACGATACAAGTCATACTGCCTACCAGCATGTCATACTTTGGTTCAGCGGTATTGTTGGGACGAGACGATCCGGACCAACCTTACGCCAGCGTGCGCTTCTGCGAGACCGGTTCCCTCGGCGTGCTTTGCACATAGATGGCTTGCGGAAGACTGTCTCTACAACTTTAGTTGAACCGAGTGTGCTACGCCCGGTCCTTGAGAAGGTTAAAACGGAGTCTATTTGACAAACTATCGTTGTGGTTTTGATGCGTAGGTAAGAACGGTTCTTGCTCAGCCCGTAGCAGCCACGTAAAACTTGCAACAACAAAGTAGAGGACGTCTAACTTGTTTTTGCAGGGCATGTTGTGATGTGATATGGTCAAGACGTGATGCTATATTGTATGAGATGATCATGTTTTGTAACCGAAGTTATCGGCAATCGGCGAGAGCCATATGGTTGTCGCTTTATTGTATGCAATGCAATCGCGATGTAATGCTTTACTTTATTACTAAGCGGTAGTGATAGTCGTGGAAGCATAAGATTGGCGAGGCGACAACGATGCTACGATGGAGATCAAGGTGTCGCGCGGTGGCGATGGTGATCATGGCGGTGCTTGGCGATGGAGATCACAAGCACAAGATGATGATGACCATATCATATCACTTATATTGATTGCATGTGATGTTTATCCTTTATGCATCTTATCTTGCTTTGATTGACGGTAGCATTATAAGATGATCTCTCACTAATTATCAAGAAGTGTTCTCCCTGAGTATGCACCGTTCGAAAGTTCTTCGTCTTTGAGACACCACGTGATGATCGGGTGTGATAGGCTCTACGTTCAAATACAACGGGTGCAAAACAGTTGCACACGCGGAATACTCAGGTTATACTTGACGAGCTATGCATATAAGATATGACCTCGGAACACGGAGACCGAAAGGTCGGCGTGAATCATATAGTAGATATGATCAACATAGTGATGTTCACCATTGAAACTACTCCATCTCACGTGATGATCGGACATGGTTTAGTTGATTTGGATCACGTGATCACTTAGATGACTAGAGAGATGTCTGTCTAAGTGGGAGTTCTTAAGTAATATGATTAATTGAACTTAAATTTATCATGAACTTAGTCCTGGTAGTATTTTGCAAATTATGTTGTAGATCAATAGCTCGCGTTGTTGCTTCCCTATGTTTTTATATGTGTTCCTAGAGAAAATTGTATTGAAAAAGGTTAGTAGCAATGATGCGGATTGGATCCGTGATCTGAGGTTTATCCTCATTGCTGCACAGAAGAATTACGTCCTTGATGCACCGCTAGGTAGCGGACCTATTGCGAGGAGCGGATGCGACGTTATGAGCGTTTTGCTAGCTCAATATGATGACTACTTAATAGTTTAGTGCACCATGCTTAACGGCTTAGAATCGGGACTTCAAAGACGTTTTGAACGTCATGGACCATATGAGATGTTCCAGAGTTGAAGTTAATATTTCCAGCAAATACCGAGTTGAGAGATATGAAGTCTCCAACAAGTTCTATAGCTAAAAGATGGAAGAGAATCGCTCAACTAGTGAGCATGTTCTCAGATTGTCCGGGTACTTCAATCGCTTGAATCAAGTGGGAGTTAATCTTCCGGATAAAGACGGTGATTGACAGAATTCTCTAGTCACCATCACTAAGTTACTAGAACTTCGTGATGAACTATAGTATGCAAGGGATGACGAAAACGATTCCCGAGCTCTTCGTGATGTTAAAATGTCGTGAAGGTAGAAATCAAGAAAGAGCATCAAGTGTTGATGATTGACAAGACCACTAGTCTCAAGGAAAAGGGCAAAGGAACAAGGGAACTTCAAGAAGAGCGGCAAGCAAGTTGCTGCTCGAGTGAAGAAGCCCAATTCTGGACCTAAGCATTAGACTAAGTGCTTTTGCTGCAATGGAACTGGTCACTAGAAGCGGAACTACCCCAAGTATTTGGCGGATAAGAAGGATGGCAAAGTGAACAAAGGTATATTTGATATACAGATTATTGATGTGTATTTTACTAGTGTTCGTAGCAACCCCTCGGTATTTGATACCGGTTCGGTTGCTAAGAGTAGTAACTTGAAACGGAGTTGCGTAATGAACAGAAACTAGTTGAAGGAAGTGACGATGAGTGTTGGAAGTAGTTCCAAGATTGATATGATCATCATCGCACACTCCCTATACTTTCGGGATTAGTATGGAACCTAAATAAGTGTTATTTGGTGTTGAGCATAAATATGATTTGATCATGTTTATTGCAATACGGTTATTCATTTAAGTAAGAGAATAAATTGTTGTTACATTTACATGAATAAAACCTTATATGGTTACACACCCAATGAAAGTGGTTCATTGGATCTCGATCATAGTGATACACATATTCATAATATTGAAACCAAAAGATGCAAAGTTAATAATGATAGTGCAACTTATTTGTGGCACTGCCGTTTAGGTCATATTGGTGTAAAGCGCATGAAGAAAACTCCATGCCGATGGACTTTCGGAATCACTTGGTTATGAATCATTTGATGCTTACGAACCATGCCTTTTGGGCAAGATGACTAAAACTCCGTTCTTCGGAACAATGGAACGAGCTACCGACTTATAGGAAATAACACATATATACCGATATATGCGATCCAATGAGTGTTGATGCTCGTGGCAAGTATCGTTAATTTTATGACCTTCACAAGATGATTTGAGTAGATATGGGTATATCTACTTGATGAAACATAAGTCTGAAATAGTTGAAAGGTTCAAAGAATTTCAGAGTGAAGTGGAAAATCATCGTAACAAGAAAATAAAGTTTCTGCGATCCGATCGTGGAGATAAATATTTGAGTTACGAGTTTGGTCTTCAATTAAAACAAAGTGGAATAGTTTCACAGCTCACGCCACCGGAACACCACAACGTTATGGTGTGTCCGAACGTCAGAACCGTACTTTATTTTGATATAGTGCGATCAATGATGTCTCTTACCGATTTACCACTATCGTTTTGGGGTTATGCATTAGAGACAGCTGCATTCACGTTTAATAGGGCACCATCTAAATCCGTTGAGATGACACCGTATGAACTATGGTTTTGCAAGAAACCTAAGGCTGTCGTTTCTTAAAGTTTGGAGTTGTGATGCTTATGTGAAAAAGTTTTCACCGATAAGCTCGAACCCAAATCGGAGAAGTGCGTCTTCATAGAATACCCAAAGGTAACTATTGGGTACACCTTCTATCACAGATCCAAAGGCAAGTTTTTCGTTGCTAAGATGGATCCTTTCTAGAGAAGAAAGTTTCTCTCGAAAGAAGTGAGTGGGAGGAAAGTAGAACTTGATGAGGTAATTGTACCTTCTCCCTTATTGGAAAGTAGTTCATCCACGTAAATCAGTTCCAAAGGATTCCTACACCAATTAGTGAGGAAGTTAATGATGATGATCATGAAACTTCAGATCAAGTTGCTACCAAACCTCGTAGGTCTTCCAGAGCAAAATCCGCACCCAGTGGTATGGTAATCATGTTCGGAAGTCATGTTACTAGACCATGATGAACCTACGGACTATGAGGAAGCGATGATGAGCCCAGATTCCATGAAATGGCTTGAGGCCATGAAATCTGAGATAGGATCCATGTATGAGAACAAAGTATGGACTTTGATTGACTTGCTCGATGATCAGCAAGCCATGTTAAATAAATGGATCTTCAAGAGGAAGACGGACATTGATAGTAGTGTTACTATCTACAAAGCTCGACTTGTCAAAAAAAGGTTTTCGACAAGTTCAAGGTGTTGACTACAATGAGATTTTCTCAAACTGTAGCGATTCTTAAGTCTGTCCGAATCATGTTAGCAATTGCCACATTTTATGAAATCTGGCAAATGGATGTCAAAACTACATTCTTTAATGGATTTATTAAAGAAGAGTTGTATATGATGCAATCGTAAGGTTTTTCAATCCTAAAGGAACTAACAAAATATGCAAGCTCCGATCCATCTATGGACTGGTGCAAGCATCTCAGAGTTGGAATACATGCTTTGATAAGTTGATCATAGCATATAGTTTTATACTGAGACTTGTGGAAAAGCACGTATTTACAAGAAAGTGAGTGGGAGCACTACAGATTTACGATAAGTATATGTGAATGACATATTGTTGATCGGAAATAATGTAGAATTATTCTGCAAAGCATAAAGGAGTATTTGAAAGGAGTTTTTCAAAGAAGGACCTCGGTGAAGCTACGTACAAATTGAGCATCAAGATCTATTGAGATAGATCAAAACGCTTGATGAGTTTTTCAATAAGAACATACCTTGTCAAGATTTTGAAGTAGTTCAAAATGGAACAAATAAAGAAAAGTTCTTGCATGTGTTGCGAAGGTGTGAAATTGAGTAAGACTCAAATCCCGACCACAGCAGAAAAATAGAAAAGAGAATGAAAATCATTCCCTATGCCTCGATCATAGGTTCTACAAAGTATGCTATGCTATGTACTGCACCTATTGTATACCTTGCTCTGAATTTTGCAAGGAGTACAATAGTGATCTAGGAGTAGATCAGCTGGACATTGGTCAAGAACATCCTTAGTGAGGACTAAGGAAATATTTCTCGATTATGGAGGTGATAAAAGAGCCCGTCAGAAAGAGTTACATCGACATGTGCTTTTTACTCGATCCGGATGACTCTAAAGTCTCAATCTGGATACATACTATAAGTGGGAGCAATTAGCTAGAGTAGCCCCGCGAGCATTGTAGACATAGAATATTTGCAAAATACATACGGCTCTGAATGTGATGACCCGTTGACTAAAGCTTCTCTCACGAGCAAAACATGATCATCCCTTAGTACTCTTTGGGTGGTAATCACATAACGATGTGAACTAGATTATTGACTCTAGTAAACCCTTTGGGTGTTGGTCACATGACGATGTGAACTATGGGTGTTAATCACATACAGATGTGAATATTAGTGTTGAATCACATGATGATGTGAACTAGATTATTGACTCTAGTGCAAGTGGGAGATCAAGGAAATATGCCCTAGAGGCAATAATAAAGTTATTATTTATTTCCTTATTTCATGATAAATGTTTATTATTCATGCTAGAATTGTATTAACCGGAAACATAATACATGTGTGAATACATAGACAAGCAGTGTCACTAGTATGCCTCTACTTGACTAGCTCGTTAATCAAGATGGTTATGTTTCCTAACCATAGACATGAGTTGTCATTTGATTAACGGGATCACATCATTAGGAGAATGATCTGATTGACATGACCCATTCCGTTAGCCTAGCACTTGATCGCTTAGTATGTTGCTATTGCTTTCTTCATGACTTATACATGTTCCTATAACTATGAGATTATGCAACTCCTGCCATCGGAGGAACACTTTGGGTACTACCAAACGTCCACAACGTAACGAGGTGATTATAAAGGAGTATTACAGGTGTCTCCAAAGGTACTTGTTGGGTTGGCGTATTTCGAGATTAGGTTTTGTCACTCCGATTGTCGGAGAGGTATCTCTGGGCCTTCTCGGTAATACACATCACATAAGCCTTGCAAGCATTGCAACTAATGAGTTAGTTGTGAGATGATGTATTACGGAACGAGTAAAGAGACTTGCCGGTAACGAGATTGAACTAGGTATTGGATACCGACGATCGAATCTCGGGCAAGTAACATACCGATGACAAAAGGAACAACGTATGTTGTTATGCTGTCTGACCGATAAAGATCTTCGTAGAATATGTAGGAACCAATATGGGCATCCAGGTCCCGCTATTGGTTATTGACCGGAGATGTGTCTCAGTCATGTCTACATTGTTCTCGAACCGTAGGGTCCGCACGCTTAAGGTTTCAATGACGGTTATTATGAGTTTATGTATTTTGATGTACCGAAGGAGTTCGGAGTCCCGGATGAGATCGGGGACATGACGAGGAGTCTCGAAATGGTCGAGACGTAAAGATCGATATATTGGACGACTATATTCGGAGTTCGGAAAGGTTCCGAGTGATTCGGTATTTTTGAGTACCGGTAGTTACGGGAGAAGTAATGGGCCTTGATGGGCTTTAGTGGGAAGAGGAAAAGGCTGCTGCGCCCCTCCCTCTAGTCCGAATTGGACTAGGGAAAAGGGGCCGCCACCTTTCCTACTCCTCCACTTCCTTCTCCCTTCCTCCCCTACATGGAAGGATTCCTAGTTGGACTAGGAAAGGGAATCCTACTCCGGTGGGAGTAGGACTCCCTTGGCGCGCCAAACATAGGGCCGGCCTCCTCCTCCCTTGCTCCTTTATATACGAGGGCAGGGGCACCCCATAGACACACAAGTTGATCCTTGAGATCGTTCCTTAGCCGTGTGCGGTGCCCCTCCACCATATTCCACCTCGGTCATATTGTAGCGGTGCTTAGGCGAAGCCCTGCCACGGTGAAACATCAAGATCGTCCTGCCACGCCGTCTTGTGGAACTCCCTCCCGGAGCTTTGCTGGATCGAAGCCCGTGGAGCGTCATCGAGCTGAACGTGTGCCAAGAACTCGGAGGCACCGGAGTAATTGGCGCTGTGATCGGTTGGATCGTGAGGAGAACGTCGACTACTTCCTCTACGTCATCATCGACTCGGAGGTGCCGGAGTAACGGCGCTGGGATCGGCAGGATCGCGAGGAGAAAGTACGACTACTTCCTCTACGTTGTGATCGCTTCCGCTTACGGTCTACGAGGGTACGTAGACAACACTCTTCCCTCTCGTTGCTATGCCATCACCATGGTCCTGTGTGTGCGTAGGAAAATTTTGAAATTACTACGTTCCCCAACATGTTGATCATATCTACTATATGATTCACGTTCGACCTTTCGGTCTCCAGTGTTCCGAGGCCATGTCTGTGCATGCTAGGCTCGCCAAGTTTAACCCAAGTATTTCGCATGTGCAAAACTGTCTTGCACCTGTTGTACTTGAACGTAGAGTCTATCACACCCGACCATCACGTGGTGTCTCAACATGACGAACTGTAGCAATGGTGCATACTCAGGGAGAACACTTTTACCTTGAAATTTAGTGAAGGAGTCATCTTATAATGCTACCGACGTACTAAGAAAAATAAGATGCATAAAAGATAAACATCACATGCAATCAAAATATGTGACAGGATATGGCCATCATCATCTTGTGCTTTTGATCTCCATCTCCAAAGGAACGTCATGATCTCCATCGTCACCAGCTCGACACCTTGATCTCCATCGTTGCGTCGTGGTCGTCTCGCCAACTATTGCTTCTACAACTATCGCTAATGCATAGTGATAAAGTAAAGCAATTACATGGCGTTTGCATTTCATACAATAAAGAGACAACCATAAGGCTCCTGCCGGTTGCCGATAACTTACAAAATATGATCATCTCATACAATAACGTATATCACGTCATGTCTTGACCATATCACATCACAACATACCCTGAAAAACAAGTTAGACGTCCTCTACTTTGTTGTTGCAAGTTTTTACGTGGCTGCTACGGGCTTCTAGCAAGAACCGTTCTTACCTATGCATAAAACCACAACTGTGTTTCGTCAAGTTTGCTGTTTTAACCTTCTTCAAGGACCGGCCGCAGTCAAATTCGATTCAACTAAAGTAGGAGAAACAGACACCCGCCAGCCACCTTTATGCAAAATTAGTTGCATGTCTGTCTGTCAAACCGGTCTCATGTGCGTGGACATGTAAGATTGGTCCGGGCCACTTCATCCCTCAATACCGCCGAATCAAAATAAGACGTTGGTGGTAAGCAATATGACTATCACCGCCCACAATTCTTTGTGTTCTACTCGTGCATATCATCTATGCATAGACCCGGCTCTAATACCACCGTTGGGATTCGTTGCATGAAAAAAAATCTATGCGCACGCAATGATCTATCCATGGAGATGCATAGCACCGAGGGGGAGAGTGTGTCTACGTACCCTCATAGACTGTAAGTGGAAGTGTTTATAACGCGGTTGATGTAGTCGTACACCTTCACGATCCGTTCCGATCAAGTACCAAATGTACGACACCTCCGCGTTCAGCACATGTTCAGCTCGATGACATCCTGGACTTCTTGATCCAGCAAGAGGGGCGAAGTAGTAGATGAGTTCCGGCAGCACGACGGCATGGTGACAGTTGGTGATGAAGAGCAATCTCCGCAGGGCTTCGCCAAGCATTACAAAGACTATACGGAGCATAAACTAGAGGGGACGGGGTTGCCGACACATGGCTTGGTGAATCTTGACGTGTCTTGGGTGCTAGCCCTGCCCCTCTATTTATATGTTGAGCCTTGCGGTCGAAATTTGGAGTAAAAGCCTCCTCAAAGTCAGTTTTGCCCGCAAGGAAGAGTCCTTCTCGGACTTCCAGGACCATACGCCACAGTCCTTGGCGTCTGGCCTAGGGCCAGACGCCAGGGTCTCCGGCGTTTTGCCTCTTGGCCTTCGCAAAACTCCTTTTGCACCGACTTAATTAAAGCCCCGTGGGCCTTACCCCTTGGCCTAACCATATCATCCTATATATCAATCTTTACCTCCAAACCATTCCGGAGCTCCTCGTCATGTCCGTGATCTCATCAGGGACTCCGAACAACATTTGGTCACCAACATACATAACTCATATAATACTATAACATCAACGAACATTAAGTGTGCGGACCCTACGGGTTCGAGAACTATGTATACATGACCGAGACACCTCTCCGGTCAATAACCAATAGCGGAACCTGGATGCCATATTGTCTCCTACATATTCTATGAAGGTCTTTATCGGTCGAACCTTTATGACAACATACGTAATTCCTTTGTCTATCGGTATGTTACTTGCCCGATATTCGATCGTCGGTATCTTCATACCTAGTTCAATCTCGTTACCGGAAAGTCTCTTTACTCGTTCCGCAATACATCACCTCGTGACTTACTGCTTAGTCATTTGCTTGCATGCTTACGATGTGTATTACTGAGAGGGCCCAGAGATACCTCTTCGATACTCGAAGTGACAAATCCTAATCTCGATCTATGCCAACTCAACAAACACCTTCAGAGATACATGTAGAGCATATTTATAATCACCTAGTTATGTTGTGACGTTTGATAGCACATAAGGCATTCCTCCGGTATCCAGGAGTTGCATAATCTCATAGTCGAAGAAATATGTATTTGACATGAAAAAAGCAATAGCAATAAAACAGAACGATCATAATGCTAAGCTAACAGATGGGTCTTGTCCATCACATCATTCTCCTAATGATGTGATCCCGTTATCAAATGACAACTCACACTACAAGGGGACATACCTTTGTTAACTCCGTCTTGTGTTACTACAGGTTCAAAAGTGTGTTACTAGGCCATATAGTAACACAGTTTGAAATGTGTTCCATTAGACCGTGTTACTAAGTGGTGTCAACTGTCACACATAGTAATTGTTACCATATGTTAAAAAATGTATTACAATTACATTACAGTAACATGTGTGTTATGTGTTACCGAACACCCAGGTAACACATTTTTGTAATTATAGTAACACCTATAGTAACATATGTTCATTGACGTAAAACATAGGTCGTAACATGTTTTTGTAACTACAGTAACACAACTGGTAACACATTTCTTTAGCATTGGAACACAACTAGTAACATAATATCCAAATATTGTACACTATAATTATAGTTGTCAACTACTCTAGTAACAAATTTTGGAGCTATAGTAACACCATCAGTAGCACTACTATATCAATATGGTAACATAATTAGTGTATTTGTTTTTATTATTAACCACAAAATTCTATACCCATCTTATGGAATATATATTTATTTAGTAAAATCAATGCAATTGCGTAAATAGCTAATCATTTTATTATTAGGCTTGGCAGCATCAAAACGACATTGAAACTAAACTCAACACATATAGGAATTCATATGAAGATATTTATTACGAATATACAAGTGTATGATACATATGCGTTACAATAAAGATACCAGTCATATCATTTTGAGCATAGAGAACACTGTGGGATTTCGGGTTCCGGCAAAACCCTTGAGGTTCGAACACTGGGGTGCGCACGAAGATCTCTCTCTCCCTTGATCGCTCTCGCCACAATCACAAGGCCTAGCTCGACAAACCCAAAGGACGAGAGACACAAGAGTTTATACTGGTTCGAGCCACCGATGTGGTGTAATACCCTACTCCAGTGTGGTGTGGTGGATTGCCTCTTGGGCTGAGGATGAATAGTTACAAGGGAAGAACAACCTCCTGAGGAGAGGTGTTCTTGTGCTTGGTGAACTTGTGTGGTTGAGGATGACATAAATGATCCGTCCCCTCTATGCTGGTGGCTAGTCCTATTTATAGATGCCCTGGTCCTCTCCCCAAATATTAAGCGGGAAGGAATCCAACAACGGCCAAATTTGAAGGAAGACAACTAGTACAAGTTATCCTGACTAAAGGTGGTCTTCGCCTGCCAAAGGCTCTGGTGGTGACACTGTCTTGGGCTCCACGTGACCTCCATCCTACCGTCCTACTCGTCTTGGTCTCGTCGCACCGATATGGAAACCTTTGCATGATGCCTCGGGACTCCTCGCCCGCGCTTGCCTCTTTAGCACCAAAGAGGAAATGAGGACACTACGCGCGCTGGCGCCCGCCTGGCCACGGTCATCATGGCTTGCATCACATAAATCTCGCGAGGTGTCCCTTGCCTTGATCTCTCCGCCCCTCGCGAGCCAGCCTGGTGAGGCTGCCCCCGAGGAGGTCTTGTGTTGTCCGCCTCGCGAGGCTTGGCACCTCACGAGGGTCTTGAGTGTTTGCTGGCGAGGATGGGTCATACAGGGCCGCTGGTGGAGCCATACCGTGGGCTGCAGGCAGGCAAGTCTGGGGACCCCCATTCCCAGGACGCCGACAGTAGCCCCAGGCCCAAGGTACGCTTGGACTTGGCTTCGAGGAAAAGCCAAAGGGCAAGTGCGGAGTGCCGCGGGACCCAACAGCCTACGGCCTCACTTGGCGCGTGGCGATTGATTGGACGTGGGCGTCTCCGCTTCCCCATGCTGCCTCGACAACTGCCCGACTCGATGAGTCCCTGATGCATGCAGAGAAAAATTATCATTACCTGTGATCGTGGGGATCATCGGTTGGCCTTCTCCCGCTATAAATGAGGAGGGGCGGAGCCCCCGTCGCTCATCTCTTCCTGCTCTGCTTGCTTCATTGCTAGTAGCAACTCCCATGGCACCTATTCGGAGGTTCTCGGCCGTAGAGAAGGGGAAAAACCCCCGCGACGAGCCCATGCCACTTCCACCGAAGAAGAGGCTGGGCCACCGCAGCGACATGGTCGTGAGGCCGGAGGTGTCGAGGCCTTGGTGCGAGCGGCCTCCTCCCGGGTACCCGCTGCCTTTGTACGCTGAAGCTGAGGGCTCCGGAGGAAGAGGCGACGAGCGTCGCCGCCCGTGCCGGGGCCGTGGTCGCCGCGCCGCGGTGACGCATGCCGTCGCCCCAGGAGTCCACGCCGCGGACTCCTCGCGCGAACTCGTGATGTGGGCGGCAATGCCTCTGCGCACTTGGACCCGCTTCCGCAGTTCTTCTCCGCTGAGATGCCGCCGATGGGCCCTCTTGAGCTTTGGCTGCAGCACGCCGACTGCGACGCCCCGGCGACTGGAGCGAAGGTGGAAGCCGTTTTCCCGAGCAAGATCTTCATGATCCACGGCTGGGGCGAGGTTGCTCGGGTTTGCTGCGCGGAAGGTGCCCTCGCCATCCACTTCAAGTACCACGGCGCCTCCATGATGTTCTTCAGGGTCTTCGACGCGGAAGGCCGCCGCTTGGAGTGCTGCCCTGGAGAGGGTCGTTGGGGCGGCGCAGCGGCCAGCGCCGAGCTTGCCACTGGCTTCGCCAACAGCTCTTCCAGCAGCAGCGGTGGCGCTTGGGAGTCCAGCGACTCTCCCAAGCCCTACGAGACACGGAGACGAGTGACGATAGCTACGTGCCCCCGAGCTCTCGTCGGGCCTGGAGCAGGGCCGTAGCGTCCGGCCGCCGCCGCCGCTGATCTGGATGGGGTTGGTGCCGGCCTCCCGTGGTCCACTGTTAATGATGGCGTCGGCTGTGCTGGCGCGTGTAGGTAGAGCTTCTTGGAACTCGCTTCTTTTGTTCCCTGCGAGGAATCGAAGTGGACCCCATGGGGGCGTGTAAAGGGTCTATATTGTCTTCTGTTCATATCGTCCTTATTATGAAAACTTGCGAACGCATGTCTCATTTCGGCTCAGTCTCCCCTTTCCAACCCCGCGGCATCTTGGTGCTCTACGCTGATAGGTCCTGGTCCCCAGGCAAGCTGCAGCCGTCGCTGGTATGCCAGATCGTGATGCCGTGGTCAAGGCCAGGAGGTGAGCGGCCCGAGGTCCAGTAAGAGCTCTTGAGGCGCGATGCTGAGGAGGTCCCCTTTAGCGCTCAAGCAACCACCGAGAGGCGGGAAAGGGTGGCGACGTCGCCGTAACATGGCTGCCACAGGTGAGGATCCTATGCCGTAGTGCCGGGTCGATCCGGGCGAGAAACTTATCTTGGCAGTCCAGAGCTGGTTCCGTGTGTTGCGCCAGAATTGTGCGTCGACTGCTGTAGGGTAGCTAGGTTAGGCCCGTGCAAGCCTCCCCCTCTTCTCCATGCTCTTCTGTGTGCTCTGCATCCTCAGGTCCCGGCCCTCGAGCAAGCTCAGCCGCCACTGGTATGACAGGTCGCGATGCCGTGGTCAAGGCCAGGGGTGAGGGCTGGAGAGCCAGTAAGAGCTCCCGAGTCGCGATGCTCAGGAGCCCCCTTTTAACGCGCAAGCGAATCGCATGGGAGAATAAGGAGCATGTGGTACCGCCTGCTGTCATCCTCAGGAGGCTCCTGCAGGTTAGCACGAGGAGGGACACAGATTGCCACGATGATTGCCGGTCTGCCGTAGGTCGCTCTGCAAGAAGATGAAGGCATCGAGGGCCTGGTGAGGTGGCGTGCGCGGGGCGTGCCGCGAGCCAGAGCTCGACCTCTCAGATCTGTCGACGTCGCAGAGACGGACCCGAGCACAAGTGCCGTGCCAGCGTGTGTAGCTCCCGTGGTGGGTGACAATCAAGTAGGTGATAACCAAAGATAGATCATGCATGGAAAGCGAACTAGCTTAGGTAAATGCAAGAACGATACATGCCGCTGGGTCGGACCCGAGCGGCCTAGGGATGATGCAGCCCGAGGGGCGCCCCCAACAGAGTAAGCTAAAGACGTAAAAGGATACATGCCGCAGGGATAGGCCCACGCGGCCTAGGAATGATGCAGCTCGGGGGGCGTTCCCAGCTAAATAAACTTGGAAAATGTCACCTGGTTCCGTTGTCGAAGGGATGTTGGGGTAGCTGAAGATGCGTGGCGAAGGGGTTGCTCCTCATGAGCCAACCGAGCCCTGAGCCTCGGGAGGCTCTGGGGCCCAGGCGGCTCCTCGAGGACCGTCTCCATCTCCGCCAGGACTGTGTGATGCCTGGCTTCCCGAGCCGCCCAGGGGCGCTCATGAGTTCTTGGAAGTCGGCTTCCACGCTTCGGCGGCAGCCGAATGACATACTGACGTAGCTGTGAGGTGGGCCCTACATAGCGTCCTGTGAAGGCGGAAGGGCTCCTAAGATGTGGCCCTGTTGAGCCTTGGGATGTTGACGCAGATGCGCAACCCGCCATCCTCGCCTGGATGGGGAGCTGCGCCAGGTGGGCGGCGGTCACCACGCATAGCTCTTGCATCCTGCAGCTCTTGAGTGGCCTTGGTGATGAACTCATGAGCGCTAGGCGCTCCTCGCCCGGCATCCTCCTGAGGGAAACGTGCCACAAAGCACGCCTCCATGTGGTGCCCGAGTGCCTCCCTCGTGATGTTGGCTAGGTCTGAGGCCCTCCAGAAGAGAGCCCCCGAGCCCTGCCCGAGGAGGGCACCGGGCGCGCCTTCCTATGCAAGGGAGGGAGGCGTCCCAGGCGCGGGCGCCGATCCTGATGTTGCACCGCCAGAGACGCCGCTCCCCTGAGGCCCTGTGCGGAGTAGCTGCTTCTTCTTCTTGGGGACGGCCTCAGGAGGTACTATGCTCCATTGTTGTCGGGGTTATCAATCGCTGTGGCTTGGAAGGCGCGCTCGAGGGAGCACACTGCATCTCTTTCTTCGCAGGGGATGATGATGATCCCACCGCTTCCTGGCATCTTGAGAGACGTTGTAGCCGTGGTGGGTCATCGCCATGAACTTGGCTAGGGCCGGATACCCGAGGATGGCATTGTACGGCAGACGGATGTGAGCAACGTCAAAGTCGATGAGCTCGGTGCGGTAGTTGTCGCGCTGTCCGAAGGTGACAGGGAGGCAGACCTACCCTATCGGGGTGGTGGAGCCATCGGTCACTCCTGAGAAGGGCTTGGTAGGCTGAAGCTGATCGTATGGCACTTGGAGGCTGTCGAACGTCTCGACAGACAGGACGTTAATCCCTGCGCCGCCGTCAATGAGGGTCTTGATGACTTGTACGTTGCTGATGACGGGTGAGCAGAGCATCGGGAGGGCGCCAGCGGTGGCAGCACGCTTGAGCTGGTCCACCGAGATGAAAGTGATGGCGCACTTGGACCACCTGAGCGGGCGCGTGGCCTCAAGCCTGGGAAGGGCTGCGTTCACCTCGCGAGCAAACTGCTTGAAGATACGCTGAGAGGCGGGGGCCTGAGCTCCGCCCAAGATGCAGGTGATAGCACGTGGTTCCTGGAAGCCGCCAGCCCCCTCGTCCTGATGGTGGTCGTTGTTCCTTCTTGGCGGTGGCGGCAGCGGAGGAAGACCAGCATTGCCCTGAGGGCGGTCCTCGCGATGCTGGTCCTTCCAGGCGCCCTCACGAGGCTGGTCCTGCCAGCGGTCCTCGTGAGGCCGGTCGCGCCACTCCTGGTGGGGGCCGCAATCGTCCCAACGTCCTCCGCCTCGTCCTCTCCTCGATCGTAGCCCCGGTCGTTGTGCTCGGGGCGTCGACCGAGGCTTCCATCTTGAATGGCCCTGAGCTCTTGACAGTCGTTGGTGTTGTGGCTGTGTACGTTTGTAGGACCTTGAAGTATTTCTAGAGGGGGGGGGGGGTGATTAGACTACTTGACCAATTAAAAACTTAGCCTTTTCCCAGTTTTAGAGTTTGGTAGATTTTAGCTATCTTAGGACAAGTCAAGCAATCATCACACAATTCAAGCAAGCATGCAAAGAGTATATGAGCAGCGGAAATTAAAGCATGCAACTTGCAAGAAAGTAAAGGGAAGGGTTTGGAGGATTCAAAGCGCCAATTGGAGACACGGATGTTTTTGGCGTGGTTACGATAGGTGGTGCTATCGTGCCTCCACGTTGATGGAGACTTCAACCCACGAAGGGTAGCAGTTGCCGAGTCCACGGAGGGCTCCACCCACGAAGGGTCCACGAAGTAGCAACCTTGTCTATCCCACCATGGCCGTCGCCCACGAAGGACTTGCCTCACTAGCGGTAGATCTTCACAGTAGGCGATCTCCTTGCCCTTACAAACTCCTTGGTTCAACTCCCCAATCTTGTCGGAGGCTCCCAAGTGACACCTAGCCAATCTAGGAGACACCACTCTCCAAGAAGTAACAAATGGTGTCTTGATGATGAACTCCTTGCTCTTGTGCTTCAAATGATAGTCTCCCGACACTCAACTCTCTCTCATAGGATTTGAATCTGGTGGAAAGAAGATTTGAGTGGAAAGCAACTTGGGGAAGGCTAGAGATCAAGATTCATATGGTAGGAATGGAATATCTTGGCCTCAACACATGAGTAGGTAGTTCTCTCTCAGGACATGGTAAGTTGGAAGTGTAGGTTTAGTCGATGGCTCTCTCCACGAATGAAGAGGAGGTGGAGGGGTATATATAGCCTCAACACAAAATCTAACTGTTACACACAATTTACCAATCTCGGTGGGACCGAATCAACAAACTCGGTCGAGACCGATTTTAGTAAACCTAGTGACCGTTAGGGTTTTCGATGGGGCGACATGCATCTCGGTAGGACCGATATGGTTAGGGTTAGGGCATAACGTAATCTCGGTGAGACCGATTACACAAACTTCGGTGAGACCGATTTTGGTAATTATCTAACCAGAGAGTTGGTCGTAAACTCGGTGGGACCGATTTGCTCTTTTCGGTGAGACCAAAATGTTACAAAGGGAAGCGAGAGAGTTTACATTGCAATCTCGGTGTGACCGATCCGCTCTTCGATGAGACCGAAAAGTTACGAATAGGAAACAGAGAGATTACAATCCCATCTCGGTGAGACCGAGATCCCTATCGGTAGAGCCGATTTGCCTAGGGTTTGTGGCAGTGGCTATGACATATGGAATCGATGGCGCCGGATAGGAAGAATCGGTGAGACCGATTTTGGCTTTAGGTTTAGGTCATATGTTGTAAGAAAGTAGCTGAGGGTTTTGGAGCATATCACTAAGCACATGAAGTAAGAGGCTCATTAAGCAACACCTCATCCCTCCTTGATAGTATTGGCTTTTCCTATAGACTCAATGTGATCTTGAATCACTAAAATATAAAATGAAGAGTCTTAAGCTTTTGAGCTTGAGCCAATCCTTTGTCAATAGCATTTTGAGGGATCCACTTTCATCATCCATGCCATGCCATTCATTGAGCTTTCCTGAAATGTTCATCTTGGAATAGCATTAGCTCAATGAGCTATATGTTGTTATGAATTACCAAAACCACCTAGGGATAGTTGCACTTTCAATCTCCCCTTTTTGGTAATTGATGACAACATATAGATCAAAGCTTCGACAAATGATAATAAGATTGAAAAACATCGTTGCTTTGAGAAGTATGTGATAAGAAAGAGCTCCCCCTAAATTTGTGCATAGTTTAAGATTTGCTTTGGACTGCAAATGCACAAGGAATTAGGCTCATGGGTTACTCTTCCATGTCACATACATCTTGGTGGAAGCGCTCAAAATGATATGAATTGAATACATGCACTCATCACCAAGCACAATGAATGATCACATAGGATAGATAAGATAATATCATCAAACATGCATAAGTGTAGCTTATGATCAAACACATGATCATCAATGTCTCACAAACATAGTATATCAAGCAACCAAAAGCAAACAAGTTTGAAAAACCAAAACCACCAAATCAAGAGAGAACAAAAGCAACTCTCTCTCTCTCTCTCTCTCGAAGCCTCACGATCTATACATTTTTCTCCCCTTTGGCAACAAGTTACCAAAAGTTCATAGAAAATGCATAGTGCTAGATCGACTCTCAGGCTTGATCTTCAGGTGGTGGAGTCCAGATAGCGCCGAGGACGAAAGCTTCAGTTGAAGTAGATCGAGCTGGAGCTGATGTAGGTGCTGGAGCTGGTGGCACTAAGGCTGTAGCTGGTGCAGACGAAGTGGCTCTGGTGTCAGGAACTGGCACAACAGATGGCCTTTGGGCTCTAGGCACTCTGGCAAATGCATCAGTTGTTGTTTTGCCCTTCCTCTCCTGCATGTCATCTTGTAGTTGCTCCACTGCAGACTGAATCTCAGTTACTTTCACATCTAAGTCATAGAACTTTTGTTCTATGATTCTCTCCAAGCTCTCCTGATTTTGAGTGAGGGTGGCCAATCCTTTCTCAATCCTCAGTGTTGATGCTATTAAGTATCCGAGCTGCTCCTGCTTGTTCTTCAAGAAATACTCAGATGCCTCCTCTTGAGTTGGCATCCTGGCAGCCTTGTTCTTCTCAGTAGCTGGAATACTCCTGGTATTCCTCTTTGGTGCAGACTTGGCCTTGGGGGCAGCTTTGGGTGCTTCCTTGGGCTTAGATGTGGTAGCCCCTGATCTTATTGCATCACCCATTAGCTTTGGTGCCTTTGGTGCTGGTGCAACTATCTCTTCTTCCTCTTCCATCATGGAAGGCTTCCCAATAACTCTGACTGTGGTCTTCTTGACCCTCTCTTTCCTTTTCTTCCCTTCAGCAGCTGCTGGCTCTTTGGGATCAGGCTTATCAGGAATTTGAGTTGATGCTCTGACCTTTGGCATTGGTGTCCTCTTGGCAGGAACCTTCTTATTGAGTCCAGGCTTTGAGCTAAGTGCTGAGCCATACTCCTTTTTGAGCACAACCTTCTTGGAGGTTGCTTCATCCTCTTCTGCCCTATAATCCTCATCTTCAGAATCTGAGGTTTTCTTCTTCCTTTGCTCGGTGGCAGCTTTAGGAAGATTGCTTGGGGTGCTCCTGCTGCCTTCATCTAAAGAGCTGGAGGGACTAGTGCCCTCACTCATGTTCACCTGTTCCTCTGACCTGTTCTGACTGTCACTCTGGTCTGACATGCTGACTGCTGACCCTGTGAAGAGTTATAGATGAGGTAGAGTGGATGAGCATCACAAAATGCAGAGATTTTTTGCAAAAGAATGACTCAAAAATTCAGTTTTAGTTTTCCACAGAAAGCATTTCGGATCAACCGATTTTCAAACTCGGTGATACCGAAGCAGTTTTGGAACCTAAACTGATGAACTCGGTTGGACCGAGTCACAGTTCGGTGGCACCAAGACTGCTAGGGTTTCACAAAGTCCTAAAATCGGTCTCACCGATTAGCAATTCTCGGTCAGACCGAGTCTTACTAGTGCAATGGCATAAGCCAAATCTGTTGGACCGAGTTTTTCAACTCGGTGGGTCCGAGATGGTTTCGGCGGAAACCTAACCCTAAATTTTCGAATAAAACTATTCTACGGATTGCATTGACTGGATAGGAGTGTTTCAATCGTGGCAAGAATCAATAAGAACACAATGTGCTGAGAATCGGACGAGGAAAGCACTGTGACCGAGTCCATACCCTAGTTCGGCGGAGACTCGCTACGGCGGCAATGGCGGGGTTGATTTCCGTTGACGGCGGCGGATACCAGCGATAGGGGGCGGCTGGCAACGAGGAACCGATCCGGAGACCATGGAGGCAGAGCGAGCTATTGCGCGGGCGAAGAGGTTTGGAAAAATTTCCAAATTTTTTGCCCGTGACTATATATAGCCCGACCCTGTCGGTGTGACCGAGTGGAACAACTCGGTGGCACCGAGATGCAAAACTGTGTACAGTTATTGTAACTCGGTGTGACCGAAGAGTTCAAATCGGTTGCACCGAGATTAAAAACCTAGATCGACTAAGTGATCTCGGTAAGACCGAAATGGGGAAATCGGTCAGACAGAAAATCACAAAGAAGTTTTGGAAGTTTAAGTCTATGACGAATCGGGGACTCCAAGTGCTCCTCAACAGAGTTGTTCGAATCTGACTTGATCAAATTTTGTGATGTAGCATGAATAGAGTTTGAGACGAGAAAAGCATAGATAGCTAGAGAAGGTTCTTAGGCATTCTTGTCCATTCACTTGGCCAAAGAAAAAGAAGCCAATCAATCAAAACAACAAGTGGATGTCCTCGAATGAGTAAAGTATGCAACCAACATGCTCACACAATAAGATGGTAAATGAAATATGTGACAAAGCATGCACAACCAATTCTAGCATATATCAAACAATTGGCGATGACTAGGTCATCTATATATGAGTATATTGACTTAGGAGTCAAATGAGAACATTTGATCATAGGTCATACTCATCGTTTAAGCTCAATTGGGGTTACCACTTTTACATAAAGCATTTATGTGTTAAAATCATTAGAGTTGCTTTGAGTCAATTCTTAGAGTTAAGCTCCCCCTAGATGTGAGATCCCCCCTTAGAGGGATGAACTAACCTTCGGTTTTGTCGATGATGACTTCATGTAGGTGTTGAAGATGTGGATGCTCAATGTTGATGTAGATCTTTTTGGAGCAATCCTTTGGAGTGAGTTGCACTTTCAATACCTACATGGGTTAGTCCCACAAGGAACAAACAAGTATATCCATAGACATAGAGTGATGCACACACAAAATGATGTCCATGAAATCATTAGGTTACCTTGTCCCTTGCCTTACCAACATGAGGGTTTGTGACTCCTTGAACTAGTGCAAGATATGGAAGATGATTGAACTTGTCCTTGCCATAATGATATGAGTGAAATATGTTGGCGGAGTCACCCTCAAGAACTCTCTAGTTCTTCTTCTTCTGGATCCACATCATCTTGATGGGAATCCTTGGAGTTGTAGTTGTACTTGTTGAGGTAGAACTTGACGTAGTCTTGGGAATTCACTTGACGGAGACCTTAGGTGCTTCTTCAAATGCATAAATCTCTTATTGAAGCTTGTCCTTGCCCTTGTGATCTTGTGGTGGAAGATCATCTTGTGCTTGTGTTCCCTTGAAGGAAGTAGGATCATCCTTCTCTTGTTGAGGAACAAACTTCGTCTTGGGGTATTGATCTTCTTCCCACTCAACTGTTGGAAATATGCCCTAGAGGCAATAATAAATTAGTTATTATTATTATATTTCCTTGTTCATGATAATCGTTTATTACCCATGCTATAATTGTATTGATAGGAAACTCGGATACATGTGTGGGTACATAAACAACACCATGTCCCTAGTAAGCCTCTAGTTGACTAGCTCGTTGATCAACAGATGGTTACGGTTTCCTGACCATGGACATTGGATGCCGTTGATAACGCGATCACATCATATGGAGAATGATGTGATGGACAAGACCCAATCCTAAGCCTAGCACAAAGATCGTAGTTCCTATGCTAAAGCTTTTCTAATGTCAAGTATCATTTCCTTAGACCATGAGATTGTGCAACTCCGGATACCGTAGGAATGCTTTGGGTGCACCAAAGCGTCACAACGTAATCGGGTGGCTATAAAGGTGCACTACGGGTATCTCCCAAAGTGTCTGTTGGGTTGGCATGAATCGAGATCGATTTGTCACTCCGTGTAAACGGAGAGGTATCTCTGGGCCCACTCGGTAGGACATCATCATAATGTGCACAATGTGACCAAGGGGTTGATCACGGGATGATGTGTTACGGAACGAGTAAAGAGACTTGCCGGTAACGAGATTGAACAAGGTATCGGATACCAACGATCAAATCTCGGCAAGTACAATACCGCTAGACAAAGGGAATTGTATACGGGATTGATCGAATCCTCGACATCGTGGTTCATCCGATGAGATCATCATGGAACATGTGGGAGCCAACATGGGTATCCAGATCCCGCTGTTGGTTATTGACCGGAGAACGTCTCGGTCATGTCTGCATGGTTCCCGAACCCGTAGGGTCTACACACTTAAGGTTCGATGATGCTAGGGTTATAAAGGAAGTTTGTATGTGGTTACCGAATGTTGGTCGGAGTCCCGGATGAGATCTCGGACGTCACGATGAGTTCCGGAATGGTCCCAAGGTAAAGATTTATATACGGGAAGTCCTGTTTTGGTCACCGGAAAAGTTTCGGGTTTTATCGGTAAGTACCGGGACCACCGGGAGGGTCCCAGGGGTCCACCAAGTGGGGCCACCATCCCCGGAGGGCTGCATGGGACAAGTGTGGGAGGGGACCAGCCCCAGGTGGGCTGGTGCGCCCCCCACAAGGGACCAAGGCGCCTAGGGTTTGGGAAGGGGCACCCACCTAATTTGGGGGCAAGTTTCCTCTCCCCCTTGGCCGCCTCGAGATGGGATCTTGGGCTGGCCGCCGCCCCTAGGGTGGAACCCTAGGTGGGGGCGCAGCCCCCCTCTCCCCCTATATATAGTGGAGGCAAAGGAGCAGCCCAACACACGAAGTTCTTCTCATGTTGGCGCAACCCGACCTCTCTTTCTCCTCATATCTCGCGGTGCTTGGCGAAGCCCTGCTGGATCACCACGCTCCTCCACCACCACCTCGCCGTTGTGCTGCTGCTGGATGGAGTCTTCCCCAACCTCTCCATCTCTCCTTGCTGGATCAAGGTATGGGAGACGTCACCGGGCTGTACGTGTGTTGAACGCGGAGGTGCCGTCCGTTCGGCACTAGGACCTCCGGTGATTTGGATCACGACGAGTACGACTCCTTCAACCCCGTTCACTTGAACGCTTCCGCTTAGCGATCTACAAGGGTATGTAGTGCACTCTCCTTCCCCTCGTTGCTGGTTTCTCCACAGATAGATCTTGGTGACACGTAGGAAAATGTTGAATTTCTGCTACGTTCTCCAACAGTGGCATCATGAGCTAGGTCTATTGCGTAGATTCTTTGCATGAGTAGAACACAAAGTAGTTGTGGGCGTTGATTTTGTTCAATATGCTTACCGTTACTAGTCCAATCTTGATTCGGCGGCATCATGGGATGAAGCGGCCCGGACCGACCTTACACGTACTCTTGCGTGAGACATGTTCCACCGACTGACATGCACTTGTTGCATAAGGTGGCTAGCGGGTGCCAGTCTCTCCCACTTCAGTCGGATCGGATTCGATGAAAAGGGTCCTTATGAAGGGTAAATAGCAATTGACATATCACGTTGTGGTTTTATGTAGGTAAGAAACGTTCTTGCTAGAAACCCATAGCAGCCACGTAAAACATGCAAACAACAATTAGAGGACGTCTAACTTGTTTTTGCAGGGTATGCTATGTGATGTGATATGGCCAAAAACAATGTGATGAATGATATGTGATGTATGAGATTGATCATGTTCTTGTAATAGGAATCACAACTTGCATGTCGATGAGTATGACAACCGGCAGGAGCCATAGGAGTTGTCTTTATTTATTGTATGACTTGCGTGTCACTGGATAACGCCATGTAATTACTTTACTTCATTGCTAAACCGTTAGCCATAGTAGTAGAAGTAATAGTTGGCGAGACAACTTCATGGAGACACGATGATGGAGATCATGGTGTCATGCCGGTGACGATGATGATCATGGAGCCCGAAGATGGAGATCAAAGGAGCAAAATGATATTGGCAATATCATGTCAATTTTGATTTCATGTTATTTTTATCTTGTTTATGAATCTTATTTGCTTATAACGACGGTAGTAAATAAGATGATCCCTCATTAAAATTTCAAGAAAGTGTTCCCCTAACTGTGCACCGTTATGTAAAGTTCGTCGTTTGAAGCACCACGTGATGATCGGGTGTGATAGATTCTAACGTTCACATACAACGGGTGTAAGCCAGATTTACACACGTGAAACACTTAGGTTAACTTGACGAGCCTAGCATGTATGACATGGCCTCGGAACACAAGAGACCAAAAGGTCGAGCATGAGTCGTATAGTAGATACGATCAACATGAAGATGTTCACCGATGATGACTAGTCCATCTCACGTGATGATCGGACACGGCCTAGTTGACTCAGATCATGTAATCACTTCGATGACTAGAGGGATGTCTATCTGAGTGGGAGTTCATAAGATGAACTTAATTATCCTGAACATAGTCAAAAGCCCTTTGCAAATTATGTCATAGCTCGCGCTTAGTTCTACTATTTTAGATATGTTCCTAGAGAAAATATAGTTGAAAGTTGACATTAGCAATTATGCGGACAGTAAAAGGCTTATGTCCTTAATGCATCGCTCGGTGTCTTTGGACCTCGAACATGGTCTGTGGATGTTGTGAACATCTGACATACACGTTTTGATGACTACATGATAGTTCGGTAATGTTAAATGGTTTAGAATTGAGGCACCGAAGACGTTTTTGAAACGTCACGGAACATATGAGATGTTCTGAGGGATGAAATTGGGATTTCTGGCTCGTGTCTACGTCAAAGAGGTATAAGACTTCCGACGAGTTTTCTAGCCTACAAACTAAGGGAGAAAATCTCAATCGTTGAGCTTGTACTCAGATTGTCTGGGTACAACAAGCACTTGAATCGAGTGGGAGTTAATCTTCCAGATGAGATAGTGATGTTTCTCCAAAGACATTGCCACCAAGCTACTAGAGCTTCGTGATGAACTATAACATAACAGGGATAGATATGATGATCCTTGAGCTGTTCGCAATGTTCGACACCGTGAATGTAGAAATCAAGAAGGAGCATCAATTATTGATGGTTAGTGAAACCACTAGTTTAAAGAAGGGCAAGGGCAAGGGCAAGAAGGGGTACTTCATGAAACGGCAAATCAGTTGCTGCTCCAGTGAAGAAACCCAAGGTCGAACCCAAACCCGAGACTAAGTGCTTCTGCGATGAGAGGAACGGACACTGAAGCAGAACCACCCTAGATACTTGGTAGATAAGAAGGCAGGCAAGATCGATAGAAGTATATTGGATATACATTATGTTAATGTGTACTTTACTAGTACTCCTAGTAGCACCAGGGTATCAGATACCGGTTCGGTTGCTAAGTGTTAGTAACTCGAAATAAAAGCTACGGGATAAACGGAGACTAGCTAAAGGTGAAATAACGATGTGTGTTGGAAGTGTTTCCAAGGTTGATGTGATCAAGCATTGCACGCTCCCTCTACCATCGAGATTGGTGTTGAACCTGAATATTGTTATTTGGTGTTTGCGTTGAGCATAGACATGATTGGATTATGTCTATCGCAATACAATTATTCATTTAAGGAGAATAATGGTTACTCTATTTATTTGAATAATACCTTCAATGGTCTTACACCTAAAAGAATGGTTTATTGAATCTCGATCGTAGTGATACACATTTTCATGCCAAAAGATATAAGATAGTATTGATAGTACCACTTACTTGTGGCACTGCCATGAAAGTCATATTGGTATAAAACACATGAAGAAGCTCCATGTTGATGGATCTTTGGACTCACTCATTTTTTGAAAAGTTTGAGACATGCGAACCATGTCTATTGGTGTATATGCATGAAGAAACTCCATGCAAATGGACCGTTCGGAATCACTTGATTTTGAATCACTTGAGACATGCAAATCATACCACATGGGCAAGATGACTGAAAGCCTCGTTTTCAGTGAAATGGAACAAGAAAGCAACTTGTTGGAAGTAATACATTTTGATGTGTCCAGTCCAATGAGTGCTGAGGCACGCAGTGGATATCGTTATGTTCTTACTTCAAGGATGATTTGAGTAGATACTAAGTATATTTACTTGATGAAACACAAGTCTGAATTATTGAATGGTTCAAGTAATTTCAGAGTGAAGTTGAAGATCATCGTGACAAGAGGATAAAATGTCTATGATATGATCATAGAGATGAGTATCTGAGTTACAAGCTTTGGCACACAATTAAGACATTGTGGAAATTGTTTCACAATTAATACCGCCTGGAACACCATAGTGTGATGGTGTGTCCGAACATCATAGTTGCACCCTATTGGATATGGTGCGTACCATGATGTATCTTATTGAATTACCACTATCGTTCATGGGTTAGGCATTAGAGACAACCGCACTCACTTTAATAGGGCACCACGTATTTCCGTTGAGATGACACCGTTTGAACTATGGTTTGGAGAAACCTAAGTTGTCGTTTCTTAAAAGTTTGGGGCTGCGATGCTTATGTGGAAAAGTTTCAGGTTGATGAGCTCGAACCCAAAGTGGATAAAAATGCATCTTCATAGGACACCCAAAACAGTTGGGTATACCTCCTATCTCAGATCCGGAAGCAAAAGTAACTGTTTCTAGAAACGGGTCCTTTCTCGAGGAAAAGTTTCTCTCGAAAGAATTGAGTGGGAGGATGGTGGAGACTTAATGAGGTTATTGAACCATCACTTCAACCAGTGTGTAGCAGGGCACGGTGAAGTTGTTCATATGGCACTTACACCAATTGAAGTGGAAGGCGATGATAGTGATCATGATGCTTTGGATCAAGTCACTACCGGACCTCGTAGGTCGACAAGGACGCGTACTACTTCAGAGTGGTACGCAATCCTGTCTTAGAGGTCATGTTGCTAGACAACAATGAACCTACGAGCTATGGAGAAGCGATGGTGGGCCCGGATTCCGACGAATGGCTCAAGGCCATAACATCCGAGAGAGGATCCATGACTTTGGAAGAAATACTTGATGGTCGTAAGGACGTTGGGTAAATATGGATTTTAAAAGGAAGGCGGAACAATGATGGTAAGTATCACCATTAATAAAGCTCGACTTGTCGTTAAAGATGTTTTCCGACAAGTTCAAGGAGTTGACTACGGTGAGGCTTTCTCACCAGTAGCGATGCTAAGAATCTGTTGGAATTGGATTAGCGATTCGCATTATTTATGAAATCTTGCATATAGGATGTCAAAACATTGTTTCCTTGACAGTTTTCTTGAGGAAAGGTTGTATGTGATACAACCGTAAGGTTTTGACAATCACGAAAGACGCTAACAAGTATGCAAAGCTCCAGCAATCCTTCTAAGGACTGGAGTAAGCATCTCGGAGTTGGAATGTACGCTTTGATGAGATGATCAAAGATTTTGGGTCTATACAAAGTTTATGAGAAACTTGTATTTCCAAAGAAGTGAGTGGGAGCACTATAGAATTTCTGATGAGTATATGTTGTTGACATATTGTTGATCAGAAATGATGTAGAATTTCTATAAAGCATATAGGGTTGTTTGAAAAGTGTTTTTCAATGGAAAACCTGGATTAGGCTACTTGAACAATAAGCATCAAGATCTATAAGATAGATCAAAATGTTTAATAATACTTTCAAATGAGCACATACCTTGACATAATCTTGAAGGTGTTCAAGATGGATCGATCAAAGAAGGAGTTCTTGCCTGAGTTGTAAGGTATGAAGTTAAGAGTTAAAGCTCGACCACGGCAGAAGAGAGAGAAAGGACGAGCGTCGTCCCCTATGCTTCGTACATAGGCTCTATAGTATGATATCTTTGTGTACCGCACGGAAGTGTGCCTTGCCATGAGTCAGTCAAGGGGTACAAGAATGATCCATGAATGGGGATCATTGGACAGCGGTCAAAATTTTCCTTGGAGTAAATAAAGGACATGTTTCTCGATTATGGAGGTGATAAAGAGTTCGGAGTAAAGGGTTACGTTGATGCAAGATTTAACACCTATCCGAATGACTCTAAGTAGCAAACCGGATACGTATAGTGGAGCAACCATTTGGAATAGCTCCAAGTGGAGCGTGGAAGCAACATTTACAATATGACATAGAGAATTGCGAAATACATACGGATCTTAATGTTGCAGACCCGTTGACTAAAACCTCTCTCACTAGCAAAACATGATCAAACCCCAGAACTCATTGACTCTTAATCACATGGTGATGTGAACTAGTTTAGTGACACTAGTAAACTCTTTGGATGTTGGTCACATGGCAATGTGACCTGTCGATCGTTAATCACATGGTGATGTGAACTAGATTATTGACTCTAGTGCAAGTGGGAGACTGTTGGAAATATGCCCTAGAGGCAATAATAAATTAGTTATTATTATTATATTTCCTTGTTCATGCTAATCGTTTATTACCCATGCTATAATTGTATTGATAGGAAACTCAGATACATGTGTGGGTACATAAACAACACCATGTCCCTAGTAAGCCTCTAGTTGACTAGCTCGTTGATCAACAGATGGTTAAGGTTTCCTGACCATGGACATTGGATGCCGTTGATAACGCGAATACATCATTTGGAGAATGATGTGATGGACAAGACCCAATCCTAAGCCTAGCACAAAGATCGTAGTTTGTATGCTAAAGCTTTTCTAATGTCAAGTATCATTTCCTTAGACCATGAGATTGTGCAACTCCCGGATACCGTAGGAATGCTTTGGGGTGCACCAAAGCGTCTAGCGTAATCGGGTGGCTATAAAGGTGCACTACGGGTATCTCCCAAAGTGTCTGCATTGGGTTGGCACGAATCGAGACTGGATTTGTCACTCCGTAAACGGAGAGGTATCTCTGGGCCCACTCGGTAGGACATCATCATAATGTGCACAATGTGACCAAGGGTTTGATCACGGGATGATGTGTTATGGAACGAGTAAAGAGACTTGCCGGTAACGAGATTGAACAAGGTATCGGGATACCAACGATCGAATCTCGGGCAAGTACAATACCGCTAGACAAAGGGAATTGTATACGGGATTGATCGAATCCTCGACATCGTGGTTCATCCGATGAGATCATCGTGGAACAGGTGGGATCCAACATGGGTATCCAGATCCCGCTGTTGGTTATTGACCGGAGAACGTCTCGGTCATGTCTACATGGTTCCCGAACCCGTAGGGTCTACACCCTTAAGGTTCGATGACGCTAGGGTTATAAAGGAAGTTTTTATTTGGTTACCGAATGTTGTTCGGAGTCCCGGATGAGATCCCGGACGTCATGAGTAGTTCCGGAATGGTCCGGAGGTAAAGATTTATATATGGGAAGTCCTTTTTTGGTCACCGGAAAAGTTTCAGGTTTTATCGGTAACGTACCGGGACCACCGGGAGGGTCCCGGGGGTCCACCAAGTGGGGCCACCATCCCCGGAGGGCTGCATGGGCCAAGTGTGGGAGGGGACCAGCCCCAGGTGGGCTGGTGCGCCCCCCACAAGGGACCAAGGCGCCTAGGGTTTGGGGAAGGGGGCGCACCCACCTAACTTGGGGGGCAAGTTTCCCCTCTCCCCCCCTTGGCCGCCCCTCAGATGGGATCTTGGGCTGGCCGCCTCCCCTAGGGTGGAACCCTAGGTGGGGGCGCAGCCCCGCCTCCCCTATATATAGTGGAGGCAAGGAGCAGCCCAACACACGAAGTTCTTCCGATGTTGGCGCAGCCCTACCTCTCTTTCTCCTCATATCTCGCGGTGCTTGGCGAAGCCCTGCTGGATCACCACGCTCCTCCACCACCACCACGCCGTTGTGCTGCTGCTGGATGGAGTCTTCCCCAGCCTCTCCCTCTCTCCTTGCTGGATCAAGGTATGAGAGACGTCACCGGGCTGTACGTGTGTTGAACGCGGAGGTGCCGTCCGTTCGGCACTAGGATCTCCGGTGATTTGGATCACGACGAGTACGACTCCTTCAACCCCGTTCTCTTGAACGCTTCCGCTTAGCGATCTACAAGGGTATGTAGATGCACTCTCCTTCCCCTCGTTGCTGGTTTCTCCATAGATAGATCTTGGTGACACGTAGGAAAATTTTGAATTTCTGCTACGTTCCCCAACATCAACTCCATTGGCATTGAACTTTCATTCAAAACCAACACCTTGATTCTTCCGGTGCCTTCCTTGCTTGCGTACAATTTCCTCGAATTGCTTACTCCCGGCAAGGCTCTTGTATACACCTTTCACTATAATTCCCTTCAATAAGCTATTTTCTTGCTCAAGTGTAAATTGGCTAAGAGAATCATTAGTGGAATCAAGAGAACTACTAGAAGCAACAATATTGGATTTAGCATTGTTATTGTTACTACTAGAAGAAGAATCTTTCTTGTTCTTGTTACTATACTTGACTTGAGGCATGTAAGTAGGTAAGAGTAAACGCTTGGCAATGTAAGAAGAACTTTTCTTACGGAGATCATCAATGATTGCTTTTAAGAACTCATGTTCTTGCTCAAGATTGAGCTTTTCAAAGCGTAACTTCTCATGAGCCCTTAAAAGTTCTCGATGATCTTCAAAGATAGTTTCATGAGCTAACTTAAGAGTGTTTAGTTCTTTAGTTAGACGCTCAATTTTCTCCTTATCATTGTCATTCGTTTCATCTTGATTAGCATGATTAATTGACGTTTCATCATACTATTCATCACTAGAGTTGTCAACAAGTAAATCATCATCACCTAGCAAGTCATCTTTATCAACATCAAAATCAATATACTCGGGGTGTGTTACCTTAGGACCTTTGGCCATGAAGCATCTACCAATTCCTTCATTTGGTGATTCAAATATGTTGTAGGAGTTGGTTGACACAAGTGCTAGACCGGCAACACCTTCGTCTTGAGTATATTCGGAGTCGGAGTGATAGCTTCTCTCGGAATGATGGTCGGAGTCGGAGCCGGATACCCATTCACCAACATGAGCTTGATGTCTTCGTTTTGTGTAGCTCTTTGATGACTTGTCCTTCCTTTCTGAATCCTTGCTTCTCCGTGAGGGTCTTCGTTCATAACGATCATCTCTACTCCTCCTCTCTCTTGGTGGTGATTCTTCTCTTCTACTTCTTCTTTTTGGAGAGTCTTCTCTTCTCTTGTAGGGTGCCGTACACTCTTTGGAATAGTGTCCGGGTCTCCCACAATTGTAGCAATTTCGCTCTCGACTAGAAGATTTTTTGTCATTGTAAGACCTTGACTTGGAGCTTCTTTCTTTGCTTCTACTCTTGTAGAATTTTTTGAAGTTCTTCACCATTAAGCTCAATTCTTCATTGAAGGTTTGTTTCTCACTTGATGATGTGGGGGCTTCACTTGAGGCTTTGTAAGCACCACTTGACTTGTTGTGAAGTTCCTCCTTATCCTTAAGTGACATCTCATGAGCAACAATTCTTCCAATGACTTCTGTTGGTTTGAGATCTTTGTAGTTTGGCATCATTTGAATCAATGTGCACACGGTGTCATACTTTCCATCCAATGCTCTTAGGATCTTCTTGATGATGAATCTGTCAGTCATCTCTTCACTCCCTAAGCCGGCAATTTCATTTGTGATAAGTGCAAGCCTAGAGTACATTTCAGCGACACCTTCACCATCCTTCATTTTGAACTTGTCAAGCTGACTTTGGAGCACATCCAACTTGGATTCCTAGACGGACTCGGTACCTTCATGCATATCAATCAAAGTATCCCAAATTTCCTTTGCATTCTCAAGACGGCTGATTTTGTTGAATTCTTCGGGGCACAATCCGTTGAAGATGATATCACAAGCTTGAGCGTTATATTGCAGCATCTTCAATTCTTCCGCATTAGCTTCACGGTTCGGCTCTCTCCCATCAAGGAATTCACCTTCCAAGCTGAGGGAGTCCTGGACTAGGGGGTGTCCGGATAGCCGAACTATCATCTTTGGCCGGACTCCTAGATTATGAAGATACAAGATTGAAGACTTCGTCCCGTGTCCAGATGGGACTTTCCTTGGCGTGGAAGGCAAGCTTGACGATACGGATATGTAGATCTCCTACCATTGTAACCGACTCTGTGTAACCCTAACCCTATCCGGTGTCTATATAAACCGGAGGGTTTTAGTCCGAGGATCTAACAACAATCATACCATAGGCTAGCTTCTAGGGTTTAGCCTCTCCGATCTCGTGGTAGATCTACTCTTGTACTACCCATATCATCAACATTAATCAAGCGGAGTAGGGTATTACCTCCATCGAGAGGGCCCGAACCTGGGTAAAACCATCGTGTCCCTTGTCTCCCTGTTACCATCCCCTAGACGCATAGTTCGGGACCCCTACCCGAGATCCGCCGGTTTTGACAATCGACATTGGTGCTTTCATTGAGAGTTCCTCCGTGTCGTCACCTATAGGCCCGATGGCTCCTTCGATCATCAACAATGACGCGGTCCAGGTGAGACTTTTCTCCCGGACAGATCTTCAGATTCGTCGGCTTTTGCACTGCGGGCCAATTCACTTGGCCATCCGGAGCAGATCGAAGCTACGCCCGCCATCGTGTCAGATTTGGAAGCTTGAACTATACGGCCTATGTCCGCGGAGACTTGATCTTCGACGGATTCGAGCCACGCCAAGCGCCGCAAGATTGCTCGATGGGCACGATCTAGCTTTGCCGCCGGATAGTGCCCTGGAGGCCGCACCAGCGTCCGCTCCGACCCTTAGCTCGGAGCCGACTCCCCCGATCGAGGACGAGTGGTTGGACACCGCCTCGGGGGCTACGATCTCAACGACGATTGAGCCGAACTCCATCCCTGTCCTTTGCGAAGACCGTGACTCGAAGGTGCCGGACTCCTCTCCGGACTCCGAACCCTCCGCGCCCCTGCCGATCGAATCCGATTGGGCACAGGTCATGGAGTTCACTGCCGCGGACATCTTTCAGCACTCGCCCTTTGGTGACATCTTGAAATCACTAAAGTCTCTCTCTTTATCAGGAGAGCCCTGGCCGGACTACGGTCGGGAAGGTTGGGATGTGGACGACGAAGAAATTCAACGCCCACCCACCACCCACTTTGTAGCCACTGCCGAAAGCTTACACGACGTGCTCGATTTCGACTCCGAAGACATCGACGGTATGGACGACGATGTAGGAGACAACCATGAACCAGCACCTATAGGATGCTGGACAACCACCTCATCCCATGATGTATACATGGTGGATACACCTATAGGAAGTGACGACGAGGAACAACGGGACGCTATGAAGGATAAATCCCTCGAAAAGCAGTCAAAACGGCAACGTAAACACCGCACCAAGTCCGCCGACAAAGACCCAGCCATAGAGCAGGGCGAACCGTGGACGCATTTAACATGCTATCGAAAGCAACCGTCCGAACAGGACAACTTGGATAAACAACCCGTCCCGGCGAAGATAACAGTCCGGACGATCTCACGCCGGACAAATTGTTGGAGCAGAAGAACCTCCACAAAAGGCTCGTCGCCACTGCGCGTAGCCTGGAAAAGCAGAAGCGGAAGCTCAAAACAGCGGAAGGTGCACTCAGAATCGGATGGAGCAAAGTATTCAACACCACAGACAAATACGGCAACAATCGCCGAACAAAGAGCTACCCAAAGAGAAAACTACTGCCCGAATTTGATGAGGAGGCCGTAGACCCCCACAATCAAAAAGCAAGAAGGCCACCCGGTCGGATGGATGACCCCATGGCAAACAGAGAGCGGCAAATGGCGCCGCACACAAGCCGGTACGCGATCCGCATAAGGATTCACATCAAAAGGATGGCCCAGTTAGGTCCATCTATGGGCCGAGAAATCAAGCTCTTCAAAGCAATGCAACACGCCAAATATCCGAACATCACGGCACACCCAAATATAGGGGTGCCGCACACCCCCTGTGTTTCACCGATGAGGTGCTGGATCACGAATTCCCAGCGGAATTCAAACCCGTAAACATAGAGGCATACAACGGAACAACATACCCTGGAGTCTAGATTGAGGATTACATCCTCCACATACACATGGCTAGAGGAGATGATCTCCACGCCATAAAATACTTACCCCTCAAGCTCAAAGGGCCAGCCCGGCATTGGCTCAAAAGCCTCCCTGAAAGTACCATTGGAAGTTGGGAGGAGCTCGAGGATGCTTTTCGGGCAAATTTTCAAGGGACTTATGTCCGTCCTCCGGATGCATTTATTTAAGTCATATAACTCAACAGCCCGGAGAGTCAGCCCGCAAATTCTGGAACAGGTTCCTCACCAAAAAGAATCAAATAGTCGACTGTCCGGACGCCGAAGCCTTAGCAGCTTTCAAACACAACGTACGAGACGAATGGCTCGCCAGACACCTCGGCCAGGAGAAGCCGAGAACCATGGCTGCATTAACAAGCCTCATGACCCACTTTTGTGCCGGAGAGGATAGTTGGCTGGCAAGATGCAGTACCAGCGACCCAAGTACATCCGAAGTAAGGGATGGAAATGGAAAACCATGACGCAGCAAGGACCAGCGCCGGATTAAGAGGAACGGTCCAAAGAGCGCGGCAGTCAACGCCGGATTCAAAAGCTCACGACAGAACAATAAAAAACTGCCCCTTAAGGACAATAGCGATGAGCTATCCAACTTAAACAAAATCTTGGACAAGATATGTCAAATCCACAGTACTCTGGAAGCCCGCAAACCATACCCACAGAGATTGTTGGGTCTTCAAGCAGTCCGGCAGACTCAACGCCGTACACAAGGGGCTCGACACACCAAGTGAGGATGATGACGAGCACCACAAGCAGAGCCCCGGAAAACAAAAGAATTTCCCACAAGAAGTCAAAACAGTAAACTTACTTCAAGTAACAAAAGGGGAAAACAGAGCGGCACCCATTGAATTACGCGCCGCACAATCTACCCTAGCGGAGTACCAACACTGGTTGTCAAAACCAATCACCTTCGACCATCGGGACTACTCCGAAAGTATCCGGAACGCAGGATGGACTGCCTTGATATTGGATCCTATAATCGACGGATTCCAATTTACACAAGTCCTCATGGATGGCGGTAGTGACATAAACCTGATAAATCAGGACACAATCCGCAGGATGGGGATAGACCCAACCAAAATTCGCCATAGCAACACCTCCTTCAAAGGGGTAATGCCAGGCCCATATGCCCATTGTAACGGGCTCCTCATCGCTAGAAGTTGTGTTCGGCTCATCCGACAACTTCCGCCAAAAGTTAACCTTCCACATCGCCCCATTCAAAGTAGCTATCAAGCACTCTTTGGGCGTGAAGCTTTCGCCCGCTTTAACGCAATACCGCATTATGCATCTCTTACACTTAAAATGCCCGGTCCACGCGACATCATCTCATTAAAAGGGAGTATTAAGTGTTACTTGAGCACGGAAAAACGTGAGACTGCCTTGACAGCCCCACACCAATCCGGCTCCGCTGATCAAAGCACCTGAATAGGTCATTCAAACCCCGGACACGGCTAGACGAGTCCGGCGCCTACTAGCGGCATACCCCCATACAAGGGGCTGCACGCACATACAAAAAGAGACAATAAAGCTCAATTTTATTCACCTTCCGAACTGCATCTGTTTATTTAATATAAAGTACATTTCTCGCACGATATTTTTTCTTTTCAAACTAAGTTCTTCTCTTTTACAGATGAACACCGTGCTACACCCGTCCAGGATACGGCACAACGGAGACACAGGCGCAGACGTGCAGCAGGGACCCGTCGCAAGGATTCTTTTCAGATTAAGACCCTGCGTAAACCTTTTTTACTGTCTCTTGTTGATACACATCCCCCGGTTTCTTACTATAACCGAGGAGGAGGCTGGCGTTTTGGCATCGGCCGCACCAGAATTTTTGCGCGTACGGACACTGTGGGCTTAGGGCATTATTCTGCCCGTTTTCACAAAGACCGAATACCTTAGGGACTGTTCGGCGTCTCGAGTTAGGCCTTATATGCATCAGCTCCGAATCATGTCTTTGGTCAAATGCTGGGTTTGCCCGGCTCCCATGTTTTGGTACCTTACGTTCCGTTATATCGGCTAAGGTAGCACTGGGAGAACCACTGCGATTGTGCCCCGGTTGAGCTGGGTTGAGCACCTCAGTGGAGAAAGCTAAAACTGACTGTCATGATATAGCGTGAGACTGGTCAACCACTCGATGACCCAGCAGAATGTTTAGAATTCCCCCGCATTGACGAAGGGCCGCTTCCCAGTCAGGCACATACGCGCCCCGAATTCGGGAGAGCGCGGTGCCCCTAGGGGCTATATAGTAGCCCCACCATCGAGCTCCTATGGCTAAGTGAAAGTGATAAAGCATTATAGTCTGGTTGCCTAGTTTGCTACGCTATCACCTCCTTCACAGGACCAAGACGTTGGATTAAGTGTGAAAATGCCTTTTTGCAAACACCCCCGCACTATGTGCGTGGGGGCTGAAGCCGAAGACTGCCATCTTTCAGGTTATATACACATATACATCAACGGCCGCACAGGAGGCGTTTTAATACTTGAACGCATAGGTATAAAAAACTCTTCTATTATATTGAAACATTGTTTTCACAAATCATACATGTCATTTAAACATAATATCCTTCGAGCACTGCGTCTCTATTAAACGAGCGCCCTGCAGGACTTCCTCAAAATAGTGCTCAGCAGGTACTCGGCTTCTGTCCGAATCTTGGGATGCAACATCGGTGGCCTTCATTTCTGCCCAGTATGTCTTGACACGGGCAAGAGCCATCCGCGCACCCTCAATACACGCCGACCGCTTCATTGCGTCGATACGCGGTACCGCATCAAGGAACTGCTGCACTAAGCCAAAATAACTCTTCGGCTGAGGTTTCCCCGGCCACAAATGAGTCATGACATGCTTCATGGCAAGTCCGGATAATCGATTCAGTTCGGCCCATTCGGCCAACCGATCGGTCAACGGAAGAGGACGCTCCGGACTATGGAATTGCGACCAATATAGCTCTTCCCTTCTGTGCCCCTTCCGCCTCGGAAGTGCTCAATCGCGTCCGCAGCGCTCGCCGCTAAGTCCAGATAAGCATCCTCCGAACTCCACAACTTGTCCAACTGAGCATACTTCGGATCCGTATATTTCCTTCGCAGCAGAAACAGTTTTCCAGCCGCAATAGCCCCGGCCTGACTCAGCTCCTCCTTGGCAGCTCTCATAGCGGAACGGGCATCCTTGGCTTCGGCGGTGGCCTTTTTCAGGTCCTCTTGCTCCGCTTGACGTTCTTTTTCAAGAACCCCGCAGCGGTCGGTAGCATTCTTCAACTTTATGGCCATATCGGCCATTTCCTCTTTGCTTCGGCAGTGAGCAGCCCGTTCGGCTTTTAGCTCTTTGGCCGCCCTTAAAGCAGCCGCATTACTATTTCTGGCTTGCTCTTTAGCTCGGGCGAGTTCCGCCCGCAGCTCCTCCACAGCAGTGGCACCACCTGCATTAAGCATACAAGTAGTAAGGCACGGGCGTCAAGCTCCCTTACCAGGCGTCCGCGAAGAAGTCGCATACCCTGTGACTCGTCAAACCGCTTATTGACAAGCGCGATGTCCGCATCCGCCTCGTCAAGTTGCCGCTTTAGTTCGGCAAATTCATCAGTCCGGCCACACGGACGCCTGGCCACCTATTTAGGAGCGGCGATATGTTATAATCTGAGATTATGATCCTCGCACGCTGTCAATTTTGACAACATACCGAGTCTCAGGGGCTACTATCTATACAAGGCGCATTCTATATGCATAACTGTCAGAAGGTACATCATTTTTGCGTACGTCGAACCCCGTTAGTAAGCTTCTGACGGCTTCATGCAATCCGCTCACAGTGGATGCAACTCTTTCAATCACCATACCCATTAGCGCACGGTGATCTTCTGAGATAGCCGCTCGCCCGAGCAGATCCTTCAGCTCCTCCGACCGCACGCTAGTTGGCGCCGGACCCTCCGGCCCCGCCGGACTCGGGGAAACCCTCCGCGACGACACCTCAGGGGCGTCCGGCTCACATGAAGGTGCGACAGGTGGAGGCATTTCGCTCTCCATCATTTCCGGAAGAAGATCCCCCGAAGACGAGCTCTGCTGAGAAGGGCTGAGATCCGAACTACAAGTTATAATTTCGGTTATCTTCAGAAATAAATATAGCGATGAGCTTTATTACAAGACCCCTTCTTTTTTACTTACGGCTCGCTGGAGGGCTGATCCCCTTGGGGAAATAGTGCGGCTGGGGTACTTCCCAGCGCCAGACTCTCTGACGAAGATTTCTTTCCCCTCTTTGAGGCCTTGACCTCCGGATCTTCCGAAGCGGTCCTCTTCTCTCCTTGGAGGGAGGGACTTTTGACCCCCCTTCCTCGAAAGCCTCCTTCGTGGAGGCAGTAGCTCCCCTGCTCCCCCCTTCGCCTTCTTTAAAAGGCGCGACCTTCAACATCTTGGTCAGCATGGGATCCGGCATGGTCTCTGGGAGGGGAGCCGGACACCTTATCAACTTTGCCTTCGCTATCCACTCCTGTTCAAGAAACAGCTCCTTTAAGGGCAAGTTTATGATAAATGAACGGACAGCCTATCCGGGTACATGACTACTTACTTGAGTATCTGGGCGATTGCAGCTTAGTCCTGCATCCTCAATCAGGTCCGGAAACTTCTCTTGTGATCCGAAGAACAGTTTACACATCTCCACGGGCGTCGTGCCCATAAAATGTTGGAGAGCTCGTGGTCCCTCTGGATTAAATTCCCACAGACGGAGGGGGCGACGTTTGCAGGCGTATAGACGCTGAATCAACATAACCTGCGCCACTGCGACCAGATTGATCTCTCTTTCTTGGAGGTCTCGAATACGGCCCTGCAATAGAGGAACGTCCTTGGACGGCCCCCAGTCGAGCCCCCGGTTGACCCATGATGCCAGCCGCTGTGGTGGACCTGAGCGGAAGGCGGGTGGCGCCACCCATTTGGTGCCCCAGGAGCGGTGATATAAAACCACTCCCTGCTACACAAACCAAGCTCCTCTTGAAAAGAGCCCTCGGCCACGGAGCATCAGCGCACTTGCTTATGACCGCCCCTCCGCACTCTGCTTGTTGCCCCTCGATCATCTTTGGCTCCACCTTGAAGGTCTTGAGCCACAATCCAAAGTGAGGGGTAATATGGAGGAAGGCTTCACATACAACAATGAATGACGAGATATGGAGGATGGACTCCGGATTCAAGTCATGGAAATCCAGCCCATAATAAAACATGAGCCCCCGAACAAAGGGATCCGTCGGGAAGCCTAAACCCCAAAGGAAGTGTGACACGAACACCACACTCTCGCCGGGCTCGGGAGTGGGAATGACCTGCCCTGGAGCAGGAAGCCTATGCGAGATCTCGCCGGTTAGATACCTGGCGTCTCACAGCTCTAGCACATCTTCTTCTGTGACGGAAGAAGACATCCATCAGTCGAGCTGGTCGGAGCCGGACATCGTCGAAGGTCCGAAGCGCCTAAATCTGAAGCTTTGGGTGTTAGAACTCGAAGCGCGAGGCGAACTCGATAGAGGGTGGAAAAAAGAAGAGGGCTTTGGTCTCATTATAAAGAGGTTGAATTGAAGGAAATATGCCCTAGAGGCAATAATAAAGTTATTATTTATTTCCTCATATCATGATAAATGTTTATTATTCATGCTAGAATTGTATTAACCGGAAACATGATACATGTATGAATACATAGACAAACATGATGTCACTAGTATGCCTCTACTTGACTAGCTCATTGATCAAAGATGGTTATGTTTCCTAACCATAGACATGTGTTGTCATTTGATTAATGGGATCACATCATTAGGAGAATGATGTGATTGACTTGACCCATTCCGTTAGCTTAGCACTTGATCGTTTAGTATGTTGCTATTGCTTTCTTCATGACTTATACAAAGTTCCTGCAACTATGAGATTATGCAACTCCTGTTTACCGGAGGAACACTTTGTGTGCTACCAAACGTCACAACGTAACTGGGTGATTATAAAGGTACTCTACAGGTGTCTCCAAAAGTATATGTTGAGCTGGCATAATTCGAGATTAGGTTTTGTCACTCCGATTGTCGGAGAGGTATCTCTGGGCCTTCTCGGTAATACTCATCACCTAAGCCTTGCAAGCATTGTAACTAATGAGTTAGTTATGAAATGATGTATTACGTAACGAGTAAAGAGACTTGCCGGTAACGAGATTAAACTAGGTATTGGATACCGACGATCAAATCTCGGGCAAGTAACATACCGATGACAAAGGGAACAACGATGCTGTTATGCGGTTTGACCGATAAAGATCTTCAGATAAAATGTAGGAACCAATATGAACATCCAGGTTCCACTATTGGTTATTGACCGAAAATAGTTCTAGGTCATGTCTACATAATTCTCGAACCCGTAGGGTCCGCACGCTTAACGCTACGATGATGACAGCTTTATGAGTTTTGATGTACCGAAGTTTGTTCGAGTCCCGGATGTGATCACAGACATGACGAGGAGTCTCGAAATGGTCGAGACATAAAGATTGATATATTGGAAGCCTATGTTTGGACTTCGAATAGTTCCGGTGAAATCGATTTACCGAACACCGGGTTTACCGCACCCCGCCGGGGGTTTAAGGGGCCTTTGTGGGCCATACGGGCGACGCGGCGGGCCGGCCCGGGCCGGCCGCGCGCCCCCTCCCCCCTAGTCCGAATCGGACACGGAAGGGGGGGGGGGCGCCCCCTTTCCTCTTTCCCTCCCCCCAAGTCCTAATCCAACTAGGAGAGTAGGACTCCTCCGGCGCGCCTCCTCCTAGGGCCGGCCGCACCCCCCCTTGCTCCTTTATATACGGGGGCAGGGGGCACCCTAGAACACACAAGTTGACCTACGGATCGTTCCTTAGCAGGTGCGGTGCCCCTCCACCATATTCCACCTCACCATATCGTCATGAGTTTAGATGAAGCCTCGCGCAGAGAGCATCATCATCGTCACCACGCCGTCGTGCTGACGGAACTCATCCCTGACACCCTGCTGGATCGGAGTCCGGGGATCGTCATCGAGCTGAACGTGTGCAGAACACGGAGGTGCTGTACGTTTGGTACTTGGATCGGTCGGATCAAGAAGACGTACGACTACATCAACCGCGTTGTCATAACGCTTCCGCTTTCGGTCTACGAGGGTACGTGGACACACTATCTTCTCTCGTTGCTATGCATCACCATGATCTTGCGTGTGCGTAGGAAATTTTTTGACATTACTACGTTCCCCATCAGTGGCATCCGAGCCAGGTTTTATGCGTTGATGTTATATGCACGAGTAGAACACAAGTGAGTTGTGGGCGATACAAGTCATACTGCTTACCATCATGTCATACTTTGGTTCGGCGGTATTGTGAGATGAAGCGGCCGGACCGACATTACGCCAGACGCTTACGCGAGACTGGTTTCACCACTGCGAGCACTCGTTGCTTAAAGGTGACCGGCAGGTGTCTGTCTCTCACTTTAGTTGAACTGAAAAGTGGCTACGCCCGGTCCTTGCGAAGGTTAAAACAGCACCAACTTGACAAACTATCGTTGTGGTTTTGATGCGTAGGTAAGAACGGTTCTTGCTCAGCCCGTAGCAGCCACGTAAAACTTGCAACAACAAAGTAGAGGACGTCTAACTTGTTTTTGCAGGGCATGTTGTGATATGATATGGTTAAGACGTGATGCTATACTTTATTGTATGAGATGATCATGTTTTGTAACCGAGTTATTGGCAACTGGCAGGAGCCATATGGTTGTTGCTTTTTGTATGAAATGCAAACGCCATGTAATTGCTTTACTTTATCACTAAGCGGTAGCTATAGTCGTAGAAGCAATAGTTGGCGAGACGACAACGATGCTACGATGGAGATCAAGGTGTCGCGCCGGTGATGATGGTGATCATGATGGTGCTTCGGAGATGGAGATCACAAGCACAAGATGATGATGGCCATATCATATCACTTATATTGATTGCATGTGATGTTTATCCTTTATGCATCTTATCTTGCTTTAATTGACGGTAGCATTTTAAGATGATCTCTCACTAAAAATTATCAAGAAGTGTTCTCCCTGAGTATACACCATTGCCAAAGTTCTTAGTGCCCAGACACCACGTGATGATCGGGTGTGATAAGCTCTACGTCCATCTACAACGGGTGCAAGCCAGTTTTGCACACGCAGAATACTCAGGTTAAACTTGACGAGCCTAGCATATGCAGATATGGCCTCGGAACACGGAGACTGAAAGGTCAAGCATGAATCATATAGTAGATATGATCAACATAGTGATGTTCACCATTGAAAACTACTCCATCTCACGTGATGATCGGTTATGGTTTAGTTGATTTGGATCACGTGTTCACTTAGATGACTAGAGAGATGTCTGTCTAAGTGGGAGTTCTTAAATAATATGATTAATTGAACTTAAATTTATCATGAACTTAGCACCGATAGTATTTTGCTTATCTATGTTTGTTGTAGATAGATGGCTCGTCTTTGTTGTTCCGTTGAATTTTAATGCGTTCCTTGAGAAAGCAAAGTTGAAATATGATGGTAGCAATTACACGGACTGGGTCCGTAATTTGAGGATTATCCTCATTGCTGCACAGAAGAATTACGCCCCGAAGCACCGCTGGGTGCCAGGCCTCTGCAGGAGCAACACCGAAGTTACGAACGTCTGGCGAGCAAAGTCTGATGACTACTCTATAGTTCATTGTGCCATGCTTTACGGCTTAGAACCGGGTCTTCAACGACGTTTTGAACGCGTCATGGAGCATATGAGATGTTCCAGGAGTTGAAGTTAATATTTCAAGCAAATGCCCGGATTGAGAGATATGAAGTCTCCAATAAGTTCTATAGCTGCAAGATGGAGGAGAATAGTTCACAAGGAGCATATACTCAAAATGTCCGGGTATAATAATCACTTGATTCAACCGGAGTTAATCTTCCGGATGATAGTGTCATTGACAGAATTCTCCAATCACTGCCACCAAGCTACAAGAGCTTCGTGATGAACTATAATATGCAAGGGATGAACAAGACACTTCCCGAGCTCTTCGCAATTCTAAAAGTTGCGGAGGTAGAAATCAAGAAGGAGCATCAAGTGTTGATGGTCAACAAGACCACTAGTTTCAAGAAAAAGGGCAAAGGAAAGAAGAAGGGGAACTTTAAGAAGAACATCAAACAAGTTGCTGCTCAAGAGAAGAAACCCAAGTCTGGACCTAAGCCTGAAACTGAGTGCTTCTACTGCAAGCAAGCTAGTCACTGGAAGCGGAACTTCCCCAAGTATTTGGCGGATAAGAAGGATGGCAAGGTGAACAAAGGTATATGTGATATACATGTTATTGATGTGTACCTTACTAGAGCTCGCAGAGCACTGGTATTTAATACTGGTTCTGTTGCTAATATTTGCAACTCGAAACAAGGACTACGGAATAAGCGAGCACTGGCCAAGGACGAGGTGACGATGCGCATGGGAAACGGTTCCAAAGTCGATGTGATCGCGGTCGGCACGCTACCTCTACATCTACCTTCGGGATTAGTTTTAGACCTAAATAATTGTTATTTGGTGCCAGCGTTGAGCATGAACATTATATCTGGATCTTGTTTGATGCGAAACAGTTATTCATTTAAATCAGAGAATAATGGTTGTTCTATTTATATTAGTAATATCTTTTATGGTCATGCACCCTTGAAGAGTGGTCTATTCTTATTAAATCTCGGCAAGAGTGATACACATATTCATAATGTCGAAGCCAAAAGATGCAGAGTTGATAATGATAGTGCAACTTATTTGTGGCACTGCCGTTTAGGTCATATCGGTGTAAAGCGCATGAAGAAACTCCATACAGATGGACTTTTGGAACCACTTGATTATGAATCACTTGGTACTTGCGAACCGTGCCTCATGGGCAAGATGACTAAAGCACCGTTCTCCGGTTCTATGGAGAGAGCAACAGATTTGTTGGAAATCATACATACAGATGTATGTGGTCCGATGAATGTTCAAGCTCGTGGCGGATATCGTTATTTTCTCACCTTCACAGATGATTTAAGCAGATACGGGTATATCTACTTAATGAAGCATAAATCTGAAACATTTGAAAAGTTCAAAGAATTTCAGAGTGAAGTTGAAAATCATCGTAACAAGAAAATAAAGTATCTACAATCTGATCGTGGAGGAGAATATTTGAGTTACGAGTTTGGTCTACATTTGAAACAATGCGGAATAGTTTCGCAACTCACGCCACCTGGAACACCACAACGTAATGGTGTGTCCGAACGTCGTAATCGTACTTTACTAGATATGGTGCGATCTATGATGTCTCTTACCGATTTACCGCTATCGCTTTTGGGGTTATGCTTTAGAGATGGCCGCATTCACGTTAAATAGGGCACCATCAAAATCCGTTGAGACGACACCTTATGAACTATGGTTTGGCAAGAAACCAAAGTTGTCGCTTCTGAAAGTTTGGGGTTGCGATGTCGATGTGAAAAAGCTTCAACCTGATAAGCTTGAACCCAAATCGAAAAAATGTGTCTTCATAGGATACCCAAAGGAGACAATTGGGTACACCTTCTATCACAGATCCGAAGGCAAGACATTCGTTGCCAAGAATGGATCCTTTCTAGAGAAGGAGTTTCTCTCGAAAGAAGTGAGTGGGAGGAAAGTATAACTTGATGAGGTAACAGTACCAGCTCCCTTATTGGAAAGTAGTTCATCACAGAAATCGGTTCCTGTGACACCTACACCATTTAGTGAGGAAGTTAATGATGATGATCATGAAACTTCAGATCAAGTTGTTACTGAACTTCGTAGATCAACCAGAGTAATATCCGCACTGCAGTGGTACGGTAATCCTATTCGAAGTCATGCTACTAGATCATGGTGAACCTACGAACTATGAAGAAGCGATGGTGAGCCCAGATTCCGCAAAATGGCTTGAAGCCATGAAATCTGAGATGGGATCCATGTATGAGAACAAAGTGTGGACTTTGGTTGACTTGCCCGATGGTCGGCAAGCAATAGAGAATAAATGGATTTTCAAGAAGAAGACTGACGCTGACGGTAATGTTACTGTTTACAAAGCTCGACTTGTTGCAAAAGGTTTTCAACAAGTTCAAGGAGTTGACTACGATGAGACCTTCTCACCCGTAGCGATGCTTAAGTCTGTCCGAATCATGTTAGCAATTGCCGCATTTTATGATTATGAAATATGGCAGATGGATGTCAAAACTGCATTTCTGAATGGATTTCTGGAAGAAGAGTTGTATATGATGCAACCGGAAGGTTTTGTCGATCCTAAGGGAGCTAACAAAGTATGCAAGCTCCAACGATCAATCTATGGTCTAGTGCAAGCCTCTCGGAGTTGGAATAAACGCTTTGATAGTGTGATCAAAGCATATGGTTTTATACAGACTTTTGGAGAAGCCTGTATTTACAAGAAAGTGAGTGGGAGCTCTGTAGCATTTCTAATATTATATGTGGACGACATATTGTTGATTGTAAATGATATAGAATTTCTGGATAGCATAAAAGGATACTTGAATAAAAGTTTTTCAATGAAGGACCTCGGTGAAGCTGCTTACATATTGGGCATCAAGATCTATAGAGATAGATCAAGACGCTTGATTGGACTTTCACAATGCACATACCTTGATAAAGTCTTGAAAAAGTTCAATATGGATCGTGCAAAGAAAGGGTTTTTGCCTCAGACATAAGGTGTAAGATTGAGTCGACTCAATGCCCGACCACCGCAGAAGATAGAGAGAAAATGAAACGAGTTCCCTATGCTTCAGCCATAGGCTCTATCATGTGTGCAATGCTGTACCAGACACGATGTGTGCCTTGCTATTAGCTTAGCAGGGAGGTACCAAAGTAATCCAGGAGTGGATCACTGCACAGCGGTCAAGAATATCCTGAAATACCTGAAAAGGACTAAGGATATGTTTCTCGTTTATGGAGGTGACAAAGAGCTTGTAGTAAAGGGTTACGTCGATGCAAGCTTTGACACTGATCCGAACGATTCTAAATCTCAAACCGGATACGTATTTTTATTAAACGGTGGAGCTGTAAGTTGGTGCAGTTCTAAACAAAGCGTCGTGGCGGGATCTACATGTGAAGCGGAGTACATAGCTGCTTCGGAAGCAAAGAAAAGAAGGAGTCTGGATGAAGGAGTTCATTTCCGATCTAGGTGTTATACCTAGTGCATCGGGACCAATGAAGATCTTCTGTGACAATACTGGTGCAATTGCCTTGGCAAAGGAATCCAGATTTCACAAGAGGACCAAGCACATCAAGAGACGCTTCAATTCCATTCGGGACCAAGTCCAAGTGGGAGACATAGAGATTTGCAACATACATACGGATCTGAATGTTGCAGACCCGTTGACTAAACCTCTCTCACGAGCAAAACATGATCAACACCAAGACTCCATGGGTGTTAGAATCATTACTGTGCAATCTAGATTATTGACTCTAGTGCAAGTGGGAGACTGAAGGAAATATGCCCTAGAGGCAATAATAAAGTTATTATTTATGTCCTCATATCATGATAATTGTTTATTATTCACGCTAGAGTTGTATTAACGGAAACATGATACATGTATGAATACATAGACAAACATGATGTCACTAGTATGCCTCTACTTGACTAGCTCATTGATCAAAGATGGTTATGTTTCCTAACCATAGACATGTGTTGTCATTTGATTAATGGGATCACATCATTAGGAGAATGATGTGATTGACTTGACCCATTCCGTTAGCTTAGCACTTGATCGCTTAGTATGTTGCTATTGCTTTCTTCATGACTTATACAAAGTTCCTGCAACTATGAGATTATGCAACTCCGTTTACCGGAGGAACACTTTGTGTGCTACCAAACGTCACAACGTAACTGGGTGATTATAAAGGTACTCTACAGGTGTCTCCAAAAGTATATGTTGAGCTGGCATAATTCGAGATTAGGTTTTGTCACTCCGAAATTCGGAGAGGTATCTCTGAGCCTTCTCGGTAATACTCATCACCTAAGCCTTGCAAGCATTGTAACTAATGAGTTAGTTATGAAATGATGTATTACGTAACGAGTAAAGAGACTTGCCGGTAACGAGATTAAACTAGGTATTGGATACCGACGATCAAATCTCGGGCAAGTAACATACCGATGACAAAGGGAACAACGTATGCTGTTATGCGGTTTGACCGATAAAGATCTTCGTATAAAATGTAGGAACCAATATGAACATCCAGGTTCCACTATTGGTTATTGACCGAAAATAGTTCTAGGTCATGTCTACATAATTCTCGAACCCGTAGGGTCCGCACGCTTAACGTTACGATGACAGTTTTATGAGTTTTGATGTACCGAAGTTTGTTCGGAGTCCCGGATGTGATCACAGACATGACGAGGAGTCTCGAAATGGTCGAGACATAAAGATTGATATATTGGAAGCCTATGTTTGGACTTCGGAATAGTTCCGTGAAATCGATTTTACCGAACACCGGGGTTACCGGAACCTCCCGGGGTTAATGGGCCTTAGTGGGCCATGAGGGAGAAGAGGAGGGCCGGCCAGGGCAGGCCACGCGCCTCCCCCTAGTCCGAATAGGACAAGGAAGGGGGCGCCTTCCTCTTTCCCTCCCCAAGTCCTAATCCAACTAGGGGGGAGTCCTACTCCCGGTGGGAGTAGGACTCCTCCGCCGCCTCCTCCTAGGGCCGGCCGCACCCCTTGCTCCTTTATATACGGGGCAGGGGCACCCTAGAACACACAAGTTGACCTACGGATCGTTTCCTTAGCCGGTGCGGTGCCCCTCCACCATATTCCACCTCGGTCATATCGTCAGCAGAAGTTTAGATGAAGCCTGCTACCGGTAGAGCATCATCATCGCTACCACGCCGTCAGGTCGACGGAACTCATCCCCGACACCCCGCTGGATCGGAGTCCGGGATCGCCATCGAGCTGAACGTGTGCGAGAACACGGAGGTGCTTTATGCGTTTGGTACTTGGATCGGTCGGATCGTGAAGACGCGTGCGACTACATCAACCGCGTTGTCATAACGCCTTCGCTTTCGGTCTCACGAGTGCGTGGACACACTCTCCTCTCTCGTTGCTATGCATCACCATGATCTTGCATGTGCGTAGGAAATTTTTTGAAATTACTATGTTCCCCATCATGAATACCAAGAGCCCTCCCCGTGGTCGATTGGGACTCGCCTTCGATAGAGGAGGTGTGCCAATGGGCACGGTTGGGTTACCCACGTCCGTATTGATGGGAATCCTGGAATAAGGGGGGACGATCTATGCTTTGATAAGACGTGCCAAGGAAACCGCCTCGCTAAACGCGCTAAGGTGGAACAGTAAAAAATGATTCGTATAAAGGCTTGGCCATGGTGTGATGTCACGCCGCGGAATACGCCGCCAGATCTGTGCAAAAATTATTCTCTCTACGGTGGTATGTGGAACTTGTTTTGCGAGAGCGGACACTATCCTTGTGTTCAAAACCTTCTATGAAGTATTCGGAGGAGGAACCCGCCTTGCAATGCCGAAGACAATATGCGCGCCGGACTCGTCGTCATTGAAGCCTGGTTCATGGCGCTACTGAGGGAGTCCTGGACTAGGGGGTGCCCGGATAGCCGAACTATCATCTTTGGCCGGACTCCTAGATTATGAAGATACAAGATTGAAGACTTCGTCACGTGTTCGGATGGGACTTTCCTTGGCGTGGAAGGCAAGCTTGGCGATACGGATATGTAGATCTCCTACCATTGTAACTGACTCTGTGTAACCCTAACCCTATCTGGTGTGTATATAAACCGGAGGGTTTTAGTCGGTAGGACGAACAACAATCATACCATAGGCTAGCTTCTAGGGTTTAGCCTCTCTGATCTCGTGGTAGATCTACTCTTGTACTACCCATATCATCAATATTAATCAAGCAGGAGTAGGGTATTACCTCCATCGAGAGGGCCCGAACTTGGGTAAAAACATCGTGTCCCTTGTCTCCTGTTACCATCCGCCTAGACGCACAGTTCGGGACCCCCTACCCGAGATCCGCCGGTTTTGACACCGACACAAGCCAATACAAATAATTGCCCAAATGGCGGGGTTATGTCCGAGAATATGCATTTTCATCTTATGCTACCAACTAGCAAAATTTGTACCATCAAAGTAAGGATCTCTACGGTGATAATTTCCCTCGCTAGACGCCATACTCTCCTAGGTTGTGAAACCAAGGCTATGACCACCAAAAGCTATGGAAATCAAAGCAAATGGAGACCAATGCTCTGATACCACTTGTAGGACCTTGAAGTGTGTCTAGAGGGGGTGATTAGACTACTTGACCAATTAAAAACTTAGCCTTTTCCCGCTTTTAGAGTTTGGCAGATTTTAGCTATCTTAGGACAAGTCAAGCAATCATCACACAATTCAAGCAAGCATGCAAAGAGTATATGAGCAGCGGAAATTAAAGCATGCAACTTGCAAGAAAGTAAAGGGAAGGGTTTGGAGGATTCAAACGCAATTGGAGACATAGATGTTTTTGGTGTGGTTCCGATAGGTGGTGCTATCGTACCTCCACGTTGATGGAGACTTCAAACCACGAAGGGTAACGGTTATGCTGAAGTCCACGGAGGGCTCCACCCACTAAGGGTCCACGAAGTAGCAACCTTGTCTATCCCACCATGGCTGTCGCCCACGAAGGACTTGCCTCACTAGCGGTAGATCTTCACGAAGTAGGCGATCTCCTTGCCCTTACAAACTCCTTGGTTCAACTCCACAATCTTGTCGGAGGCTCCCAAATGACACCTAGCCAATCTAGGAGACACCACTCTCCAAGAAGTAACAAATGGTGTGTTGATGATGAACTCCTTGCTCTTGTGCTTCAAATGATAGTCTCCCCAACACTCAACTCTCTCTCATAGGATTTGAATCTGGTGGAAAGAAGATTTGAGTGGAAAGCAACTTGGGGAAGGCTAGAGATCAAGATTCATATGGTAGGAATGGAATATCTTGGCCTCAACACATGAGTAGGTAGTTCTCTCTTAGACATGGTAAGTTGGAACTGTAGGTTTAGTCTGATGGCTCTCTCCACGAATGAAGAGGAGGTGGAGGGGTATATATAGCCTCCACACAAAATCTAACTGTTACACACAATTTACCAATCTCGGTGGGACCGAATCAACAAACTCGGTCAGACCGATTTTAGTAAACCTAGTGACCGTTAGAGTTTTCGTGGATCGACATGCATCTCGGTAGGACCGATATGGTTAGGGTTAGGACATAATGTAATCTCGGTGAGACCGACATACAAACTCGGTGAGACCGATTTTTGTAATTAGCTAACCAGAGAGTTGGTCAGGTAAACTCGGTGGGACCGATTTGCTCTTTTCGGTGAGACCAAAATGTTACAAAAGGGAAACAGAGAGTTTACATTGCAATCTCGGTGGGACCAATCCGCTCTTTCGGTGATACCGAAAAGTTATGAAAAGGAAACAGAGAGATTACAATCCCATCTCGGTGAGACCGAGATCCCTATCGGTAGAACCTATTTGCCTAGGGTTTGTGGCAGTGGCTATGACATATGGAATCGGTGGCGCCGGATAGGAAGAATCGGTGAGACCGATTTTGGCTTTAGGTTTAGGTCATATGTGGATGTGAGAAAGTAGCTGAGGGTTTTGGAGCATATCACTAAGCACATGAAGCAAGAGGCTCATTAAGCAACACCTCATCCCTCCTTGATAGTATTGGCTTTTCCTATAGACTCAATGTGATCTTGAATCACTAAAATATAAAATGAAGAGTCTTGAGCTTTTGAGCTTGAGCCAATCCTTTGTCAATAGCATTTTGAGGGATCCACTTTCATCATCCATGCCATGCCATTCATTGAGCTTTCCTGAAATGTTCATCTTGGAATAACATTAGCTCAATGAGCTATATGTTGTTACGAATTACGAAAACCACCTAGGGATAGTTGCACTTTCAATGTTGTGGAAGGCGCAGAACGGTCGGCTGCTCTTGGACGACTCGAGATGGTCTCGGCCGCGCTTCGTATCTGGCTCCGCTGCGAGCACGGCCACTCCCTTGCACTTCACGTCCTTGGCCTTGGCTTTCTTCTCCTCTAGGTCGGTAGTCGGGAGCTCGAGGAGGGAAAGGCGCCCCTCCTCAACTCTTGCGCACTTGGTCGCCAGGTTAAACAGCTCCAAAGCCGTGCATAGCTCCTTGTGGATGGCGAGCTCCTCATTCATCTTGACATCGCGGACGCCATTGGAAAATGCTGAAATGATGGCCTCGTCCATCACCTTGGGGATCTTGAGGCGAACGCTATTGAAGCGCTGGATGTACTTCTGCAGGGTCTCTCCTGGCTGCTGCTTGATGCGGCGCAGGTCACCCGCGGCCGGAGGGCGGTCGCGAGTGCCCTGGAAGTTGGCGACGAAGCGGTCGCGCATCTTGTCCCAGGAGGAGATCGAGCCCGGGGGCAGGTTCAGGAGCCACGAGCGAGCGCCATCCTTGAGAGACATGGGGAACCAGTTCGCCATGACTTTTTCATCGCCGTTGGCCACCTCGATGCTCAGCTCGTAGAGCTGCAAGAACTCCGCTGGGTCGGGGGTGCCGTCATAGCGAGGAGGCAGGTCTGGCTTGAACTTGCCCGGCCAGGCGACGCTATGCAGCTCAGGAGTAAAGGCGCGGCAGCCTGCGGTGGCCACCGGGGCCCTTTGCTGATGCGGAGCCTGCCCTTGATGCCCGTGCACCATCGTCGCAGGCGGCACATGGTCTTGTCGCAGTGGTGCTGGGAGCGCGGGCGCATTCTCTTGCGGCCGGGGAACTTCTCGGCAGCTTCCTTCTTCTCGCGCGGGCGCACGACGCGGTGGGTCGCGCCGGGGGGGCGCGCGCCTTGGCACCAGAGCGCCGTCTTGGTGCAGAGGTGGTGGAGGCGCTCTGTGAGCCATATCACCCGCAGCTGGCGGAGGGCGAGGCAGCGAGAGGAACGGCGCGGGGGAGCCCCCTGCGGCGCTGACGAGCTTAGCGACGCGATCCAGCCAGTCCTCGTAGAGGTCATCGACTGGGCGGTAGCGCATGAGCTCCCGTGCCATGAGTAGTGCGCTTGCGCGTCCGTGGGAGCGCGACGAGCGTGAGACGACGAGCCGGCTGGGGTTAGCGACGGAGTGGTGGTGCGGCCGTCCCGCCGCACAGAGGGGTGCAACGAGGATGCTTACTGCTCGTTCCCCGCTAGGCCGATGGCGGCGTTGGCGGCGGGCGACGGGGAACGACGGGGAAGCCCGCTGACAGGGGCGGTCTGAGCGACGCGGGCGGCGAGGGCGGCCCGGCGCTCTGTGTGGGCTCGACGAGCGTCCGCCATGGATGCGACGAAGCGATGAAACACATATCGATGGGAGGAAAGCTTCGGCGCACCCCTACCTGGCACGTCAAATGTCGGATTTTGGGTTCCGGCAAAACCCTTGAGGTTCAAACACTGGGGTGCGCACAAAGATCTCCCTCTCCCTTGATCGCTCTCGCCACAATCACAAGGCCTAGCTCGACGAACTCAAAGGACGAGAGACACAAGAGTTTATACTGGTTCAGGCCACCGATGTGGTGTAATACCCTACTCCAGTGTGGTGTGGTGGATTGCCTCTTGGGCTGAGGATGAACAGTTACAAGGGAAGAACAGCCGCCTGAGGAGAGGTGTTCTTGTGCTTGGTGAACTTGTGTGGTTGAGGATTATCTCAATGATCCGTCCCCTCTATGGTGGTGGCTAGTCCTATTTATAGAGGCCCTGGTCCTCTCCCCAAATATTGAGCGGGAAGGGATCCAACAACAACCAAATTCGAAGGGAGACAACTAGTAAAAATTATCCTGACTAAAGGTGGTCTTCGCCTGCCAAAGGCTCTGGTGGTGACGCCGTCTTGGGTTCCACGGTGACCTCTGTCCTACCGTCCTGCTGGTCTTGGTCTCGTTGCACCGATATGGAAACCTTTGACTGATGCCTCAGGACTCCTCGCCTGCGCTTGCCTCTTTAGCACCAAAGAGGAAATGAGGAAACTGCGCGCGCTGGCGCCCAACTGGCGCCCGCCTGGCCACGGTCATCATGGCTTGCGTCACAGAAATCTCGCGAGGTGTCCCTTGCCTTGATCTCTCCGTCCCTCGCGAGCCGGCCTGGTGAGGCTGCCCCCGAGGAGGTCTTGTGTCATCCGCCTCGCGAGGCTTGGCCCCATGTGAGGGACTTGAGTTTTTTTGGTGAGGATGGGCCATACAGGGCCGCCAGTGGAGCCACGTCGTGGGCCGCAGGCAGGCAAGTCTCGGGACCCTCGTTCCCAGGACGCCGACAAACGCAATTATGGAGAATATTACACCATAGCATTTGCATCAATTCGACGAAAGAAAAAGATCGTGTGGATGACATTCCATTTTTAAATCTACCGATGTAAACTACAACTATTGGTAGCTAAAATCTTCAAATTTTATTTGCTTCTTGATCCAAGAATTCAGCAGCAACTCAAGTATCCTTCTCTCAAAGCTGTAAAAGAAAATTGCACCTTAGATATGTGTGATTAAATGTACGCAAATATGATTTCAGAATGTGGAAGAGATGTTTTTAACTTACAGAAGTTGAAGGCCATGCAATTAAGTATCTTGAAGTGAAAGCCTCACTAATTGTCTTGCAATCAGAAACTTCCCTTACCAACTCCTCATTATCAATAATAGGTTGATATATGCGCACAAGGGCAAATACAGCACCTAACTCACTACCACCAGCCTTAGTTCTTGGGCTAGTACTCCGAATAGTATCATACGCAATATTCCAGTTGTTGGGATATGTTGAAGTCTTTAAAACTACTTTGGAAGCAGCCTATATTATGATCAATATGAGCATTCAACAACATGATAATATAATTTGCATGAACAATATGAGATCTTTTTAATGCTAGCCCAGTAAGGTTCCCTAGAAAACTAAATAAACTAGACCTAGCAACGAAGTCTAATGCCCAAGATCACTTCGCTTGCTCATGCTTGGTTAAATTTATCCTTTACTTGCATACAATATATTGAGCAAAATTTGTAACAAAATCCATTTTTCAAGCAGGCATGATAATGTGGTTTGGGTTGGGAATTTGGGTGCAGTAAACCATGCTCCTTGGTGAATCTTTACCTTGATGGAAGCACACATTCTTTTTGAGCGAGCTGGGTGTGGGTGTTCAGTTCTAGTCCCCCTGCTGGTTCGGTCTTGAAATAGATTCACCCATAAGATCCCTGGTTTCCTTCACCTACCAAGATACAATAATATTAGATGGAATGATATTCATACCTTGACGCTACAGAAAGCTACAACTTCAAAACTCAAAAACACACAAAAATTACCTCTGGCATAGAATCAATAACAAGGTCTTGTGGTGATGATGAATTCTGTTGAATTTGTAATTGGTTGACATCATGGTTTCCAACCTATTACCATGACACAACAGGTAAACACAAATTAATGAATGACATAACAGGGATAGTTCAATTTGCCAATAGATATGAATCCGTAGCAGATAAATGAGGGAAGGCGAAAGGAGAATCCACCTAGGACAAGATTGTAGTCACGGACAGGGAAATCAAGCAATACAAGTTGTGGAAGTCCCCTCGGAAATTTGGTGCCCAGTACCGATGAAATCTACAAAAAGAAACATGTGAATGCAGAGGGCGAGAAGAAGTACAGTAGCACATCAATACACTATCAACTTCCATAACTCAACACAGAGAGATGAGGTACAAGACCATGGGTCCAGCCACACCCACGCTCAGATATAACGTTGTCGACATATGGATTCAGTACAAGTTTAAGTTGAAAAGTGTATAGATTGTGCAAACTGAGAATTATTCAACCGACGGCTAACATTCTGTTAAGCACTAGGTGATAGGAGAGCAGCAACATGTTTGCCTCATGTGCCATCCCAATAAGTCGTTCAAGAACCAGCAGCCACGGTGGCCAGTATGCCAACGAATAATATTAGTGTGGATACAGAAGGAAAAGAGAAAGTACATAGGATCAACAGGCGATGGTGCCAATCTTAAACATTCTCTCTGTTCCTAATTTCACTCATTTGATTCTAATGGTTCAATTTATGCAGGCAAAACTGTTGTAGTAGATCGGCTGCATCGAATCAACGAGCAGAATAGGGTTTGATCATGATAGTCTTAGGGCATCAAAGAAGATGACCAAGGAACTAAATAAGACAACCAAACATCACCCATCTGAGTTGAGATTAACAAAAGCAATCCTTCAATTAAGGGAACTCTAAAAATCTTGCATCGGTATAGGGAGAAATAATTGGTACAAGAAAAAAAATGACGATTTTCCACAAGAATGTTGCAGCTTGAAGTTGAAGCAATTGGTTTCAAAAATAACTTACCACAGTAGTTGTTCATGTCTTTCGTTTCATCTTTGACTACTATATATAAAAAACACATAATTACTAGACTACTTTACTGTTCTAAGTGAAACATTAACTAGTTGAGTGCCCGTGCGTTGCCACGGGACAACAAACTTACGTCTCGTTCACCATCATTATTGATCTCCACCGCCGATTCAAACTTGCTAGTTGTCTCACCATCATTGTTGAATGCACAATCAGCTTTGCTCTCCCTCATCATCAGTTCAAGAGAGGGTCGTCGCCCTCCCGTAGCCCTAACAACCTCTCTGCTTAGAGCACCATCCCATGAAATATTGACTTATGTTTTCTTTTCCATACAATATACTTATCATCGTTTCTCCCATCTAGCTACGTTTCTCAATTATCCATGGGGTAAATGTATGTACATCTAGCTATGTTTCCATACAACAATTTATCAAAGTTTTCTCGTTTCTCCCTTCTAGCTATGTTTCTCAATCTCCACTCCATCCGCTGGAGAAATAAGGTTGACATTTTCCACCCTCAATTCGTTCATGGAATTTTCATTCCACTCCGTGGCTCATTTGAAAAAAAATAAATTCTCTGTATTAAGATAATCGTGTTAGTACAAAAGTGGGGTGCCCTTTGGTAACCAATCATCGATAATGATGACTGAAAGCACAAGTGCTCCCTAGGTGGTTTTGGTAATTAATGACAACATATCTCTTGTTGGACTAACACTTTTATCTAGTATGTTTCAGATAAGTTCAACAATGGAGTAGCATGGACTAAAGGATGTGGGAACTCCTTCAAGATGCTAAGGACAAAGGATTGGCTCAAGCTTCAAGCTCAAGACTCTTCATTTTACATTTTAGTGATCCAAGATCACATTGAGTCTATAGGAAAAGCCAATACTATCAAGGAGGAATAAGGTGTTGCTTAATGAGCCTCTTGCTTCAAGGTGCTTAGTGATATGCTCCAAATACCCTCAATTACTTTCCTACTTCCACACATTTGTCCTAAACCTAAAGTCAAACTCGGCCCCACTGATTCTTTCTATCCGGCGCCACCGAGTTTGGATGTCTTAGCCACTGCTACAAACCCTAGGCAAATCGGTCTCACCGATAGGGATCTCGGTATCACCGAGATGGGATTGTAATCTCTCTGTGTATGTCCGTTATCAAAATCGGTCTCACCGAAGTTTGAGCAATCGGTACTACCGAGATTACAATGCAAACTCTCCGTTAACTTATTATCAAAATCGGTCCCACCGAGTTTGATAATCGGTCAAACCGAGTTTGCCTGACCAACTCTCTAGAAAGCTTATTACCAAAATCGGTCCCACCGAGTTTGTGTAATCGGTCTTACCGAGATTACGTTATGCCCTAACCCTAACCGAATAAGTCCCACCGAGTTGCATTCCGGTCCCACCGAAAACCCTAACGGTCACATTATTAGCTAAATCGGTCTGACCGAGTTTAACGATTCGGTCCCACCGAGTTTGGTAGATTGTGTGTAATGGTTAGATTTTGTGTGGAGGCTATATATACCCTCCACCTCCTCTTCATTCGTGGAGAGAGCCATCAGACTGAACCTACACTTCCAAAGATCCTATTTCGAGAGAGAACTACCTACTCATGTGTTGAGGCCAAGATATTCCATTCCTACCATATGAATCTTGATTTCTAGCCTTCCCCAAGTTGCTTTCCACTCAAACCCTCTTTCCACCAGATCCAAATCCTATGAGAGAGAGTTGAGTGTTGGGGAGACTATCATTTGAAGCACAAGAGCAAGGAGTTCATCATCAACGCACCATTTGTTACTTCTTGGAGAGTGGTGTCTCCTAGATTGACTAGGTGTCACTTGGGAGCCTCCGACAAGATCGTGGAGTTGAACCAAGGAGTTTGTAAGGGCAAGGAGATCGCCTACTTCGTGAAGATCTACCGCTAGTGAGGCAAGTCCTTCGTGGGCGACGACCATGGTGGGATAGACAAGGTTGCTTCTTCGTGGACCCTTTGTGGGTGGAGCCCTCCGTGCACTCAAGTGAACTGCTACCCTTCGTGGGTTGAAGTCTCCATCAACGTGGATGTACGATAGCACCACCTATCGGAACCACGCCAAAAACATCCGTGTCTCCAAATTGCGTTTGAATCCTCCAATCCCTTCCCTTTACATTCTTGCAAGTTGCATGCTTTATTTTCCGCTGCTCATATACTCTTTGCATGCTTTCTTGCTATATGTTGTGAATGTTAAACTTGTGCCTAAACTCCACTCAAACTTTAAAGAAACTTAAAAACTGCAACTTTGGTACTTAGTGTCTAATCACCCCCCTCTAGACACCTCTTCTCAAGGTCCTACAATGACACACTTAGGAAATTAACACTGAAACCTGAACTTTTGTCTACTAACCAGATGATCCATGCTAACTACAAACATGTACTCCATATAATAGTATTCATTGGGGACAATTGCATTTTTACCCCTAGTTGGTTCCTACCCACGGGTTTTGCCCGTACTTTTCGAGCTTGCTTAGTTTTGCCCTTACTTTTTCCGTCGTGGTCCCTCGAATGCCCTTTAACCGTTTGACCAAAACTTTGAAAATTCATAACTAATTCATATGAACTCAGAAAAATGAAAATAAGATATCAAAATGTTCAGATAAACATTACATTTATGTGCATATCATTTGCATTCAGGACAAAAGCACCCTTTAAACTACCTGAGGTAATTAATGTTATTAACATTATTAAAAATAAATGGTATAAACAATATTTTTTTCATGAATAAAATGACATGCAAATGTAGGTAATGTTTTCTCAACATCCAGATATCTTATTTGCATTTTTCTGAGTTTGTATCATCTTGTTAAGAATGTTCTAACGACTTTGACCATTATTTGGAAACTTCATAACAAGTTGATACGAACTCAGAAAAATGCAAATAAGATATCAGGATGTTCCGAAAACATCACCTACATTTGCATGTAATTTTTATTCATGAAAAAAAATATTGTTTTTACCTTTTTATTTTTAATAATGTTAATAACATTAATTACCTCAGGTAGTTTAAAGGGTGCTTTTGTCCTGAATGCAAATGATATGCACATAAAGGGAATGTTTATCTGAATATTTTGATATCTTATTTGCAATTTTCTGAGTTCATATGAATTAGTTATGAATTTTCATAGTTTTGGTCAAACGGTCAAAGGGGCATTCGAGGGACCTCGACAGAAAAAGTAAGGGCAAAACCGAGCAAGCTTGAAAAGTAAGGGCAAAACCCGTGGGTCGGAACCTATTCAAGGTGAATGCTTGTCTATGCCCAAAGGAAGAAAAATATAAGAAGCTCTACAATACTGGAATAAATTTTGAAGAAGTCTTCTCGTTTAGGGTGAAAATAAGCAGATGCGGCAGAATAAGATACCTGATAACGTCGATTAGGAACCCTACGACCAGACAAGATAGATCAATAATTTACACAATTGATGCTTGTTCTAGTCATTAGCCTGTACTTGGCAGAAGTGCAATTACTACCACAGATTGCTAGCTAATAACCAAACAACCTGTAATAATTGTAATAACCACACTTTGCGTATATATGTACGCTGATAGAAAATGTGATATTTGAAAAGGAAAAAAATAGAACATGAAAGGGGTTATTGCTTCAATTCTTACATTAGGACTGCACAAATAAAAATCCATGCAATCGTTAGTGCGTACAAATATTAACAAAAAAAATGCATGTTTCAGTTGACAACAACAATACCATGAGTTTTGCTACTCTTCTCTGCCGTAAAATGGTGGCCTGGAACTACAAAGGATCTAACTCACATGTTGATTGATTTCCCCCAACCCCCTACTTTTTTAGACACATGTACCGATGTTGGCATAGATGCCCCTTGAGAGCAAGCACAATGGAGCAAGTTTACCACGCATTTGCTGCTCCTCTCCACCATCTCCACCGTGGTCATCTACCTCCCATCAGCACTGCATCAGCCTGCATGAAAGCCAAAACATTATTGCAATTCAGTTAGGTAATTTCAACATTATTCCCATCACATTCAGAGTTAAGGTGCACAACCTAAATAAGAAACTTAAAGTGCTCTTTAACGATCCACAGTAAAGGTAAAATAAGAAACTGATTCTACTCAGGGGCCTCTGGCGATAGCCGAGACGACCCATGACCGGGTCAACATGGAGGCGCCGCCGTCGGCGGCGGCCGCGATAGCTTGCCGCGATGAGCGGCGAGGGGTGGGTGGCCTCCTCGTTGAGGACTGGTGCACCTTCAAGGCGCGCGGAAGGGACCTTCTCTCCCGAGCGAGGAACCCGCAGAAGTTACTACGGCGGATGCAGAGCAGGGTTGCGATGCTTCTCAAATCTGATTTGGATGCGGCTAAATTGAATAGGGAGATAACCGGAGGTACGGATGCGGGACAAGGGGCGGCGATCCAGCCGGCGGAATTAAGGGTCTAGGCTTCAAATCCGGTGAGTTATGAGGAGGATTTGGGGGCCGTTTCTGATGGGTTTGGTTTGATTTTCAAAACGGGATCAGGAATGAGTCCGGACGAGGCTAAAGGAATTAACAGGGAGTTAATCCTGTTAAATTGGAGGCGAAATTTGAGGAACTTCAGCTTATTTCTTGCGGGGTCGGCTCTGCTTTCTCCAGTCCATGTTGTTCGCTCCATACCAGCTTTCTTCTGTTGCTCGCATTTTCTGGCCCATGGCAGGCCCAGTGAGGATCAAGGTGGAGGAATGATGAACCTAACCATTGCTGGGTCGGGTGATGGTGGTGCCGGGTCCGTAACCCCGAGGAAGGGCGGCCGCAATGCAGCCAACGGCGACCCCAGCCACGCCCACGGTCGGAAAGGGAAAGAGTGATGTCGGGGTCCGCTGTGCCTAGCCTCGACCACTACCCCCGAATCTCTCCGCTGGCTTCACTTCTGCATCGGAGCGCCTCCTCCTCTCCGCAGGCATGGCAAGGCCAAGATGGTCGAGTTCGATGACTCGCCAATCGTCATCGACATGGAGGCAATGGTGAGTGCGGTCAAGGGAAAGCTGGCTGTGGGCCGAGTGCTCTCCCCGTACCCAGCCAATCCTTCGGCCGTTGTCAACGAGCTCAAAGGACCCTGGCGGCTTCGTGGTGATGCCAGGGCCCAGATGGTCACGAGCATCGACAAACGCTTCATGGTGGAGTTCACGGAGGAGGGGGATCGGCAGCATGTCCTGGCTGCTGGTCCCTGGCACTTCCACAACGACACCGTCATCTTCGCCGACTTCGACGGCCAGGGCAACCCAGCGGAGGTCGACCTCAACTCCATCAGATTGTGGGCACAAATCCATAAGCTGCCCTTCGTGTTGAAGACCGAGGAGATGGGGTGGACTTTCAGCAAGAAGCTCGGCAAGGTCATCGCGGTGTCCCACCGGAACAAGATGATCCTTGACGAGCATCTACGCATTCGAGTGGAGCATAAGGTGGACACGCCGCTGAAGAAGGAAGTTGGGTTCACTCCGGTCGGCAGCAAGGACGAGATCACGTTTAAGGTGAAATACGAGAAACTTCCAAAATTTTGTTTCTATTGTGGCATCTTGGGCCACACTACGGAAAGATTCTGCAGCATACCAAAGGAACTGTGCAAGCCAAACTTCTCCATCGACATGAAGGCGCCGCCGCACTGGAAGCGCTTCCTCGACTTCGGAAGCACCGGGGCAAAGCTGTCGGACAGAGTCATTTCGGCGGTGTCCAAGGCTGTGTGCAACCTTTCAGTGGCTGCGGCAGGCTCGGGTCCTTCTTCAGATGCTGCGGGAAAGGTGGCGGGGGATGCAGGTACCCAGGAGGGGTTGCCGGCGCCCCCGAACCAGTTGGTGGCAAGCCAAGTTGATCATCCTCAACATCAACCTGGTCACCCCTGGGTCATCTCCTGCCGATGGAGGTGGACACAAGAGGAATTTGGATGATCCTGCTAGGGCCTCTATGGCTCTGATCCAAGACCAGGCGAGTGATGCTACTGATGTTCCTATGCAGCAGCGGCCTCAGGAGCAGCTGGGGTGCAATCACGAGGTGCATGCAGTAGGGGCACCACCGACCACAGCCTGGCTTCGGCTGGGCGTGCAGCTGCACCGGCTTGAGGGTGAAGCTCAGGTTCAGGTGGCCATTCACAAGGATGGTTGTGACGATGGTGCTGATGTTGGCCCAGCGCAAGCCCTCACTGCTGGAGTCCAAATGGAAAAGGCTTCACCGACAAGAACAAGACGAGAAGGTTATGCTGCAAGCCGCATGTGTTAAACATGCGGTATTTGGCATCCCCACTCCGCCGAACAGCGGCAGAGATCTTTCCGGCGGCAAGGCGTCCTTTGCTGCAATGCTTGAGGGCACTGCTGGTAGCAAGAGGCACTCACCGGATGAAGGCAAGGACCTGGTTCTTAGCATGAATAGCTCCAGTACTGATAGCATTGAGTTTAGGGGTGCTCTAGATATGAGTGTGACATGTAAAAGAGTGTGTGTTGAGAGAGTTGAATCTGTAGTAGGCATAGATGGCTCCGTTGTTCATATTACAGAGGAGATAGTAGAGGGAGAGGAGGAGGATCAAAATAGGAGAGTCCGTAGGCGATGGTAAGGAAATTGGGGGTATAAGCAAGGAAGCTACCGGCCCTAGGGCTGCCGGTCAACTAACGGGCGGACTTGATGACGCCTGTCAGGAGCCACGAAAATGATATGTTGGAACTGCCGAGGTTTAGGTCAACCTCGGACAGTTCAAGAACTTGTGTGCCTTTCAAAGACACACCGGCCTAACATTATCTTTCTTTCTGAAACAAGAAAAAAATAAAGAGTATGTTGAGAGTTTGCGGTACCGCTTGGGTATGAAAAATGTTTTTGCTGTTTCTATGCCAGGCAAAGGAGGTGGATTAGCGGTCTATTGGGATGACCTATACACTTTGGAGTTAAACAAATATGCGGAACATTTTATTGACATGTACATTTCGAACGATGTTGGCACTAAGTGGAGATGCACTTTTATCTATGGGGAGCCGAAGGCGAGCCAAAGGTATGTTATGTGGGAATTGTTAAGGCGTATAAAACCTCTTGGGTCGGGTCCATGGTTTATGGCTGGTGACTTTAATGAGGCTATGTGGCAAGATGAGCATTTTTCTCGGATCAAACGGTCACCAAAACTTATGGCTAATTTTCGTGAGATCATGTCTGAATGCAACTTGTTTGATTTGGGTTTTCATGGAGTTCCTTGGACCTATAACAATAAGGTGAAGGTAACAAGAATGTGAAGGTGCGGCTGGACCGGGCAAAGTGGCGTGCCCTCAATGGTCATCTATCTTTCCCGATCGCAAGGTAACGCATATTATCAGCTCCAGGTCAGATCATTGCCTTCTTCTTATTGAATTGATGGGAGCTCCTCGTTCTGGCACATTTATTAAACATTTGAAATATGAAACGTATTGGGAGAGGGAAGATGCGGTGCTGCAAGTACAGATTGATTCGTGTTGGAATAAAAATGCTAGAGTCAATAATCTGGGAGATGTTGCCAATAATCTGGACAAGTTGATGAAGTCTCTTCATGGGTGGAGTCAGGTTCACATTGGAAATTTGCCAAAAAAACTTGAATCTGCTCGCAAAAGATTAAGTGTGTTGTTTAACAGAAGTGATCATAAAACAATAGATAAAGGAAGAAAATTTTAAAGGAAATGGATGAGCTCCTGTTAAAGGAAGAAATTATGTGGAAGCAGAGATCATGTCTGAATAAAATGAAATGGGGAGATAGGAACACAAATTTTTTTCATAGGAAGGCCACTTGGAGAGCGAAGAAAAATAATATTTCTGCCATCAAAAGAAGAGATGGGTCTCTCTCTCATGATATGGATGAAATAAAAGGTATCACTAATGATTTTTTCAAGAATCTTTATTCCTGTGATTCTCGTGGTTAATCCGTCCCGTATCATTTCTCTTGTGAAACCATTGGTGACTGATCAAATGAATGAGGATCTTTGTAAGCCATTTTCTGAGCAAGAAATCAGCGATGCCCTATTCCAAATAGGGCCGTTAAAGGCCCCGGGGCCAGATGGATTTCCTGCCAGGTTTTTTCAAAGAAATTGGGGGCTGCTTAAGGAGGATATTGTTCGTGCCATCCAGCAATTTTTATTTCGAACTATGCCTGAAGGGATAAATGATACAACTATTGTTATTATTCCTAAGGTGAAGAATCCTCACCCATAAAAAGAATTCCGTCCAATCAGTTTTTGTAATGTGATTTATAAGATTATCTCTAAGTGCCTCGTCAATGCACTAAGACCTCGCTAGATGGTATGATTTCTCCTACCCAAAGTGCATTCATCCTCGAAGATCAATATCTGATAATGCACTTATCGGCGTTTGAATGTATGCACTCTTTAAATACGTTAAAATATAGCCGTGGTGAATTTTGTGCATATAAGTTGGATCTCGCGAAAGCGTATGACCGTGTCGATTGGAATTTCTTGGAAAGAATGCTTCAAGCGTATGTTTTTGCTCCAACATGGATTAAGTGGATCATGTCTTGTGTTACCACTGTGAAGTTTGCTGTGCGTTTGAATGGCCAGCTGTTAGAGCCTTTTCATCCTTCTCGTGGTCTCGTGCAAGGGGATCCACTATCACCATACTTATTCCTCTTTGTGGCTGAAGCATTGTCGTTGCTACTTAATGATGCTTCGCAAGAGGGGCTATTAAAGAGTTCCGCTAAATGTATATGCCCTGTATATCTCATCTCCTTTTGCCGATGATACTCCTGTTTTTAAGGGTAACTTGGAGCAAGCTCTGAATATTAAAGGTATTTTGTCGGCTTATGAGGAGGGAACTTTCCAACTATTAAGTCCGGATAAATGCTCCATATTATTTGGCAAAAATTGTTCTATGGAAGACCAGGTGTCTATTCTGGTTATCCTTAAAATCACAATTGATGGTTTTGAGGATAAATATCTAGGCTTGCCTATTCCAGAAGGTCGTATGAAGGCAGGTAAGTTTCAATCCACCAAAGATAAGGTGCTCAAGCGGGTTTCAGATTATATTGAAAAACATGCTTCGAGCGGAACGAAAGAAATTCAGATCAAGTCTGTTATTCAAGCTATTCCCGTGTTTGCAATGGGTATTTTTAAATTCCCCGCTTCACTGTGTGAGGAGTTATCCCAGATTATCAGGAATTTTTGGTGGAGCGATGAAGAGAATAGGAAAAGAACGCATTGGCTGGCTTGGGATAAGATGACGAGACCAAAAAGTGAAGGGGGTATGGGCTTTCGTGATCTTCGGCTTTTTAATCAAGCACTCCTGGCGAAACAAGCTTGGCGTCTTTTGGTTTTTCCGGACTCTCTGTGTGCTAAGGTGATGAAAGCTAAATACTTTCCTCATGGGCACCTTATTGATACGGTATTCCCTCAAGCTACTTCCCTTACTTGGCAAGGAATTATGCATGGCCTTGAATTGCTAAAAAAAGGCATTATTTGGAGAGTGGTTGATGGGACTAGTATAAATATTTGGAGGGATAATTGGATCCCTAGGGAATCTGGCCTACAAATTTGCGGTAAAAATAATGTAACTAGGATCAAATTGGTTTCCGAGTTATTTTTGAGTGGATCCAGGAGTTGGGATGAGAACCTGATAAGGCATCTATTTTATATTCATGATGCAGAGGAAATCCTAAAGCTCCGTATTCTTCGAGTGGGCGAGGGAGACTTTATTGCTTGGCACCACGAGAAAAGTGGCTTGTTCTCCGTGAAGAGTGCGTATAGACTAGCTCTGAATCTTAAAGAGCCGAGGAGTGTTTCGCAATTCCAAAGTGATGCCATAAATGGGGATAGGAGGCTCGAATATTATTTGGAATGCTAATGTCCCCAGTAAAATTAATTTTTTGCATGGAGGGCTGTTTCTAATAGTTTGGCGGTTCAACTCAATAGGGTTAAACATCATCAAACTACTCTAGGTAAATGCTCAATATGTGGTATTGATGATGAGTGTATTTTTCATGCTTTGGTGGTTTGTCCCAAGGCTCGTGCATTCCGCATGGCTCTGAAGGAAGTGTGGAAATTACCAGCGGAGGAGACCTTCAAATATTCTGGACCGGATTGGTTCCTTATTCTACTGGACCAGTTAACTACGCCTGTTCGTGAGCAAACTATATTCATGTTTTGGAGAGCTTGGCACTTGAGGAATGATTTGATCTTTGGTAAGGGAATGGAATCCATCTCAGCCTCGGTAAGTTTTGTCGAAAATTATTGGGCATCTTTTTCGTCTTGTCATGCTAAAATGCAGGTGGAGATATGCAGTAAGGGGAAGCAAGTGGAGTTGGATCTTCAGCCAACCAATAACATTGAGAGCAGGTTACTCTTTGGAGGCCACCTACCCTGCATCGCCTATAAGATTAATGTCGACGCAAGTTTTGTGGAGGCCATTGAAGCCGCGAGCGTGGGGGTGGTTGTTAGAAATCACCGTGGACAAGTGATCCTATCCTCCTGGGATTATATTGGTACTTGCTACACCATTGAGGAAGCGGAACTTAGAGCGTCCTTGTCCGGCCTATATATTGGTATGACTCTAGACATGCCCGTCATTTTGGAAACTGACTGTTCGTTTGTAGCCTCCGTTTTTGGTAAAGAATATGTGGATAGATCATCCCTTGTTGATCTAAAGAAGGAAGTTGTAGATGTCTCAAAGTTGTTGGTGAATTTACAGATTTCTAAGATCAACAGGAGGGCTAATATGGTGGCTCACGAGATTGCAAAGTTTAGTTTTGATAATAGTTCTGATGGTCTTCTATTTCATTCTGTTCCGCCCTGCGTGGCAAAGTTTGTAACGAATGATTGTATGAACATTTTAAGTTAATTAATACATGGAGGGGTTTTTTCAAAAAAAAAAAGAAACTGATTATACTCTTGTATATGTAACTCCTCTATTTTGCAATTACCATAACCGAAAGAATATTCAGAGTCATTGTTGCCTGCATATCTTCTCACCTTCACCATAAGCCATAAATAAACTTGTTTATTTTGATAGTACAATAACAAAACATAACTAAAATAGAATCATGTTTTAGAAATTAGGACCTGATAGCAAGTCAAGAGGATTGAACAACGAAAATAAATCAAAGAGCAGTGTTGTGATAACGATTCGATTTGGTCGAGTTGCCTATGAAACGTGTCTATCATCATCAATCAACTGAATATAGATATATGACAAACATGCATTGCGATTGGTGAAGAATTGCCCGTGAATTCAGTCAATATCATGCAACAGAGATGTCAGCGAAAGGAGACGTAGTCTCATATGGGCAGCACAAGTGCACAACAGGCACAAGGGTGCTGACGTTCTCCACCATGGCCTTAGCAGCATGGACTATGTTGGCCGTAGTACCTCTATTACGGTTCGCATGGGGAAAAAATTAACAAAACAATCAATTACACAAATAAGATGAGCCACGAGTGCATGAGTCATCTTCTCTTGAATGCGGATTAGTGTCCGCCTGCACAAGCTCTGTTGCGCTAACTTCTCAGCCTTGTGGGTGTCCATCATACTGCACGTGAGAGAGGATTGGGGTCGCGGTGACAGCTTCAATTTGGTACCAGGAGAGCAAAGGTTGGTAGCTCGTGCTTTGTCGCTGCCAATTGCAACATGTGTGTACCACAGAGAAACACAAACCAAAGAGAGAAACTATAATCAGTTTCAGTTAGTCGATGAACCAATCAGCAGCTAGATCCCCCAAAATCCATCCCCATACCACGCCCTCACATCATCCATGGCCGCCTCATCGAGCTCGTTCGCACCATGGAGCACCGCCACGATGTCTTCGTGGGCAGCCGACGGCTCTCGGAACCATACCCGTGCTCGCGCTCCTGCCCCGTGTGTGACGGGCGGCCCGTGTGTGACCCCTTCGAAGACCGCTCCTGGCCAGCGGCTCCTTGGAACCCTCCCCGTGCTCCCGCTCCCACCCCCGCCGTGCGACATCATCCTCGTCACGGCTGAGGCTCTTCACCAGCCTCTGCAACCACTACCCCATTGGAGGAGCCCTAATTGTTCGCGATGGGCGCCGACGGCATGGTGGCTCTCAATATTGCAGCAGGGGGCCAGGATAGGGGCACACCACCCCAGGCCTAGTACGTCCTCTAGCGCCGACGTACCAGCGCTCTCCTTCTGTGCCACCGCCAAGCTCGTCGATGGTTGGACGCGATCTATCGCAGTACAGAAAAGAGGGAGGAGTAGAGAATTTCTTCGTGGGACTGGATCCTAGCACGACGGCCTGGACCGCGACCGCGGGGCGAACAAGGAGGGTACAGCAGGAGACATTTTTTCTTAGGAGCCGGGAGAGAGACGTGATCAGGAGCCATGGGTGCGCGAGACGAGGAGGCTGCGTGCGCGTGGGATCGTGCGTTCGATCGTGGGTGGTGGTTTTTTTGGCCTTTTTTCGGGCAGGATGGACGAAGCGATGGGAGGATTATCGATAGCTAGCAATAAATTTTTTTTACTGCGTGCGATCGTGCGAAGGGGAGGCGGGGAACGACGTCGAACCATTTTTTTTTGACAAAAAACAACATTGTGCTGATTTCATTCATTAAGATAGGATGAGACACCCCAAGAAATACAGGTCAAGGTTCAGGACGGCTGAAAGCCAGAAAGGGGAAGGAAAAGCTATACAAATGTACACTAGAAAAAGAAAGAAAGAAAGAAATTATCTCGCTACCGTCCATTGTGCTCCTTTGAATCCAGCGATTCTCCAAGAATTCAGCTCATTGATAATGTTCTCGCCGACCTTCGTGAAGTGGTTTGCCTTGTTGTTGAATATGCGGCTGTTTCTTTCTTTTCAAACCTGCCAGACACCGTCATTATAAGTGATGATAGGTCCTTTTTCCCCGCCTGCACGATCCAGAGCCTTTAACCACCAAATTCAATATAGAGCCAAGATGAGCAATAGGTAAGAGGTTGAATGGAAAATTATATATCGCCAGCAATAGCCCCAGATTCCAGCCGTGAAGGGGCAGCTAGATACAAGGTGCAGACCATCCTCCCACCCTAAGTGGCATAATTGACAGATTGGTTGTGAGGCCAACCTCGCTCGCAAGGTTGTCCATGATCAAACATTTGCCCTATACAAAGAGCCAACTGAAGAATCTTATTCTTGGTGGAACCTTGATATATATGCCAAATGATCTCAGGAAGAGGAGAATCAATCTTGCCCCAGAATTGACATAGGTAAGCTGACTTAGCATTATATCTTCCATCCGCTGACCATTTGCAAATGAACTCATCCTCCAGGTTGGAGAAAGTGACCACACTGGATCTATGCCAGAAGTCAATGTATTCGTGCAACACCTCGGTGCCCGGGTTGCGCTTGAGAAGAGTGACCCGTTTTCTATTGGTGAGTCCTTCAGCCAACGATATTCTTCTGTTCTTGCTATGCTTGAAAAGGTTAGGAAACGAAACAGCTGGAATCTCACCGTTGAGCCAGTGATCGTGCCAAAAGGATATCTTAATACCACTACCAATTTTGATGGAGGTACAAACGACGTCGAACCATCACCACGTTCGATCCTCCTTTAATAGTAGAGATTAACCAGTTTAAGGTCTGTCATATTTCTGAAGAAGTGTGATCAAATTTAAACAATAGTCAATGGATCGATCTAGCAGAAGTGTGCTCCCTTCGTTCGGAATTACTTGTCGCAGAAATGGATGTATCTAGATGTATTTTAGTTCTAGATACACCCATTTTCGAGACAAGTAATTCCGAACGGAGGGAGTAGAACACACGCATATATCAATGGATCAACCTGATTGGTGGATTAGGCGTTGGCACATCGCAAAACTGTAATCAGACACAACCGTACATGGTTTATGGGCTTTTCTACATCACTGATTGTTTAATTATTGGTCTATGTATGAGCTAATTATGCAATTAGCTGTGGCCATTAGGCATCTACACTATACATTGTGCTACGAATTGTTGAGGGGGCAAGCGATTGGCGCCCCTCACTATCTCCGCCCCTGTTTTGCTGCATTGGTGTTTCACCCACTAGTAGAAAACAGGGCTTTCGTTCGGACCAGATAAGCCCATTAGTTCCTGTTCAGTCATGAACCAGGACTAATGTTAGCATTGGTCCCGGTTCGTGCGGCTAAAGGCATTAGTCCTGGTTCAAATGAGCTCTTTAATCCCGATTTGAGACACGAACCTGGACTAAAGGGTGCGATGCCCTTTAGTCCCGGTTCGTATATCAAGCCGGGACTAAAGATTAGACCTTTAGTCCTGGTTTGAGACTTGAACCGGGACTAAAGGGTGCAATGCCCTTTAGTCCGTGGCTCAAACCAAAACTAAAGGTCACATTTTCAAACGCTACACCCCCCGCCCCGTGGATCGCCTTTTCAGTTTTGTAAAAAGCAAAAGAAAATGATAAAAACTTCAGAAATTAAAATCCTTCGAGATGTAGTTATGTTACTATATCTACTAACTAGGAAAATTTAAAAACTTAAATTTGGACATGTTTTGCAAAAAGTGTAGGGAAAATGTAAAACGGCTATAACTTTTGCATACGATGTCGGGAAAAAACGTATAATATATCAAAATGTTCAGCACGAAAATCCGCATCCGATTTTGACTGCCTACGGCCTGTTTGCAAATTTTTAGAATCCTCAAATTCTAAAAGGAAAAAAGTTATGCTCAAATTTCAGTTTTTTTAATTTTCGTTAAATCTGGTCAAACTATGGTCAAACTACTTATTCAAGAAGAATTCGTGTTACTAAATAATTATTCAAGAATGTTAGTGTTACTAAATAATTATTTTAGTTTTTTCAATTTTGGTCAAATCTGGTCAAACTATGGTCAAACTGTGATCAAACTGTGGTCAAACAATGGTCAAACTACTTATTCAAGAAATATTAGTGTTACTAAATAATTATTTTTGTTTTTTTTTATTTTGATCAAATCTGGTCAAACTATGGTCAAACTACTTATTCAAGAAATATTAGTGTTACTAAATAATTATTGTTTTTAGAATAATAGTTTCAAACTCAAACATTGAAATGTGTGACTTCATGCTCAAGCTAAACTCCTGAGGGTTAATAGGATTGACACTTTACTATTGTCAGGAAAACAACAAGTGCTGACTTGGAAACGAGGGAGAATAGAACCCGGAAGTTAAGCGTGCTCAGGCTGGGGTAGTGAGAGGATGGGTGACCGTCCGAGAAGTTAGATGATGAGGGGTGATTAGAGATTAGAGGTTAAATTGAGAAGTGATTAGAGATTAGAGGTTAAAATAATTCAGAAATTTGAAAATAGGGAAAAATATCAAAAACAAATTTCAAAAAAAAAAATTCAAAAAAATTTTGAATTTTTTTCTTCATAAAATCCCGGTTGGTGTTACCAACTAGGACTAAAGGTGAACCTCCAGGCAGTAGCCATGTGGAGGGCCTTTAGTCCCAGTTGGTATAAGAACATGGACTAAAGGGGGGGGGCGTTAGTACCGACCCTTTAGTCCCGGTTCCAGAACCGGGACTAAAGGCCCTTATGAACCGGGACAAAAGGCCCTTTTTCTACTAGTGACCTAGAATGCACCTCAGAGAATTTGTAGCATTCAGATCAAGGAAGAGGTGGGTGTTCACATCCATACCAGCCACGAGATCGTAGTCCTTCAGGATGTAGGCGTCGGTGATGAAGACCAACGAAGCCATCGCGAGAACGATCCAAACGGCACCGAGGCAGATCGAGAAAGCGGCACAGAGGAAGGTCGAGGAAGCAGCAGATCGTATAGGGGTTGAGGTGGGGGTGGGTGGGGGTGATTGCAGGTGGCGGCTACTGGGCGCCAAGGGGCGGCTGGGCGGCGTCCGGGCGTTGAGGCGGCGAGGTAGCCGCCGAACGGTGGGCGGCTGGGCTGGATGTGGATGGGCAATAAAACTTAACGATCATTATGCTAAGCTAACGGACGGGTCTTGTTCATCACATCATTCCCCTAATGATGTGACCCCGTTATTAAATGACAACTCATGTCCATGGTTAGGAAACCTTAACCATCTTTGATCAACGAGCTAGTCAAGTAGAGGCTCACTAGGGATACGGTATTTGTTTATGTATTCACACATGTATTTAGGTTTCCGATCAATATAATTCTAGCATGAATAATAAACCTTTATCATGAATAAGGAAATATAAAATAACAACTTTATTAACGCCTCTAGGGTATATTTCCTTCACCGTTTACATAGTGTTGCTTGGTTCTCCTCTTTGGATTAATACCTTGGTTTCACAACCGAGGGAAATACCTACCATAGTTGTACTACATCATCCCTTCCTCTTTGGGGAAATATGGACGCAGTTTCAAGCGACATCAAAGACCTTTGCCATGGACTTGGCTACCTCCTCTTGAAGCTGCGCAACAGACTCCTCGGTGCCAGTGTAGCATAATCCGATTGCCACTTAGCTAATCGACTTCATATCAGAATTAAAGCAACATAACAAATCCGCCACCATCCCCTCGTAAAAATTATGATCTAAGCTAGAAGCAAGGGATCGATGGCTCCGAATATCAATTCTAACACACGACTATCCTACTAATTGATTCACGCTTGAATTGGACCCAAGAGATGATGATTTGGGGACCATAAAGCAAGAGGAGGAGGGAAGAGAGAAAGGGGAAGTCGGGATTCAGTTATGTCGATGCCTATAGCCAGACACTGCTTGCATATATACAAATATAAAAGTGGCTAAGGTATCGGACACCATGCGAGTTTGAAGTGCTTAGGCACAATCTCCTGCATGATGCCATGTGTTACAATATATGAGGTTTCCACGTATTTTGCATTTATTTTTTATTTTTACTGCCTCTTTTTATAAGGGGGGGGGGGGCGTTAGTACCGACCCTTTAGTCCCGGTTCCAGAACCGGGACTAAAGGCCCTTATGAACCGGGACAAAAGGCCCTTTTTCTACTAGTGACCTAGAATGCACCTCAGAGAATTTGTAGCATTCAGATCAAGGAAGGGGTGGGTGTTCACATCCATACCAGCCACGAGATCGTAGTCCTTCGGGATGTAGGCGTCGATGCTGAAGACCAACGAAGCCATCGCGAGAACGATCCAAACGGCGCCGAGGCAGATCAAGAAAGCGGCACAGAGGAAGGTCGAGGAAGCAGCAGATCGTATAGGGGTACAGGTGGGGGTGGGTGGGGGTGATTGCAGGTGGCGGCCGCGCTAGGCGCTGAAGGGGCGGCCGGCGGCGTGCTGGGCGTTGGAGTGCGGCGAGGTAGCCGCCGAACGGTGGGCGGCTGGGCTGGATGTGGATGGGCAATAAAACTTAACGATCATTATGCTAAGCTAACGGATGGGTCTTGTTCATCACATCATTCTCCTAATGATGTGACCCCGTTATTAAATGACAACTCATGTCCATGGTTAGGAAACCTTAACCATATTTGATCAACGAGCTAGTCAAGTAGAGGCTCACTAGGGATATGTTATTTGTTCATGTATTCACACATGTATTTAGGTTTCCGATCAATATAATTCTAGCATGAATAATAAACCTTTATCATGAATAAGGAAATATAAAATAACAACTTTATTAACGCCTCTAGGGTATATTTCCTTCACCGTTTACATAGTGTTGCTTGGTTCTCCTACTGGATTAATACCTTGGTTTCACAACTGAGGGAAATACCTACCATAGTTGTACTACATCATCCCTTCCTCTTTGGGGAAATATGGACGCAGTTTCAAGCGACATCAAAGACCTTTGCCATGGACTTGGCTACCTCCTCTTGAAGCTGCGCAACAGACTCGGTGCCAGTGTCGCATAATCCGATTGCCACTTAGCTAATCGACTTCAGATCAGAATTGAAGCAACATAACAAATCCGCCACCATCCCCTCGTAAAAATTATGATCTAAGCTAGAAGCAAGGGATCGATGGCTCCGAATATCAATTCTAACACACGACTATCCTACTAATTGATTCACGCGTTTGAATTGGACCCAAGAGATGATGATTTGGGGACCATAAAGCAAGAGGAGGAGGGGAAGAGAGAGAAAGGGGAAGTCGGGATTCAGTTATGTCGATGCCTATAGCCAGACACTGCTTGCATATATACAAATATAAAAGTGGCTAAGGTATCGGACACCATGCGAGTTTGAAGTGCTTAGGCACAATCTCCTGCGTGATGCCACGTGTTACAATATATGAGGTTTCCATGTATTTTGCATTTAGTTTTCATTTTTACTGCCTCTTTTTATTAGGGATTTACCTGGGATGCACTTGCATTTGTTTAACACAGTACACACGCAAATGCTCATACATACTCACATAGACTTACCCCTATGAACGCATGCACGCACATCCTACCCCTATGAGTATCTTTGGGAGACTGAACCGACACATTATCTTGCAATTGAAGAAGTCGGCATAGACACCTTCATAGTTGATGGAAACATATTCTCCCACTAAACGCACATCACCAGAATGCCTGAAATAAATTCAAAAAAAGGCGAGCATCAATGTCATGTCTAGGACTTGAACTTTGGTGGGTTGGGGATACCACTGTCCTCCTAACGATCCAACCACAGATTGATTCATCACTTCTGTTTGTTACGTGCCCACCGTTTTATCTCCCCCCTCTCCCGACCCTTCGCGAATCATTCCACCGCTTCTCATGAGATATATCTCTCCCTTCGGCGCAAGTTGCAGCAAAAGTGACAGCGGCACTACAACTTCCTTTCCCATGTCTCTTTTTCTTCCTCCTTATCTTGTCGTTCTTGCTCCATTGGCCAGAGGATCTAGACTTCCCATCGAAGATGGTTCTATTAACGTCTATTCCGATGGGGAGCGACGCGTGCGACGGTGATGACCGGTCATGGGTGCCACGGCTCGCCGCCATCAACCTCGAGTGTTTCGACGCCAAGTTTAAGGAACCTACTAGACCCTCTACAGTGGTGTGTTCTCCGATGGTAAATAACAACATTACATGTTTACATTTTGCAAGGAAAAAAGATGGAATTTGGTGAAATTCCTTGGCAACAAAAACTGAGACCAAACGCCCATACAAGATTGAGGGCTAACCAAACAATAAATGAAACAAGTGGCGACCCCGGAGAGGGATTTTGGCCATGCTCTTTGTTATTCCCCAATTTGTCCTTCTATATGGTTCAAGAGTTTTATCACAAACTTTACTTATTGCATAAACTTTCTTTTTGTTGACCATAATTGTCCGGATACAGAGCGATGAAAGGTGCATTGATAAATGATTTGGCAAGGCACCTATAGTTTCACATTAATGGTTTGGATCGGGGGAATATGGGAGCATTGGAGGGCTAATTCTTGTACTTTATATGGTTTGAACTTTGTTATGGTCGACCGGAAGGTAGAGACCTTGATTGTGTCTTGCAAATTGATTTATTTCTGCTATTGTTATAGTGGCTGAAAGAAGGATCACGAAAATAAAAACATAGAGCGGTGTCCGCGGCAAATGAAAGGATCAACCGTACTGTCCAACACCCACACCCACACAAGATTCCCTAATAACAAAGGCACACCATGCCGAAAAGCTGCTCTAGAGGATCCATCTGCTGCCATAGATTCATAAAATACAAATGTTTGACAACAACGCATTTTTTGATAGCAATCCATGGATTACTTTTGATTTATGCTTAGTTGTTTGACATGTGCGCAAAGGTGAGTGTACACAATGGATTGAGAACGAATAGAATAGAAGACACAAACAGAGATACATCAAAAGATGTTTCAAAAAAAGGTGGGGAACAAGATCACCCTAACTAACCAATGAGGTACTTGCCTTTGTGTACTTCTCCCTTCCATGTAACCATATGCAATCAATGAATGTACCTATTTAACCAAGAGCAAAACACATGACATTAAGCTAGACATACAAAAAAATCAGCTAGAAACAACAACAAGGACCCCGCATATATCACATGCACTACAAAAAAAAACTTCCGTGATGATATGTGTTTGTCACAGTAGGTCACGTTTTCTGTCATGCATGTACATCCATGACAATTTTATGACAAAATCAAGATAGTCATACCTGTGTTGTCGTAGAAGTTTTCCATGACATTACCAAAATTATCATCACGGAAGTGTCCACTTCCATGACGATAAATCGCGAATCATGGAAGTGCTTTCGTCAAGGGTGACCGACACATGGCATCCACTGTAACGGGTCGCCATTAAGCTATCGGGTCCGGTTTTGGATCTGATAACCCACTAACAGCCCGGACCAATGAGGATTTTCCACGTGTAAAATTATCATTGGCCAGAGGAAACACGTGTTGGATCACCGCTGGGACAGATGTCATCCATTCATTGGACAGGAGACGCCTATGATATGTCGACACATGGCACGGCCCAACAGAGGCCCATTCTGGTGAAAAGGCCGGCCCGTTTGACTTGGTCAAAAGGTAACGGGCCGGCCTACGGAAAGCATGTTAACGGCATGTTCGTATATATCCCATTTACGGCCATCTAACTCACGGCCCGTTACGGCCTATCGGAATTAAGCCCAGTAGCTTCATCTGGGCCGTCCAATATGATTCCAGCCTGTTGTAACTTCCGGCCCATGTATGGCATGATGTCTTTTGGCCCATATGAGGCCATTTGTAACTCTTGGCCCATTAACGGCCCGTGGTGAATCTCGCCCGCAATGAACAGCGTGCCCCTTTATACCCATTAACGGTCCATTATTCCATTGGGCCGTTTCCAACCCGTGTTATCTTTCGGCCTTCTCAGGGTCCATTTATTCTTGGGCTCATTTCCAGTATTCGATTACTTACGGCACGTCATTGGCCTTTTCTGCTTGTGGGCCAAATTCAGCCCACGATTACAATCGGCCCGTTTGCGGCCCGTCAATCCGTTGGGCCGTTTTCATAACGTCATCAAATACGGCCGATTAATGATGGCCTATTATTGTCAGCCCATGAACGGACGATTCCAAATCTAGCCCGTTTACGGCCCATAAGGCGGTCTGTTATTGGCCCATGTTTGGCCTAAAGATCATACGACACGTAGAAGGCCCATTGATGCTACGGCCCGTAGAAGGCCCATTGTTTCTATGACCCGTAGGAGGCCCATGGTAACTATAGTAAATATGTAGCCCATGCTTATTGTGGCCTAGTTTTAAAAAATAGGTTATTGCGACCACTAGCAAACCGCGGAAAAAGAACTGCACTGACTACAAGCAAACAAATAAACAAGACAACAAGGAAATAAATAAAAAGCAAGAAACTTACGCTAGGCTATCATGGCTATTACACATATTACATCCACTGGGCATCAAAGTTCGCCACCAGTGCAAATATAGGGAACAAAGCAGCATAGCATATACACTGGTTGTCAAAGTTGGCGACCAAAGGTAAATAAACGCCAAGAAGCAAAACAAGTCCGTAATAAACCACTTCGTAAGAGCTCAAGAAACAATATCCTGGTACCCATAATGCGGCAAGATGCTTAGCAAGCTTATTAACTTTCTCTTGTTTGGCGCTTAAATCCTCCAACACTTGTCATTGCACCGTAAAGTATGCATGTGAATTCTGCAGGACTTCCTCGGTCCTTGACTTCTCGTCGCATAACATCTTATCGATGTCTTTCAACTTCAACTTGAGACTCAAGAAGCCAAATTGATTCAGGCAGCAAGTTCGAAGAGCTGGTGCCAGCAGTAGTAGCCAGTAAATCGAACACTACATCAAGACAGGACTTTGGGGTTGTCTCAGTGTCTTCAATATAGTTTTTATCAGCTTTCTTGGAGACCAACAGGGATGTCTCACTATCTTGAACCTTATCCGCATTACTTCCTTTACCATTGCATAACGGGGTACTCTTCTCCAATATTTTATCCATGTTCTAAAAGAGAAACAAACAAACACATCACATGTTTACAATGTATTATATGAAACTCATTTTGGTAAACCAGTTCAGTAGTAAGGTGGACAGGATAACAACATGAAACTAACATATATCTATGTAGTATGGTCACTGTATGGTATATATCATTCTAGTTTATGTTGCCAAATCAAGATAGATACAGTTCGAATCATATCTATTTAAGACAAAGCAACATAGATGTAATATAAGTGTGGGAAACTACACAGCAATAACAACACTTGTAATGTGCATGGCATGAGAACATAACTGTTTATTCAATTGAAACTGAAATCAACATAGAGCAAGTTACAACATCAAAGACGTTAAAGAAACAGGTTTAAAACATACCTATGGTCGAAACGGGGTCCTATTGATCGGGAGGAGTGTGGCATACAGCAAAACGGAGGAAACGGACTTGTGTTGGAGCGTTACGGTCGAAACGGGGGTCCTGTTCATCGGGAGGGGTGTGGCGTACCGCAAAACGGGACTCCACGGGATATTGTTCATCTCCACCGTCGACTGCCTCCACGGGCTACTGTTCATCCATCATCGACTACCTCCACGGGCTCCTGTTCATCCACCGTCGACCTCCTCCAGCCTCCACCTGCGACTGTTCATCCACGGGCTCCTGTTCATCCAGCCTCCACCAGCTACTTTTCAACCAGCCCTCTCCACGGGGTCCTGTTCAACCACCCCTCCATGGGCTACTGTTCATCCAACCCTCCACCGGCTACTGTTCAACCATCCCTCCACCGGCTACTATTCAACCAGCCCTCCACGGGGTCATGTTCATCCAGCCCTCCACGGGCCCTGTTCATCCATTGGCTCGATCGATCGGGGTCCTATTCATCCAGCGGCAACGGCCTCTACTACCACGAGGTCCTGTTCATCCAATCCCCCACTGGGAACTATTCATCCAACCGCCCCAACAACGCCACTGCTCATCCAGAGGCAGCATCGATCGGCTTCAGCTTAGCAGCAGAGAGAAGGAATCACTCGGGTTCATTTAATGTTAAGGGATCGATCGATCGCTTCGGGTTCGATAACGCCAGCTCGCAAAGGCAATCGCTCGGGTTCAGTTAGAGCCCCAATGCTTCGCTCGGGTTCAGTTAGAGCGCAACGCCTCGCACACACGCGCGTACGTGTACGAGAGAAACGTGCAAACCTCCGTGCCCCGACCACCCACTGTAACCGGAACTCCCCCGATATTTTCCTCGCCCTCGCTTCTACCACGATTTTCTCCATCATGGACGGCCCAAAGAATGTCATGCAGCTGCGTCTCCGGCCCGCCCAGGATGAAAAGCCCATTTTCTGTCATGATTTTTTGTTATAGAAGTAGGAGCCCACCACATCTATGATGATACCGGGTTTTGTCACAATTATCGTCATAGAAGTGTCATAAGCATGACAGTAAAAAATATTCGTTCGGCCCAAAATGTCACGGATGTGTCTTTTTTTTGTAGTGATGGTGCTAAGTAAACAAAAAGTACCAGCCCTTAGCTCCGTTTAAAAGCTACCACTTCTTTTTTTCTCATGCAAAAACAAGCAACCAAGACACACACGTAGGCTTCTTCACAGTCGCGGCGTGTCACCGCGCCTTTGCCTGCTACTATATCTATTCGTTTATATGGGTCAAGTCCAATACCCCACGCGCAAGTGGTTCACTCTGTGATCTCAGGCCCCCGGGTATGGGGATTCCTTAATAGACTGAGCTAATTCACGATTGGGGTCAGATCTTGACGCATAAGAGGATGCGACTGAAGAGGGCACATCCATTGCAGCTTGGTTGTGGCATGCACCAATCACCGCCCTACTTTTTTAGGGTATCAATCATCACCTTGGATATTGTGCAATTCTGCAATATTCTAACTTTTAGAACACATTTTCATTGTTTTTTACCCGTCATTCCATAATATGATCGGGCTTTTTTGGACCGTGATAACCCGCAAGTATATGGGACCGTAACAGTTTTTGAGGGTAGAGTATTCAACCCAAATTTATAGATTCGACATAAGGGGAGCCAAAGAATATTTGCAGGTATTAGTAGCTGAGTTGTCAATTCAATCACACCTAGAGATTAATTATCTGCAGCAAGGTGATTAGTAGCAAAGTAGTATGATAGTTTTGATAGTAGTTGCAACGGGGTAACAGTGATAGCAGTAATTTTGTAGCAAGTGCAACAGTAACAACATCGGTAGTAACTTAACAGGAGCAATATAAGATAAATTCATAGGCATTGGATCGATGATTTGTTGGATGATATTCGTCATAAGACAGTTATAACCTAGGGCGATACGACACTAGCTCCAGTTCACAAATATAATGTAGGCATGTACTCCGTAAATAGTCATACGTGCTTATGGAAAGAACGTGCATGACATGTTTTGTCCTACCCTCCCGTGGCAGCGGGGTCCAATTGGAAACTAAGGGATATTAAGGTCTCCTTTTAATAGAGAACCAAAACAAAGCATTAACACATGGTGAATACATGAACTCCTCAAACTACGGTCGTCACCGGGAGTGGTCCCGACTATTGTCACTCTGGGGTTGCCGGATCATGACACGTAGTAAGTGACTATAACTTGCAAGATCAGATCTAGAACATAGATATGATGGTGAGAGCATAAACAGTTCAGATCTGAAATCATGGCAGCCGGGCCCAAAGTGACAAGCATTAACCATGGCAAAGTCATAGCAACATCAATCTCAGAACATAGTGGATACTAGGGATCAAGCCCTAACAAAACTAACTAGATTACATGATGAATCTCATCCAACTCCTCATCGACCAGCGAGCCTATGAAGGAATTACTCACTCCCGGTGGTGAGCATCATGGAATTGGTGATGGAGAATGGTTGGTGATGACGAAGATCGAAGATCCCCCTCTTCGGAGGCCCAAACGGACTACAGATCTGGCCTCCTGATGAAGAACAAGAGACGGTGGCGGCTCCATCTCACGAAACACGATAATTCTTTCTCCCTGATATTTTTCTGAAAAAATGTGATTTTATAGTGTCGGTTTCAGGGTCTGCCGGGCCACCAGGTGGAGAGAACCCACCTGGGTGCGCCTGGAGGGGGAGGCGTGCCCTGGTGGTTTGTGCCACCTCCGGTGGTTCTTGGCTCCAGAAATTCTCTTTTATTGTATAAAAAATCCTTGCAAAGTTTCGTTCCATTCCGAGAACTTTTATTTCTGCACAATAACAACACCATGGTAGTTCTGCTTAAAACAGCATCAGTCCGGGTTAGTTTCATTCAAATCATGCAAATTAGAGTCCAAAACAAGAGGAAAATCGTTAGGAAAAGTAGATACGTTGGAGACGTATCAACTCCCCCAAGCTTAAACCCTTGCTTGTCCTCAAGCAATTCAGTTGATAAACTGAAAGTGAAAAAGGAAAACATTTACGAACTATTTTGCTCTGTTTGCATAAATAAGCTTAAACAACACCCAGGTTTTCAGCCAATATCATAACTAACCATGCCGACAATAACTCATAAAAATTATATTAACTCATATCAATGACATAAACAGCTAGCGAGCAATAATAAGATATCTCAAACAGCAATACGTTATCAAATCAACCATGATATCTCGCTAGCCCTTTCAGAGACCACAAAACATAAATGCAGAGCACCTCCAAAGTTCAAGCAGCGACTAAACATTGTAATTCATGGTAGAAAAGATCGAGTCATGATGCACCCAACATTAGCTACACACAATGCATAAGCATGACAGCAGTGCTCTCAGGTTCTGGCGCTTATTTTAGAAGGTGATGACACAACATAAAAGTAAATAGTTAGTCCCTTCGCAGAGGGAAGCAGTGATTTGCAGAGGTGCCAGAGCTCAAGTTTTAAAACGGAGGTAAATGAAATTTTGAGAAAGGCGCCCTTCTTGTTTATTTCACGACCATCAGTTATCAATATCTTCCATGCTAAACACATTAGTAGCAGCTCCCAAGCGATAAAGTAAAGGTTATGACTCCGTAGGAGTTTTTGTTTGATTATTTGTAAGCTCTTCTCTGTTTGCAGTTTGGGACTGGGAATCCCTATTACCACCCTTTCTTGTGCAATAGCGAGTGAATAAACACTCGACCTGAGAATAATCCGCTTAGCATGGAAGATACCGACTACCTCATGTCGTTCCATGAATGATCCAGGCACACAAAAGGGATATTTGTTTGAAGTTTTTAGAGATGGCACATGCAAATTTACTTAGGACGATAGGGTAATGCCGCATATAGGTAGGTATGGTGGACTCATCTGGAATAACTTGGGTTCAAGTTTTGGATGTACAAGCAGAATTCCCACTTAATACAGGCGAAGGCTCGCAAATAGGTTGAGAAGTGGCCAGCTAGAGAGCAACAAAGGTCATGAACATGCATTATTCATAAGTAACATTGGACACTAGCATGTGTAGGATATGAACACAATGAACATAAATATCATAGAGGCTATGCTGGTTTTGATTCAACTACATGCATGAACATGTGCCAAGTCAAGCCACTCGAACATTCAGAGGAGGATACCATATACTACATCACAATCATTTTAATGCAATGTTGACATCCAAGATAAATCATTATCCACTCCTAGCTACTTATGCATGGCATGAGAAACTATAATCTCTAATTGTCATTGCAAACATGTTTAATCATAATGGGTTGAATCATGGATAATAGGCTAAACATATTTACAAAAATAGAACAAGTTGAGTTCATACCCGTTTCTCTCTGCCAAGGCCAGTTCATCAAATATCGTCATTATTGCCTTTAAAATGCATGACCGAACAATATGAAAATAATAATAGTGCAAGAGTGTCGTGGACTAAGGTGGAATCTGCAAACATTTTATTCAACAGGAGAAGACATGGTAAAATGGGCTCTTGTTAGATCAACAATAATGCATATGAGATCCACTCAACATTTTCATCGTGGTCTTCTCCTCGGTATGACACCATAAAAAGAAAAGAAATTCAGAGAAACACACCGAAATATTTTTGAAGTTTTTGGTTTTCTTGAACAAGCAAATAAAAAAGGAAAAGCAAAAATGAGAAAAACTATTTACACAGGAAAACTCCCAACAAGCAAAAGAAGAACAAAGAAATATTTTGGGGTTTTCTTTTTAGTTCTACAACTAACTACTCTAGAAAGAAAAATCAAAAAGAAGTAGGAAATATTTTTGGATTTTCTCAAAAAAATTCAAGCACACAAGAAGAAAGCGAGAAAATAAATTAAGCCTGGATAATACAATGAAAAAGTGTGAACACCGACAACTGGAATGAAATGTGTGAGCATGAATGTAATGTCGGTGAGAAACACGTACTCCCCCAAGCTTAGGCTTTTGGCCTAACTTGGTAATCAGTCAGTAGCCTGTATAGTGATCGGGGTAATAGCTCACGGAGGCTCTCGGTGCAGATGTCTCAGCCTGTCGTGCAGTCACAACCGCCGCGTTATGAGCTCGGACCTCGCTCTCCAGAACAAAATATCTTCCCCTGCTGTGAACATCAAAGAGAGCAGGTGCAGGCAAATATGTTTGCACAACGGAATCTTGGTTAAACAAAAATTTATAGGTGAAATTAGTGGGATCACCTCTAAGGATCTTATGACGTTTCATAGCATCAAAGTCTACATAGTGCATGGGTAAAACAGGATCATATGGCAAAGGTGAAACACCCAACTCTCTTGCTAAGCGTGTGGCATAAATGCCACCATCAAAATAACCACTATTAGCATTGTTGAAAAGATCGAGATGCACCTAGAGGGGGGTAAAATTGTCGGGTTCTGGGAACGGGGGTCCCCAGAATTGCATGCCTGCGGCCCACAGCGTGGCTAAACGACAGGTCGTACGGCCCATCTTCATCAACAAGGTATCCAAGACCTTCGCGAGGGTCCAAGCCTCGCGAGGCCGAAGACGCAAGGCTTCCTCTAGAGTGGCCTAGTCAGGTGGCCTCACGAGGAGCGGAGATATCAAGGCGGGGCGAACCTCACGAGGCACTCGTGACATAAGCCATGACGAACGGCGCCCGGCGGGTGCCAGGCGGGCGCCAGAGCGCACAGCGTCCCCATTTCCTCTTGGGTGCCAAGGAGGCAAGCGCATACGAAGAGTACCGAGGCATCAGGCAAAGGTTGCCATATTGGTGCAACGAGAACAAGACCAGGAGGACGACCATGCGGAGGTCATCATGGAGCCCAAGACGGCGTCATCCCAGGGCCTTTCGCAGGCGAAGACCGCTTTTGTCAGGATAGCTTGTACTAGTTGTCCCCCTTCAAATTTTCCTGCCGTTGTTGGCTCCCTTCCCGCTCAACATTTGGGAAGAGGACCAGGGCCTCTATAAATAGGACTAGCCACCACAGTAGTGGAGAGAGAGAGCAGTTCATCGACTCCTCACACCACAAGTTCATACACACAAGAACACCTCAACCTCAGGAGGCTGTTCTTCTCTTGTACTGTTCATCATCAGCCCAAGAGGCAATCCACCACCACCACTGGAGTAGGGTATTACACCACAACGGTGGCCCGAACTAGTATAAACCTCGTGTCTCTTTCTATGTTGTGACTTCGTCGAGTTCGTCCACAAGATCTTAGCGAGCTTGAGCGTAGATCGGTAGGAGGGAAAGACTTCGCGCGCACCCCAGTGTTCGAACCTTAAGGGTTTGCCGGAACCCCACATCCGACATTTGGCGCGCCAGGTAGGGGAGCGCCATGGTTTCCCTTCTATAGGTTCGTTGCTCCGCCGCTCCGTCGATTCCATGGAGGACGCTCGCCGTGCTCGAGCTGAGCCACGGGCTGCCCTCTCCGCCCGCGTCGCTCGGACGGCTCCTGTAGGCGGGCCACCTCGTCGTTCTCTGTCTCCCGTTGCCAACGCTGCCACCGGCCCGGCGGAGAACAAGCAGCAGGCGTCCTCGCTGCATCCTTCGGTGCGGCCGCACCGCTACTCCGTCGCTCACCCCTGCTGGTTCTTCGTCCCGCGCGCACCGCCCTCCCATGGAGGCACAAGCCGCGCTCATCGCGACGAACGAGCTCCTCCGCTACCGCCCTATCGACGACGTCTATGAGGAGTGGCTCGACCGCGTCGCCGAGCTCATTCAAGGCCAAGCAGGGGCTCTCCAGCGCGCCCAACTCTCTCGCCTCCCCTCAACCAGCCGCGGGCGACGGGGCTTATGGCGTGCCTCCACCACCTCACCCCCAAGATGGTGCCTTGGCACCAAGGCGCGCACCTCCGCGGCGTGATCCACCGCGCCCGGTGCACGCACGCGAAGAAGGAAGCTGCCAAGAAATCCCTCGGCCGTGAGAAGCTGCGCCCGCGCTCCCCGCGCCTCCTCGTCAAGACCGCGCGCCGCCCACAGTGGCGCAGCGCGAGCCCCGTCAAGACCAAGCTCCACCCCCGAAGCGGGCCCCGGCAACCACAGCTAGCTGCCGCGCCTTCACCCCCGAGCTGCGTAGCGTCGCCTGGCCAGGCAAGTTCAAGCCAGACCTGCTTCCTCGCTACGACGGCACCGTGGACCCCGCAGAGTTCCTGCAGCTCTATGAGCTGAGCATCGAAGCGGCCAACGGCGACGAAAAAGTCATGGCGAACTGGTTTCCCATGGCTCTCAAGGACGGCGCCCGCTCTTGGCTCCTACACCTGCAGAACGGCTCGATGTCCTCCTGGGACGAGATGCCTGACCGCTTCGTCGCCAACTTCCAGGGCACTCGCGACCGCCCACCGGCCGCGGGCGACCTGCGCCGCATCAAGCAACAGTCAGGAGAGACTCTCCAGAAGTACATCCAGCGCTTCAACAACACCCGCCTCAACATCCCAAGGTCACGGACGAGGCCATCATCTTCGCGTTCTCCGACGGCGTCCGTGACGTCAAAATGAAGGAAGAGCTGGCTATCCACGAGGAGCTCTTCACTTCTCAGGAGTTGTTCAACCTGGCGACCAAGTGCGCAAGGGCTGAGGAGGGGTGCCTCTCTCTCCTCGAGCTGCCAGCTGCAGGAGCAGAAGAAAAGAAGGCCAAGGCCAAGGACGTGAAGCGCAAGGAGGCAGTTGTGCTTGCAGCGGAGCCCGACGCCAAGCGGGGCAGAGATCAGCCTGAGTCGTCCAAGAACGGCTGACCGTTCTGCGCCTTCCACAACTTGCACACCCACAACACCAGCGATTGCCAAGAGCTCAGAGCCATACGAGAAGGACGCTACGGTCGACGCCCCGAGCGCAACGACCGGGGCTACGGCCGTGGTGGAGGACGTGGAGGTGGACGCTGGGAAGACCAAGGCCCGCGCCAGGAGTGGCGTGACCGGCCTCGCGAGGACCGCTGGCAGGACCAACCTCGCGAGGGCGCCTCGAGGGACCCGCCTCGTGAGGATCGCCCCCAGGGTAACACCGGTCTTCCCCCGCTACCCCCACCAAGAAGGAATGATGACCACCACCAGGACGAGGGGGCTGGGGGCTTCCAGGAGCCATGTGTGATCGCTTGCATCTTGGGCGGTGCACAAGCCCCAGCCTCTCAGCGCATCTTCAAATAGTTCGCTCGCGAGGTGAACGCCGCGCTCCCCAAACTCGAGGCCACGCGCCCACTCAGGTGGTCCCAATGTGCCATCACCTTCAACTCGGCAGACCAGCTCAAGTGCGCGGCCACCGCAGGCGCACTCCCTATGCTGTGCTCCCCAGTCATCAGCAATACGCAAGTCACCAAGACTCTCGTCGACGGCGGCGCAGGGCTCAATGTCCTGTCCGTCGACACATTCGACAACCTTCAAGTGCCCTATGAGCAGCTCCGGCCAACCAAGCCTTTCTCAGGAGTGACTGATGGTTCCACCACACCGATAGGGCAAGTCCGCCTGCCCGTCATCTTCGGCAAGCGCGACAACTACCGCACCAAGCTCATCGACTTCGACATCGCGCATATCCGCCTGCCGTACAACGCCATCCTCGGGTATCCATCCCTGGCCAAGTTCATGGCGGTCATTCATCACGGCTACAACGTTCTCAAGATCCCAGGAAGTGGAGGAATCATCACGGTCCCGTGTGAAGAGAGGGATGCGGTGTGCTCTCTCGAGCGTGCCTTTCAAGCCACAGCAATCGACGACCCCGACAGCAGAAGTGAAGGCCCTCCGGAGACCGTCCCCAAGAAGAAGTTGACGCACCACGCAGGACCCCAAGGAGATGGCGCCGCGTCAGGAGCCTCGTCAGGATCAGCGCCCGTTCCAGGGGTGCCTCCCTCCATCGCAAAGGAAGGCACGCCCGGCGCCCTCCTCGGGCAGGGCTCGGGGGCTCTCTTCTGGAGGGCCTCAGACCTTGCCAACCTCACGAGGGAGGCGCTTGGGCACCACTTGGAGGCGTGCTTCATGGCGCGTTTCCCTCAGGAGAACACAGGGCAAGGAGGGCCCACAACCCAGGAATTCATCACCAAGACAACCCAATAATTGCAAGAAGCAAGAGCCATGCGCGGCCACAGCCGCTCACAAGGCGCAACTCCCCATCCAGGCGAGGATGCCAGGTTGCGTCTCTGCGTCGATGTCCCAGGGCTCAACAGGGCCGCATCTCAGGAGCTCTTCTGGCCATCACGTGTGGGCCGCTGTGAGGGCCCACCACACAGCTACGTTCGCATGCCCTTCGTCTTGCCGAGCGTGGCGTCGGCACATCAGCGCAACTTGCGACAGGTCCTAGCGTCTCAGGAAGCCAGGATCCACGTATCCACGTTGTTCAAGAGGAGATGGAGATGCTCTTCAGGCAACCACCCGAGCCCCCAGAGCCTCCCGAGGCTCAGGGTCCCGGCGGCTCATGAGGAGTCATTTGTTCAATGCATGGCTTCAGCTACATCAACTCTACTTCGTCTACAGAACCAGGTGACATCTTCCAAGTTCGTTTAAGCTAGGAGCGCCCCTCGGGCTGCATTATTCTCAGGCTGCACGGGTCCGTCCCTGTATATCCCTTTGCTTAAGTCTTTAGCTTACCTTGCTAGGGGCGCCCCTCGGGTTGCATCATCCCCAAGCCGCTCGGGCCAGACCCAGTGGCATGTATCTTCCTGCATTTATCCAAGTCAATTTGCACTTTATGCCTAACCTGCAAACGGCTATCGCCTGCTCGATTGCCGCCCGCCGCGGGCCTGTTCACCCTATGCAATCCGCTTGCACGTCAAAAGGGGGGCTCCTGAGCATCACGACTCAGGAGCTCCTACTGGCTCTCCAGCCCTCACCCCCTGGACTTGACCACGGCATCACGACCTGGCATACCAGTGGCGGCTGAGCTCGCTCGAGGGCCGGTTCCTGAGGACGTAGAGTGCTTGCATCTAACCGCCTTGCAGGAACATACAGTCACCAAGACTCAAGACCAGGCGCAACCCGCCTTGAGGTAGGGCCTCGTGAGTCCCGCGCTGGCTCACGAGTCCCGCACTATGCTCCGCGCTGGTGATAAACAACTAAGGGCGACCCCACGGTCATGCCAACCTCAGGGAGCCCAGAGCTCAGCGCCCAGCCTTACCGCAACGCCTCCCCTCGGGAAAGCCGCGCATGGGGGCTGGGCACGGGGGCTGCGCACGGGTCACGCCCAAGCGCACGCCACCCAACCAGGTCCCCCGGACCTGGGCATCGCGCGCCCCTCCCGAGGCCTCGGCGAGGGCAGGTACGGGATTGTTTGCACGTCAAGGGGGACTCCTGAGCATCGCGACTCAGGAGCCTAACTGGTCACGTAGCCCCTCACTCCTTGGTCCGTCCTGGTCTCCGATCGGTCCAATGGCGGTTGAGGTATGCGCGGGGCCGGGCTCTGCCGATGTAGAACAATAATCTATCTCAAATGAACTCTCCCTATATGCTCGTTTGCACGTCAAGGGGGACTCCCGAGCATCGTGACTCAGGAGCCTAACTGGTCACGTAGCCCCTCACTCCTTGGTCCGTCCTGGTCTCCGGTCGGCCCAACGGCGGTTGAGGTATGCGCGGGGCCGGGCTCTGCCGACGCAGAACGCAAAGCAAATAGGAAGGAAATCGCAAAATCTTGAAGCAAATATTACAAGCATATTGTCTTAACAGTACCAAATAAAAGTCTAAACGCCTCCATGAGGCCGGCTACATGTCGCAGGAACGGAACAAGAGAAATGCCTGCAGGTCACCTCCAGGCGACGCCAACGCCTGCGGAAGGCGCTCACTCGTCATCGGCTTTGTCTTCACCACCAGCGGCAACGTCATGAGTCGCCGCGAAATCGACAAGATAAGTCTTGCACCCAGATCAGCTAAATGTTTGGGCTTCATGGTCGCTCGCGCCCTGCCGCAACCCCGTTGCGGCTAGGTCAACTCCCTTTCTCTCCTTACCATGGCTGCTTGGGCGCTAAGGGGGACCTCCTGAGCATCGCGCCTCAGGGGCTCTTACTGGACCTCGGGCCGTGCACCTCCTAGCCTTGGCCACGGCACGCGACCTGACATACCAGCGACGGCTGAAGCCGCCTTGGGACCGGGACCTGTCAGTGTAGAGCAACAAGCTATCGCGAGGAAAGAAAGGGAGGGACCGAGCCTTAACGGGACATGCGTTCACCAAGTTCTTATAACAAGGAAGATGAACACGAAAGACATTACAGACCCTTACATGCCCCCACGGGGTGATTCGTGATCCTTCGCAGGGAACAAAAGTTGTTGCTAAGAGGAATCCTATCTACACCCTCCCGAGGCGGACGCCATCATCAACAGTGGTCCACGGGAGGCCGGCGCCAACCCCATCCAGATCAGCGGCGGCTGCTACCGGACGCAGCGGCCCTGCTCCGAGCGCGGCGAGAGCTCGGAGGGACGTAGCTGGCGTCGCTCATCTCCGGAGTCTCGTAAAGCTCGGGAGAGCTGCCGGATTCCCATGAACTGCCGCTGCTGCTGGAGTGCTCGCGGGCGGGATGCGCATCGACCCGGCGCTCCCCTCCAGGGCAGCACTCCAAGCGGCGGCCATCCGTGTCGAAGACCTTGAAGAAGATCATTGAGGCGCCGTCGTACTCGAAGTGGATCGCGAGGGCCCTGAGGGAGTCCTGGATTAGGGGGTATCCGGACAGCCGGACTGTGTACAACGTCCGGTCTATTGAAGCGTGAAGATACAAGACTCAAGACTTCGGCCCATGTCCGGATGGGACTTTCCTTGATGTAGAAGGCAAGCTTGGCGATCCGGATATTATATTTCCTTCCTTGTAACCGACTCCATGTAAACCCTAGCCCTCTCCGATGTCTATATAAACCGGAGAGGTTGGTCCTTAGAAGGCCGATCACAATTACATTCATACCATCATAGGCTAGCTCCTAGGGTTAGCCTCTACGATCTCATGGTAGATCTACTCTTGTATTACCCATATCATCAATATTAATCAAGCAGGAAGTAGGGTTTTACCTCTATCGAGAGGGCTCGAACCTGGGTAAACATCTGTGTCCCTTACTTCTTGTTACCATCAGCCTTGACGCACAGATCGGGACCCCCTACCCGAGATCCACCGGTTTTGATACCGACAGCCCCCCCTCGCACGGCAAACCCGCGTGATCTCGCCCCAGCCGCGGGTCATGAAGATCTTGCCGGTGGGAACCGCCTCGATCTCCGCTCCAGTCGCCGGGGCACTGTAGTCGGCGTGCTGCAGCCAGAGCTCAAGCGGCCCCCTCAGCGGCATCACGTCGGAGAAGAACCACGGGAAGCGGATCCAGGAGCTTGGTGGCGTTGGCGCCCACAACACCAACTCACGCGAGGAGTCAGCGGCGTGCACCCCAGGGGCGACGGCGCGTGGCGCCGAGGCGCGGCGACCCTGGACGCGGCGCGGGCGGAGCTGCTCATCACTCCGTCCTCCCGAGCCCTCGGCTCAGGCGTACAAGGGGAGCAGGAACCCCGGTGGGGGCCGCTCGCACCAAGGCCTCGTTACCACTTGCATCGCCGCCTCGTCATGGTGGTGGATCGCTCGCTTCTTCGGTGGAAGTGGCTCTGGATCGTCACGGGGAGCTTTCCCTTTCTCTTCGGCCGAAAACCTTCTAATGGGCGCCATTATTGTCAGCAGCGGAGCGAGGAGGACGAAGCAAGCAAGCAAGGAGAAGATGGGCAACGGGAGCTCCGCCCCCTCCCCATTTATAGCGAGAGGAGGCCAACTGGCGTCTCCCACGATCGCAGGTAATGATGGTTTTCCTTGCATGTCGCAGGGACTCGTCAAATCATGCAGTTGCCAAGGCAGCATGGGGAAGCGGAGACGCCCACGTCCAATCAACCGCCACGCGTCGACCAAGGCCGCAGGCTTTTGGGGCCCGCGGCGCTCCAAACTTGACCATTAGCTTCGCAGCGAAGCCAAGCCCGAGCGCGCCTTGGACCCGGGGCTACTGTCGGCGTTCTGGGAACGGGGGTCCCCAGACTTGCCTGCCTGCGTCCCACAGCGTGGCTAAACGGCAGCCCGTACGGCCCATCTTCATCAACAAGGCATCCAAGACCTTCGCGAGGGTCCAAGCCTCGCGAGGCGGACGACACAAGGCTTCCTCTGGAGTGGCCTAGTCAGGCGGCCTCACGAGGAGCGGAGATATCAAGGAGGGGCAAACCTCACGAGGCACTCGTGACATAAGCCATGACGAACGGCGCCAGGTGGGTGCCAGGCGGGCGCCAGAGCGCACAACGTCCCCATTTCCTCTTTGGTGCCAAGGAGGCAAGCACAGACGAAGAGAACCGAGGCATCAGGCAAAGGTTGCCATATTGGTGCAATAAGACCAAGACCAGGAGGACGACCAGGCGGAGGTCATCGTGGAGCCCAAGACGGCGTCATCCTAGGGCTTTTCGCAGGCGAAGACCGCTTTTGTCAGGATAGCTTGTACTAGCTGTTCCCCTTCAAATTTGCCCGCCGTTTTGGCTCCCTTCCTGCTCAACATTTGGGAAGAGGACCTGGGCCTCTATAAATAGGACTAGCCACCACAGTAGTGGAGACAAAGCAGTTCATCGACTCCTCACACCACAAGTTCATACACACAAGAACACCTCAACCTCAGGAGGCTGTTCTTCTCTTGTACTGTTCATCATCAGCCCAAGAGGCAATCCACCACCACCACACTGGAGTAGGGTATTACACCACAACGGTGGCCCGAACCAGTATAAACCCTGTGTCTCTTTCTGTGTTGTGAGTTCGTCGAGTTCGTCCGCAAGATCTTAGCGAGCTTGAGCGTAGATCGGTAGGAGGGAAAGACTTTGCGCGCACCCCAGTGTTCGAACCTTAAGGGTTTTCCGGAACCCCACATCCAAAAAAAATAGGTACAACTACAAATTTTAATTATTACTTAGCAATTTTAGGCAATAATGCGGAATATGAAAGTGAGCCTAACAATTGCAAGTATGATGTTAAGAGCTAAGCAAGGTAAAAAAGTAACACAACTATGTGAGTAAGCAAGCACAATATGATATAAGCAAGAACTAAGAGACAAATAACCACAAGTAGAGAGTTAGGGTTAGGAATAACCGCAACTCCGAGAGACGAGGATGTATGTCGATGTTCACTTCCTTGGAGGGAAGCTACATCACTGTTAGAGAGGTGGATGTTACCACGAAGGCACACCAACGCCACGAAGGCTCACCCTATTCTACCTTTGAGACAACACCAAGAAGGCTTTTCTCAACCACTAGTGGTAGACCTTGGGGTGATCTCCAAACCCTTACAAACTTTCCGGGGGTAATCACAATGATCGATTCCTCTCCGAGTGACTCCTACCGCCTAGGAGTCTCCAACCTCCAAGACTAACAAGAACGACGAGAAAACCTCAAGAACTTGCTGAAATCACGAATTCCTTTGGTGAGAAGAAGGGGAAGGAGTGGATCTATCACTTGATTGGAGAACTTCTCTCAAATGTTCCCAAATCCCTTGGGGATCTAGGATTTGGTGTAGGGGATCAAGAGAGGGAGTGAAATGTGTTCTTGGAAAGATCAAAGTGAATGGTCAACCTTATCCCGAGGAGGGAGGAGGCTATATATAGTAGTAGTGTAAAAACTGACCGTTGAGCCACTTAGTGTACAGAAGTTGTCGGACGTCCGGTGGCACAGATTAGACCGGACGTCCGGCCGGGCCACCGAACATCCTACCAGGCCACAAAAGTACTACGAGACACACAGCCACCGGACATCCGGAATGTGCCGGTCGTCCGATGACCGGTTGTCCGGCGAGGTCCGGTAATCCGTTAATAAGTGTTCTGCTAAGGTTGTACCGGATTTCCGAAGAGAAAAGGACGTCCGGTGACCGGTCATCCGGGGAGTACCGGACATCCGCTATTTTCTTGTCTGTGAAGATGCACCGGACATCCGGAGAGACCCAGATGCCCGGTCGGCTGTGAGAGTTTGAACGTCCGTAGAATATTGGACGTCCAGTGATAACAGAGCATACTAGCTCAAGTTCACACCAGACATTATGCACAAGGTAGTGGAAGAACTACAGATGATGTGAGAGGATACTTTGTGGGTTTTGAGCAAGTCTTTCACGAAATCTGACGGTCCCCTCTTAATAGTGCGGGATCCCTATACTAAAGAACAAACCGAAAAAGATCCAAAGTTATTGTCTTGTATCTCCGCTCTTGAGTGATATATATTTGTCCATAGTCATGAACCACACACGACCCTTGAGACTTAATCCTGAGATATACTTGACAAAAATGATTAGTCCCCTATATGCATGTTGTCATCAACATAAAAATAAGATTAAGGGCATGATTGCACTTTCAATCTCCCCCTTATTGGTAGTTGACGACAACATACATGCACTTCTCAATATGTTTAAAAAACTTTGAATATCGAAACGATTTGTTGTGGAGCTCCCCTTAAACATGTGCATGAATAAAATAGGCATGAGGAGAGCTCCCCCCTAAATATGATACCAACACAACCAAATCTCATAAAGTAAACAAGATAACATAATACCATAATGGGCTCCATATAGGTTCATCACTCATAGCATGGTACATAAAGAGACAATAAACATAACATGGTTCGATACAATGCTAATGTCACAACATTACATAATAGATAAACATAACATGGTTCGATACAATGCTAATGTCACAACATTGCATAATAGATAAACATAACATGGTTCGATACAATGCTAATGTCATAGCATTACATAATAGATAAGTGCCTACTCCCCCTTGGCATCAAGTACCCAAAAGGGGTCAGACCATCATAAAATAGCATCATCATCATCATGAGCACCACTGCCACTAGCCTCGTCAAGGAAATCAGACCACTCTGGACGCGAGGGAAAGCCAAAGTCAGAAGGTGGATCATCAGGAAGACGTTCATCATCAGTCACATCGAAAACTCAGGAGTCTCTCAAACGAGCCTTCAGAGCATTCTTGGAAGTGACCACGTGAGTGACAGCTTCGTGATTTTGGGAGCAGTGAAAGGTAAAAACCTTCATTATGGCAATGTGTGCCTTCCCAAGAAAGCGAGTAATGCGCCTAAATGATGCAGATCCGGAAGGAGCAGTATGAGCAGCAGGAGGAACGCTAGCAGCTGTTCGGCGAGCATTAGCAGAAGAGGAAGAGTTATTGGGGACCCAATCATCCTCCATGTGAGGTGGAATGACAGACCGCTCATGCAAGTGAGTGCGGGGAATGGGAAATGGAGCCACACTCTTGATGAATGCCTGAAGAAAGAGAGCATGAGGAAAGGCCCGCTTGTGCTGAAGACAAGCGATACGGATCTCATTCCACTAAAAATAAGGGACATTGATCTTCCCTTTGGGAGACGCATAGAGGATATGCATGAGATCGATGCAATAGCTATTGCAAGACCCCTTGCCACCCATCTTGGGATAAATGGTGCGAATGACACACTGAAAGATAATGTAGAAAGGAGAGCGCCAAATGGAGACTTGGTTCAGACCCTTTTGTTTCTCCTCAGTAGTTATTTCATCGATGGGTTTGAGAAGATTCGCACAAACCTCAATGCCCTTGGGTCTATGGTTGGGGTCATCCCGATGGATTTTGAAACCGGTGTCAGGAAAACCAAGGGCAGCAACAAATTGAGAGTAAGAAGCCGTGAGCACAGTGTCAGAGGTCATCCAACTGACAGTGTTATTTGGACGACAGAAACATGTGGCATAGAATTGATGAATGGCGGCTTGGTTAAAATCATGCTAAAATGCAAATGGAGCAGCAAGATTTGACGACTCGATGAGCTCAATAGCCCCCGGATATTTCACCGGATGAGCACGAATGTGATCTAAGTCAACGCACTCATGCAGAGACAGGCCCTTAGGAATGATGACAGTGGTAAAAATGCCTGCCTTGACGTTACTGAGAAAGCGATCATCTTGAGAGTCACTAGCAACCGAAAATTGGTCAACATCACGATGAAGCTTAAGATAGGAAGCAATGGGAACCTCGTTGAACCTTTTAATTGTGCGGCCGAGAGGAAGAGGAGGTTCAAGAGAGATGCGACGGGCATCACCTTGGGGTTGCACCGGAGGAGGAGGAGGCTTGAAGGTGGGCCGACGAATTCCCGGCTTGGGTACAGTGGTGCGAACAGCAACATACTCGGCCTGCTTCATATCTTCCAGCTCATCCTCATAGTCGGAGTCTTCCGTTGAGGAGTCGCTAGCAGAGCTACGAGGCTGGGTGGCACGCTTCTGAGGACGATCCCTTTCTTGTGAATCACCGGAACCACCACGATGAGATGGGCGAGAGGACCCACCTAGGGCCTGCTTGCGTGCAGAATGCTTGGTCCTTGGCATCCTAACCTAGATGAGGAGGGAGACCCAAATCAACCATCCATCTCCATAGATCAAAGGAAATTCGAGAGGAGGAGAAGAAGAAGGGTGCTACCTCGAAGGGAGAATGAGACGGAGATGCACGGGGCGGCGCCAAAGGTGCGACGGCGACTGGGGCGACCCAGGCTGCGCAGAGACGACGAGGGGCACGGCTGGCGCGTGACCGCAACGAGGAAAACGGTTGCGGTGGCAGCGGCGGTCGAGAGAAAAGGGGTTGGATTTAGGTCAAAATTACCCCAAACGCACCTGCCCTATATAAATATGGGCTAGAAAACGACTGGCCGACCGGTGCGTGATGGACGTCCGGTGCCTGGGAGGAAACGCCAGATGAGCCAGGTATCGGACGACCGAAAAAACCGGACATCCGATGCACAGAGACAGAGTTGAAATTAACGGAGTCCGGTCATACCCGACGTCCGGCATGAGTGCAACAGAGGGAATTTTACGGACGTCTGGAACGTACCGGACGACCGAAAGCTCTCAGGAATTTTTGAGAAGGACAAGGTGATATATTTGGTGCCAATGACAATGGTAGTGAGATGATGATTTCAATATGAAGTAAGATGAAAAGACACAATGTTAAGCAGTGAATATCCTATGCCAACAAACAAATAAAACACACCATTCAGATGATGTTCTAACTGATAAGAGCGGCGGCCGATGCCACCATGTGTGAGTATATGTGACATGGCACCACAAGTATTTGAACTTGGGGTGCATAATCACTACTCCATCATTGAAAGCACCATAGTTAGAATAACATGGTAGCTTTGAGAGTGTTTGTTCTATTTATGCATTACATAGGGTGAGAGTACTCATGAGTTGAGTGTCTCCCCCTAAATATATGCCTACATCAAGACAAGACATGATGAAAATGCATGCATGGGTACTAGATTTCACATAATGTTGTCAAGCTCCAAGATACCAAGTTCATGCCTAAGTTGACAGAACCTTGCTTCATCCAATGGCTTGGTGAAAATGTCTGCAAGTTGCATATCTGTACCCACATAAGCAATATAAATGTCACCCTTTTCCACATGATCTTGCAAGAAATGCTACCTAATATCAATGTGCTTGGTGCGAGTATGATCTTTGGGATTCTCGGTAATATTGATGGCACTTTCATTATCACATATAAGAGGCACATGTCTATAGGTGATACCATAATCCTTCAAAGTTTGCATCATACATAGTAATTGAGTTGCACAACTGGCGGTTGCAATGTATTCAGCTTCAGCGGTGGAGAGAGCAACACAATTTTGTTTCTTCGAGGACCAACTTACCAAGGAGCGTCCAAGAAATTGACATGCACCAGAGGTGGACTTACGATCCACTTTGTCTCCAGCCCAATCCGCATCCGTGTATCTAATGAGATCAAACTTAGCATCCTTGGGGTACCATAGACCCAACTTTGGGGTGTGAACAAGCTATCTAAGAATATGCTTAACCGCCTTATGATGACTTTCCCTAGGAGGAGCTTTAAATCTAGCACACATGCATACACTAAACATGATGTCTGGTCTAGATGCACAAAGATAAAGCAATGAACCAATCATAGAGTGGTAAATAGATGGGTCAAAAGGGATACCATTTGTGTCTTCAGGAAGTACAATTTTGGTTGGCATGGGTGTCTTACATGGACTAGCATCAGACATGCCAAACTTCTCTAGGATATCCTTGAGGTATATTGCTTGAGACAAGAAAAATCCTTCTTGAAATTGTTGAATTTGGAATCCGAGAAAGAACTTCAAATCCGCATTGAGTGACATTTCAAAATTCTTGGTCATGGAGGCTGCAAACTTGTTGCACAAATGAATGTTAGGAGAACCAAAAATGATATCATCTACATAGATTCGGCATAAGATCAAATCACCCTTGTCCCTCTTAGTAAAAAGAGTGGGATCGATCACCCCTCTCACAAAATCATCATCGAGTAAAAACTTCTTAAGATGATCATACCAAGCACGAGGTGCTTGTTTGAGGCCATACAAAGCCTACTGAAGTTTATACACATAGTCTTTGTGATCGGGATCAATGAACCCAGGTGATTGTGATACATATACTTCTTCTTGTAGAGGACCGTTAAGAAAAGCACTCTTCACATCCATTTGATGTAATGTAAAACCATTGAAAGCAGCATAAGCAAGTAAGATGCGAATAGATTCAAGACGGGCAATGGGGCAAAGGTCTCACCAAAGTCCAAACCTTTAACTTGTGAGTACCCTTGTGCCACTAACCTTGACTTGTTACGGATGATTACACCATTCTCATCTTACTTCTTCTTGAAAATCCATTTTGTTCCAATGACATTGTGCTCCATAGTTGGCCTCTCGACTAATGACCACACTTGGTTGCATTCAAAACTGTTCAACTCTTCTTGCATAGCAACGAGCCAATTGTTGTCCATCAATGCATCTTGTACCTTGAGAGGATCAACACTAGATACAAACAAGAAGTGAGCAAAAAAAGTTTGTCAAATGTTTATGAGTGACTCTACCTTCCGATATCCCGGCGAGAATTTTGTCAACATCAACACGACCGGCCACTCGAGGCATAATGGGGGTTAGAGTTTCGCAGGTTTCTATTTCATGTCCATCATCCACGTCCTCAACATATGGATCATTAATGTGTGGTGGAAGATCTTCTTCTTCATCTTGCATTTGTTGAGGTTCATCATCAATGATTGCACTTTCTTGTTCTTGCTCTTGATTATGATCTTGTTCTTGAAGATTATCATGAAGAGGGACTTGATCATCTTCTTGTACTTGGTCTAAGGGCATTCGTTGAGCAATAGGAGCTTGTGGTGGTATAGATGTTGAAGTAGTTTGATGATGAGTGAATATTCCATCTTCTTCTTCATCATCATGAGGTTCTTGTTCCATTGGAAGAAGTGCACTAACACCCATGGTCAAAATATCTTGAGAAGAATCTTCCTCACCTACATCACTTAGATCAAACTGCTCCCCATGGGAACCATTAAATTCATCAAACACCACATCACAAGTTTCTACAACACATCCATTGGATTTTTGTAGACTCTATAGGCGTGAGAGTTTGATCCATAGCCAACAAATATGCCCTCAATGGTTTTGGATTGAAATTTTCCTAACCATTCTCTTTTGTTGAGGATGATACATTTGGACCCAAATACATGAAAGTACTTGGCATTCTGCTTGTTCCCAGTTAGGAGCTCATATGGGTTTTTTTTTCAATATAGTGCGGAGGTAGAGCCGGTTTGATGCATGGCATGCAGTGTTGATAGCCTTGGCCCAAAAACTATATGGGGACTTGTATTCATCCAACATGGACCTTGCCATCTCCACAAGTGTACGGTTCTTCCTTTCGGCTACACCATTTTGTTGAGGAGTGTATGGGCTGAATATTGAGGCTCAATCCCTTCATCAATAAGAAATTATTCCAAGGTGTAGTTCTTGAACTTAGAGCCATTATCACTTCTTATTGCCAAGATTTTTTTGTCAAACTTGTGTTGTGCTTGCTTGGCAAAATCAATGAAGGTGATCTTCGTCTCGTCCTTGGACTTGAGGAAAAACACCCATGTATATCTTGAGTAATCATGACAAGCCCATACTTTTTCCCACCAAGACTATCCCATGAAGGAGGCCCAAAAAGATCCACATGAAGGAGCTCCAAAGGCCTTGAAGTAGACACGAAATTCTTGGGTGGGTGCTTTGATTGATGTTGCTTCCTGGCTATGCATGCACTACACACACGATCTTTCTCAAAAGAGACATTGGTTAGTCCAAGGATGTGATTACCCTTTAAGAGATCTTTAAGATTTCTCATGCCGACATGGGCTAGCCGGCGATTCCACAGCCACCCCTTGTCGGCCTTGGCCATTAGACAAGTTGCATGGAATGTGCTCTCTTTCGAGAAATCAACCGTCTAAAGGTTGCCATCCAACTCTCCAACAAAGGCCACTTCGAGAGTATCTCTCTTAAATACTTTCACATCCGTTAGTCCAAAGAGAGTATCATAACCAACAGAAGCCAATTGGCGAATAGAAAGCAAATGATATTTAAGGGATTGAACAAGCATGACATTTGCAAGAGACATGTAATTTGTGATAGCCACCTTGCCCAACCCGAGTACCTATCCTTTTGATCCTCCACCAAACATAAATGCTCATAAATGGTTGAATAGATTCCATGAAATCGTAGAGCAATTTGCTATCTTCGGTCAAATGATTGGTACATCCACTATCAATCACCCATTTTACTCCACCAGAGAAAGCAACCTTGACCTTGTCAGGAGAGTTTTGGTCCTCTCCATCTTCTACCATGGCCTTTGACATTAGGCACTTGTGAGCGTTTCCCTTGTAGTCTTTCATATAGTTGTAGGTGACAACATCACCACTCTTGTTGACAAGCCTCAAGGTGTTTTGAGAATCTTGAGCAACTCCGGCAACACCACTAACATCATCCGGATCGGATTCTTCATGAGCAACCATTGCTTTCCCATCTCTCTTATTGAGCTTTGAGTTCAAGGGGTTTGGCAACTTATTCTTGGAAAAGGTCTTGGGAAACCTTGGTTATCTTCTCTCTTCTCATAGGGGCAATCGTTGGAGAAGTGGTTGGTTTCTTCACAGTTGTAACACTTTCTCACTTTCTTGTTCTAGAATCTTCCCTTGAATTTTCCCGCGCTAAACTTCTTAACAAAGAGGGCAATGTCTTCATATGAAGGGCTCTCATCGGAGTCGATCTCGTCACCATCTTCATCCTCATCATCTTCTTCTTCTTCACTTTGCTCTTCTTCACATACATGCTTGGCCTTCAATGCAAGATTGATTTTTGATGTTGAGGTACCATGCATGGCAAGATGTTTTGTAGCATTTGCCTTTGACTCTTCAAATAGTTGGAAGGTGGATATGATGTCATCCGGACTCATTTCCTTGAATCCATGGTGTTGTCTTATGTCCCACACCATTTGGTGATGATACGGAGCAAGAGCGTGAAGCAACTTATCCACGAGAAATCACTTAGTCAAGTTGAATCCATCTTGTGTCTTGTCACATTCACATGACTCGATGTCGGCGGTGAGAGTCATGAGATGCTCAAGTAGTTGCTTGGGATATTCACCTTTCTCCATACAAAAGTTTTGCAATTGATCCTTGGCAATTTCATATTGAGCAAGCAGGAGAGTGGAGGTACCGGTCTTGGTCCTCACAATGCTATCCCATAATTCCTTGGCACTTGTGATATGTGTGTATGGTCTCCTTTGCTTGCCAGTCATACCTCTCCTTATGCACATGGTTGCTGTGTCGTTGAGATTCTTGTCATATACCTCTCTTGGAGTAAGATTCTTCGGGTCAATAGCTTGGTAGCCATACTCCAAGATCTCCAACATCTCATCATTTCCGTATCAAAGATGATCCTGCATAGCAACTCTCCACAAAGCGAAATCGGTAGTGTCATCAAGTAAAGGAGGTTTTCCTTGAGATTTATACTTAGGTTTCTCTATTTGAGGTCTTGCATAAAGCCAAGGAACACTGGAGTATTCATTACTAGGAGGTTGTTGGCCAAGTGAAGGAGTAGGCACAGCTGGCCTCGAGGCCGCACCACCAGAAAGTGGTGCAAGCATCGTGGTTAGTGTGGCTATTCTCATTTGGACCAAGGCCTTAAGAGAAGCATCATGCTCCTCCTTCTGCTTAGCAAGAGCTCAATCCAGATCCTCGGAAGTGAAGGACCTGGCTTCCGTGGAAGCCGCGCCCGTATTCTTCGGATCTGCAACTAGGGGAGTCCCATCGGGGTTCATCTCACTCTAGGGCGGTTAAGCCAAAACAATAGAGCACGAGGCTCTGATACTAATTGGAAGGATCGAGATGGACCTAGAGGGGGGTGAATAGGTACAATTACAAATTTTAATTATTACTTAGCAATTTTAGGCAATAATGCGGAGTATGAAAGTGAGCCTAACAATTGCAAGTATGATGTTAAGAGCTAAGCAAGGTAAACAAGTAACACAACTATGTGAGTAAGCAAGCACAATATGATATAAGAAAGGACTAAGATACAAGTAACCACAAGTAGAGAGTTAGGGTTAGGAATAACCGCAACTCCGAGAGACGAGGATGTATGCCGATGTTCACTTCCTTGGAGGGAAGCTACGTCACCGTTAGAGAGGTGGATGTTACCACGAAGGCACACCAACACCACGAAGGCTCACCCTATTCTCCCTTTGAGATAACACCACTAAGGCGTTTCTCAACCACTAGTGGTAGACCCTGGGGTGATCTTAAAACCCTCACAAATTTACCGAGGGTAATCACAATGATCGATTCCTCTCCGAGTGACTCCTACCGCCTAGGAGTCTCCAACCTCCACGAGTAACAAGAACGACGGGAAAAGCTCAAGAACTTGCTCAAATCACGAATTCCTTTGGTGAGAAGAAGGGGAAGGAGTGGATCTATCACTTGATTGGAGAACTTCTCTCAAATGCTCCCAAATCCCTTGGGATCTAGGATTTGGTGTAGGGGATCGAGAGAGGGAGTGAAATGTGTTCTTGGAAAACTGAAAGTGAATGGTGAACCTTATCCCATGGAGGGAGGAGGCTATATATAGTAGTAGTGTAAAAACTGACCATTGAGCCACTTAGTGTACAGAAGTTGTCGGACATCCGGAGAGTACCGGACGAACGGTGGCACAGATTGGACCGGACGTCCGGCCGGGCCGCCGGTCGTCCGGTCGCTGGGAATCCTTCCAGGCCACAAAAGTACTACGAGACACACAACCACTGGAAATCCGGAATGTGTCGGTCGTCCGGCGACTGGCCATCCGGTGAGGACGAAATCCGTTAATAAGTGTTCTGCTGAGGCTGTACCGGATTTCCGGAGAGAAACTGACGTCCGGTGGCCGGTCGTCCGGAGAGTACCAGACATCCGCTATTTTCTTGTCTGTGAAGATGGACCGGACATTCGGAGAGACCCAGATTCCTGGTCGGCTGTGAGAGGTCGGACGTCCGTAGAATATCATACGTCCGGTGAAAACATAGCATACTAGCTCAAGATCACACTAGACATTATGCATAAGGTAGTGGAAGAACTAGAGATGATGTGAGAGGATACTTTGTGGGTTTTGAGCAAGTCTTTCACGAAATCCGACAGTCCCCTCTTAATAGTGTGGGACCCCTATACTCAAGAACAAACTGAAAAAGAGCCACAGTTATTGTCTTGTACCTCCGCTCTTGAGTGATATATATTTGTCCATAGTCATGATCCACACACGGCCCTTGAGACTTAATCTTGAGATATACTTGATAAAAATGATTAGTCCCCTATATGTGTGTTGTCATCAACGACAAAATAAGATTAAGGGCATGATTGCACTTTCAGTTGTGTTGTAACCTGCGTGCTACAATTGCTCCAAGATTATAGCTTTTGTTATCGGTGAGAGCGGTGTGTATGAGGCTAAAGTCTGGAGCACAAAGTGTACTACAATCCTGTTTGCCTACAATACATTTTCCATTAAATAATGCAAAGTACTGAACTGCGGGAAAATGAAAGCTCTTTATTCTACCTTGCGTCACTCCCCTATTCTCACCGTAGCAAAGACTAGTCAAGAATGTTTGAAACTCATATCGTGGCGGTTCGTCAAGCGAACCCCAGAATGGGATTTTGCAGTGGTGAGCAAATCTCTCTAAAGATATGGTAAATGGATTTTCATACAACTTAAATGACACCCTAGACTCACGGGGATGGAATTTAAATCCTTTGACAAATGATTTAGTGAGAGTATGGTATTTGTTGCACTTATCTGAAATGTAGGGACCGAGATCGGCATTGTGAACATATTGCTCAAATTCCTCCTTAATGCCCACACTCACCATATAATCGTCGCATGGCCATAAGCATGTTTTGCTGGCGGCATCTCGTATGGAACTCTCACTTGGTTCAACATAAGGCCGACGAGCGGAGCTGTCACTAGAAGATGACCCCAAGAATCTCCTCCTCGAAGAACTCCTTCCAAAGAGGTTCATCACATTCACGTACAATTTTCTGAAAAAAATTGGGTGATAAAAATTTGTCAACAAAACTTCTCAGTATTAACAGCAACTACTCATAGGGATGTATAGAGGCCATAGCAAGCATTCAAACTACTTAGAACTCTAAGAATTCAACATGCAAGCTCATCTACAGCAGCACCAAGCAGCACCAAGAGTAGCTAATTATTCAAAATATAAACCACTAAAGCAAAAACTAGCATAAGTAGCGTAAGTATTTCCCTCAGTTTTTGAGAACCAAGGTATCAATCCAGTAGGAGACTACACGCACCGCCTAGTACCTGCACAAACAATCAAGAACCTTGCAACCAACGTGATAAAAGGGCTGTCAATCCCTTCACAGTCACTTGCAAAAGTGAGATCTGATAAAGATAATAAGATAAATATTTTTGGTATTTTTGTTGTATAAATTGGAAAATAAAGATTGCAAAATAAATAGTAAACTAGAATTATAGATCGGAAACTTATATGATATAAAGTAGACCCAGGGGCCATAGGTTTCACTAGTGGCTTCTCTCAAGATAGCATATATTACGGTGGGTGAACAAATTACTGCCGCGCAATTGATAGAAAAGCGCATAGTTATGAGAATATCTAGACATGACCATGAACATAGGCATCACGTCCGTGTCAAGTAGACCGAAACGATTCTGCATCTACAACTATTACTCCACACATCAACCGCTATCCAGCATGCATCTAGAGTATTAAGTTCATAAGAACAGAGTAACACATTAGGCAAGATGACATGATGTAGAGGGATAAACTCAAGCAATATGATATAAACCCCATCTTTTTTCCTCGATGGCAACAATACAATACATATGGGTTCCCTTTACATCCTTTGGGATCGAGCACCGCAAGATTGAACCCAAAGCTAAGCACTTCTCCCACTGCAAGAATGATCAATCTAGTAGGCCAAACTAAACCGATAATTCGAAGAGACTTGCAAAGATATCAAATCATGCATATAAGAATTCAGATAAGAATCAAATATTGTTCATAGATAATCTTGATCATAAACCCACAATTCATCGGATCTTGGCTACCCCCCTTGAGCACGCCCTCCTGCCTCGTGGCCGCCTTGTTGCGTCTCTGACTTCCAATCCAAGTCTCCTAGATTGCTTTGTTCCAAGAAAGATCCTCGCAAAGGTTTCGTTCCAGTTGGATTCCGTTTGATATTCCTTTTCTACGAAACACTGAAATAGGCAAAAACAAAACAACAATTTGCATTGGGCCTTCGGTTCATAGGTTAGTCCCAAAAATAATATAAAAGAGTATATTAAAGCCCATTAAACATCCAAAACAGATAATATAATAGCATGGAACAATAAAAAATTATAGATACGTTGGAGACATATCAAGCATCCCCAAGCTTAATTCCTGCTCGTCCTCGAGTAGGTAAATGATAAAAACAGAATTTTTGATGTGGAATGCTACCTAGCATATTTTCAATGTAATTCTCTTTATTGTGGCATGAATGTTTAGATCCAAAAGACTCTAGACAAAAGTTTAATATTGACATGAAAATAATAATACTTCAAGCATGCTAACCAAGCAATTATGTCTTATCAAAATAACATAGCCAAAGAAAGCTTATCCCTGCAAAATCATATAGTTTGGCCATGCTTCATTTTTGTCACACAAAATGCTCCCATCATGCAAAACCCAAATGACAAGCCAAGCAATTGTTTCATACTTAGCCTTTTCAAACTCTTTCAACTTTCACGCAATATATGAGCGCGAGCCATGGACATAGCACTATGGGTGGAATAGAATATGATGATGGAAAGTCTCACATTGACGTGGCTAATCAACGGGCTATGGAGATGCCCATCAATTGATGTCAATGCAAGGAGTAGGGATTGCCATGCAACGAATGCAATAGAGCTATAAATATATGAAAGCTCAACAAAAGAAACTAAGTGGGTGTGCATCCAACTTGCTTGCTCACGAAGACCTAGGGCATTTTGAGGAAGCCCATCATTTGAACATACAAGCCAAGTTCTATAATGAAAAATTCCCACTAGTATATGAAAGTGAAAAAATAAGAGACTCTCTATCATGAAGATCATGGTGCTACTTTGAAGCACAATTGTGGAAAAAGGATAGTAACATTGACCCTTCTCGCTTTTTCTCTCATTTTTTTATTTGGGCCTTCACCCTTTTTTATGGCCTCTTTTTTTTATATTTGGGCTTCTTTGGCCTCTCTTTTTTGTCCGGAGTCTCATCCCGACTTGTGGGGGAATCATAGTCTCCATCATCCTTTCCTCACATGGGACAATGCTCTAATAATGAAAATCATCACACTTTTATTTACTTACAACTTGATACTTAGAAAAAATATCACTCTATGTGAATGCCTCCTGCGGTGTACCGGGATGTGCAATGAATCAAGAGTGACATGTATGAAAGAATTGTGAAGTTGGCCTTGCCACAAATACGATGTCAACTACATGATCATGCAAAGCAATATGACAATGATGGAGCGTGTCATAATAAACGGAACGGTGGAAAGTTGCATGGCAATATATCTCGGAATGGCTATGGAAATGCCATAATAGGTAGGTATGGTGGCTGTTTTGAGTAAGATATAAGGAGGCTTATGTGTGATAGAGCGTATCATATCACGGGGTTTGGATGCACCAGCGAAATTTGCACCAACTCTCGAGGTGAGAAAGGGCAATGCACGGTACCGAAGAGGCTAGCAACAATGGAAGGGTGAGAGTGCGTATAATCCATGGACTCAACATTAGTCATAAAGAACTCACATACTTATTGCAAAAATCTACAAGTCATCAAAACCAAGAACTACGCGCATGCTCCTAGGGGGATAGATTGGTAGGAAAAGACCATTGCTCGTCCTCGACCGCCACTCATAAGGAAAGCAATCAAAGAACACCTCATGCTTCAAATTTTTCACACAACGTTTACCATACGTGCATGCTACGAGACTTGCATACCTCAACACAAGTATTTCTCAGTTCCACAGTAACTCAACTAGCATGACTCTAATGTTACCATCTTTATATCTCAAAACAACTATCAAGTATCAAACTTCTCATAGTATTTAATGTACTCTATATGAAAGTTTTTATTATACCCATCTTGGATGCCTATCATATTAGGACTAATTTTATAGCCAAAGCAAATTACCTTGCTGTTCTAAAAGACTCTCAGAATAATATAAGTGAAGCATGAGAGATCAATAATT